>CM070520.1:26187799-26723866 GCA_036346375.1 Guadua angustifolia
ATTTTTACTTTTATCTTTTGATCTTTTCACCATTATCATTTCACTAATTCCATTAATCGAATTTCCTTTAAAGCCAAAAATCCAGAAAATTCCAATAAAATCAATAATGCCAGGAAAATTAAAAAATAATCACATTTAGATTTAAAATATCTATTTTCATTTTATTATAGTTTTTCAAGATATTACACAAATTAATTAGGTTAGTCAACACACGGATGTGCGTGGAAACATCCTAACTAGCTGGTTTCCGACCAAAGAGTAGAATAACTAATCTATGTGTAAGCACAGATTAGCGCTTCCGTGTGTGTATATATATAATTTTGTGAAAGAATGCATTCAGTCTTTTGTCTTTTTTTCACAAGAACGGCATTGTACATCGATTAGATCACTCTATGACTTCATTATCCGTAAAAAAAATAATACAAGTAAAAATATTTGTGGTAAGTTGAGAGCTTGCCAGTTGCCATCCTCTTTCTCTAGCAAGAGTATGCTTTGGTAACATAAATCCAAATTCTTTTTCCCTTTTACAATATATGTAGTCAAACTATGCTGACTTTGGTTTCTTCGTAAAACTCTATCTATTATTCTTTATGAGTATATATGCAAGCCACATGAGAATAGTGTAATTATATTTGTGTCAAAAATATGCTACCTTAGTAGTATTATAATTTCATCATGTTTTACAATACTCCTCCATTTCAAAATATAAAGCGCGCACACATTTCAAAATTCAAACTTTGAAATCTTTGATCAATGATTTGTCTAACTATATAAAGATTTTGTAATAAAAGTGGTACTATTGAATTCGTACTTGAAAGTACTTTGTAATGATAGTGATTTTGTTTGTATGAATGATATTGGATAAGAGAAATCAAGAGTCAAAATATAGTTTAGGAGATCGTGCCAAGTCAAACCACACCTTATATTTTGAAACAGAGGGAGTATGTTGCATTGACCAAAGTCAACGGAGAGGTCAAACATGAGTGGTTCCCCAATAACACGGTGCCACGTGGTAGGATAGTGAGGTTTCCACGAGGTTGTTGACATTGTAAACGTAAGCGTTCTGACAACAGGCGGCCTACGTGAGATTCGTGCAAGCGGCTCGCATCAACCGTCCGTGCTGCGCGCGGACATTCGTGCGACTAGCTAGGATCACATGGACTTGTGCACACAGGAATAAGACTAAAGAGTGAATTCGTGTAATGTTGAAGCCACTAATTCTTGGTCTACTCTCAAGCCATGCATCTAAACTTGTTGAAGCCACGTCGTCCTCCTCCTTTTTAAGGCATCATAAGCATATATATTAATCTGCTCGTGCTCTTGGAACCTGAAGACACGTTTTGACCTTTTTGATTCATAGGTAGCTACACTGGTTTGAATGGAGATAAATTACCTACTTTTAATTAAGTGATTTCCATCGCAAAAAAATATATTTCCTCTAGTCACAAATACTCCCTTCATTCCTAAATACTAGTTGTCATTCTATGTTCTTGCATCTTTACCAAAACACACCTACAAAAAGATTATATTGCCTATCTTTATTATCTAGGATGAAGTCAACATAAAACCCCGAACTTGATCAAAAGTCTATTAAGTATCCCAAACTATAAAACCAGATATTTGACACCCCACTTCGCAATCTGGTTCAAATAACATCCAAACCTAGTTTTGCATAGTGGTATTGCACGTGTGGTGCAATGAGCGGGTGGTTTTGCTATGTAGGATGATACACTAGCCAAGTTAGGTCAATTGACAGGTGAGGCCCACATTGACTTCTCCCCTATCAAGCTCCCAGTCATGCTTTCATGGCTATTGACCTTTGTAGTTCTCTCCCTCTCTATTTCGATTTGAAAGAGAAGCTCATATGGGCCCTACCTGTCATTTATCTAAACCTATTCAGTATGTCATCCTACGTGGCAAAATCGTCTACTCATCACGCCATGCGGGCAACATCACTACACAAATTGGGTTAGGGTGTTATTTAAATCGGATTGTAAAGATGAGGGGTCAAATATCTAGTTTCATAGTTCAAGATATCGGACAAACTTTTAAGTAAAGTTTGGGGTGTTATACGAACTTTTTTCATTATATATTTGGATGGTATATAAGGAAAAAATGGTACAAAGTCACCTCCAAATTGTAGAATAACATGATTTAGGAACAAAATTTGAAAACTACAATTGCATGTATTTGAGAACGTAGGGAGTACATATTTTATGATATGTGCAGTCAAACTTTCAAAACTTTAACATCACTTTAAATATTTAAATTGGATATATAAAAATTATATGTATATATTTATCTCGAAAATTACTTTTATGATATTATAATTTTGTTAGGTTTTACAAATTATATTACAATATAAATTAGTTTGTTAAAGTAAAGTTATAATGACCCAAAATAACGCATATATATATATATATATATATATATATATATATGCGACCGAAGAGAGTAAGGCCTTGTTTGAGAGGGATTGAGCCTCCCAAACAAGGCCTAAGTGTAGGATCAAAGATGACCGACTAGAGGGGAGTGAATAGGAGGTTTTTAAATTTTCCACACTAATTTCAAGTATTAGTATTTCTAAACGTGAATAACAATTTTGGCACCTTTTAATATCAAGCAATTCTAGTGATCACCAAATTAACTCTTCTACTCAAGTACTCAATCTACTTAACTAATGTAAACAACACAATCAATTCGCTAGAATTGAAGAATTACTTAACAAAATAAATAATGCGAACCACAAAGGATGAACACGCGAATTTTATCCCGTGGTCTCGGAGACTTGCCGGTCTCCCCTACTCCACGTTGAGGTGGCTTGAACTTCTTCAAGCCGGCATTACTTGCTTGAGCATTCCTCGATCACTTGTGGTAGCTCTTCCCTACTCCGGGTAGGCGAGCTCATTGCCTTCACAACCGTTTGGGCCTTCACACAAGTTTCTTTGCGAAGGTCATCGAAACCTCACGCCACCAAGCCGTCTAGGAGGCGGCAACCTCCAAGAGTAATAAACTTGATATTGGCTTGAGACTTTAGAGTGCTTCCAAGATGGCTCAACAAAACTATGTAATGCACTCAAATTTCTTCTCCAAACTCAAGAATCAAGAATTGAATGCACTTGGAGTGGAGAGAGTTGCTAGGGCTCTAAATGTATTCAATGGAGTTACCAACCAACCCTCAATGCAGGTGAAGGGATATTTATACCGCCCCACACACTTAAACTAGCCATTACAGTAAATAAACCTAGAAAATTCACCAGGGCCGGCACTACCGCACTCTAGGGGCCGGTAGTGCCGCCCATGGAGCCAACGGCTAATTCGAGCATTTAATGTGCTGACACGTAACCGTTTTCTCAAAACTCCCTCCAAACCCGGCACTACCGCATTTGGGACCGGTAGTGCAGCACCTTTGTCAGCCACAAATACAACTACTCGGTTAAAAAGGTACCGCAGGTGTTATGCGGTAGTACCGCAAATGCGGCACTACCACTCTGGCACTCCGGTAGTGCCGGCCGACATTTTTTGAAAGAATATGCTCTCTGTTAGAAAGCTACCGACCTTATCAAGCCGGTAGTACCACAGGTGCGGCACTACCGCGCCACAATGTCGGTAGTGCCGGTTATGATAGAGAGAACACAAGTTTAAACAAAAATTTGAATGCTTGCATGAACTAATGTGAACTTTTGAGCCAAATTGGTTGCACTTTTGAGTTCAAGCTACTGATCAAGTCTCCCTTTATAGTATGGCATCTAATCTAACAATCCGATCTTTCCTTCAACACCAAGATCGGCAAAAACACAGCTAAACATAACCCTAAAAAATTTTATACCTTGATTTCTTGCTCATTTGATGCATACTCTTCCTTTTTCGTACTTTTGACGCTTCTATGGTCTTCAAAAAATCTTGACTCACCTGCTTTCATTTTTCTCATGCAAACACAGTCAATCCTTTAACTTTGATTGTCATTAATTACCAAAACCTTAATCACGTGGGGGCCTGGATGCTTTCAATCTCCCCTTTTTTGGTAATTGATGACAATCCTCATGAAAGAATTGAAGTAAGTTTATGATTTTGAGTGAGCAACTAATGGAAGCTTAGTTACACACACAAAATGATTCTTATTTAACAATATTTTGACTTTTGGAGAACAAGAAGGTATTTGTCGGTGTTTCATATAACCGGCAAGTAAATTTGTAAGTCTAGGGGTCGCGTGCTCCCTCTCCCTGAATGGTTAGACTATGGAAGTCCAAGATGTATACTAGTTCGGGCCGAAAATCGCTACGTCCAGTTCGTGTGGTGGTTCTTTATTGCTTAGGGAGCAGAGGACTGCTCAGGATTACAAGCGAGGGCTAAGGACTGGCCTTGGGCGCCTCGTCCGAGTGAGAGTGGTTGGATCGGGAGTTTGGATGGACAATACTGGATGCTCGAATGCCTATCGGATGCCGGATGCCCCTCCCTGAGGGCCCTGCCTCCCCTTATATAGTCGGAGGGGGCAGGTTACACGGGAGTGTGAAGGAAAAAAGTAGGGGTATGCTACGCCCGGGAGTCCCGGTCTTCGGTCATGATGACTGACAGGATCCTGCTCATCCCACGTCTGGGTTGGTTGACACAACGGGCGGCGTTCCGTCAGGAAGGCGTACCGCCCTCTGCCGTCGCTTAAGTCTTGTGGCGCTCGTTGTGCCTGGCGTTGCCTCGGGGCAGGCGCGTCCCTCCACTGTGCCTGACGGGGTGAAGGGACGGGCGCTTGACTTAGCGGCCCCTTGGCCACCTTGGGAAGGAGCCACCTGCTCCAGCATGGCCGTTGTGTCCATGGGGCAGGTGACCAGCTTGGAGCCGACCGGCGACGCGGCGGAGGTCGTTGAGTTGGAGTTCGTTGGGGCTCTGACCCGAGGCTTGGTCGGAGCTTGAGGGGGCACCCGACCATTGGCCCAATCGGAGCCTGCGGGGGCGCCCGACCAGCGGCCAGGTCAGAGCGCCCCTGGTGGGCTTGATCGAGGCCGAGGATCCTTCGTGACCCCTTGGGCCTAAAGCTGGGCCCAAGATGGTTCATTTGGTGTTCCAGCCAATATTTAGTGATAATCCCATCTGTGAGGGACGGAGACTTTGGTAATACCCTCTCCAGCACTCTGCATCGCTGCCAATCTGGGCTCCGAGTCCAGATGACTGAGAGAAATACGTTCTTGAAATAGATGTATACCTTGCTGTGGGGTACCCCTGGTATAAGTATTCATCAGTAGCCCCCGGGGCCGTCCTGAAACGCGTGCGTTCCCGGATGGGCCCACCATCTTCGGTGGCACGATTTCTACGCATGCATGAGGATGCTTCGGCTTCTCTCGTCTTCATTTATTCGAGCCCGTTTGGCTTCTGTGCCTGGTGCATATAAGAACGGTACGGTCGCAGGCATTTGGGGCAATCGCTTGCCGCACAAATTTCCCTCTGCGCCGTGACGTTTAGCCTTCTTCAAATCTTCAATGGCTGAGCTGGTGTTCTGCTTCGGGATGAAGAACCGCTGGCGCTTACGGACGAGGAGGACTTCTTGATGGAGCTTTGGGGTGACTTCGAGCTTGCCCAGGCCGAGTGGGCCAAGCAAGACGCCACCGCCCACGATGTTGTTGTTATTGATGCGCTGATTGACGTCGTCCCAAAGCTTGTTAGGGCTAGGGATGCCCTCATCGAGGTGATTCGGCGCGTGCGCGGCGTTTAGATCCGTACGCCGTCTTGAGGTCTTTGAGGCTGTATGCTGTTTCTCAATCGCCGAAATGGAAACAATTTACAATGCGTGTAATATGTCTGCCCTTTCGGAAACGTGCGACCCCTCAAACTTTAGCCGCGGCGTCAAGTAGTAAAGCTCCGGGCTCTTCGGGGGGCCGCTTTGGTCCACCGAATCTGACCGACTTGGTCGGTTGGTCTCGGCCGGTCTTGCGAAGCCGCACCGGTGGAGTGAAGCCCGAGCCCCGAGTAGGTCGGAGAGCTGGTTGGGGGGTTACTCTGGTCGGCAAAGATCCGACTAGGTGGAAGGAGTGGACTCAGTTGGTCGCGAGCCCTCGAGTGGGTCGGAAGGTTGCTTTTGTCTGTAAAATCCGACCGACTTGGTCGGCCGGTTTCGACCGGGTGCGCGCGAGCGCACCCAGTGGGTGTAGCCCCCGAGCCCCCGAGCAGATCGGAGAGCTGGTTGGGGGGTTTACCCTTGCTAGCCGAGCCCGACCGACTTGGTCGGGGGGGGGCGGTTCGACACCGTTTTGATCGGTGCGGACGCCTAGATGCCTTTAGACAAGGTTCTGGTGTCGAAGCGCTAGTTTTACATCGTAGCTAGATGCGGCCTTGGTCGGCGAGGTTCCGGTTTCCGAATGCTCATTTTTCGTCGTAGCTAGACGTTGCCTTGGCCGGCGCGGATGACCAAACGCCTTGGGCGAGGTTTAAGTGTTCGAATGCTAGTTTTACATCGTAGCTAGACGTGTCAGTAAGGCTGGTTTTACGCCGCAGCTAGGCGAGTTAGTAAGGCTGGTTTTACGCCGTAGCTAGGCGCGTTCGGCTGGTTTTACGCCTGAGCAGGCGAAGGGTGTCCGTCCCGAGTCCTCATCTGGTGAGGCCATCTGCGGGAGGAGTGGCCGCTGTCTGTCCCACATTTACGCCCCGTCCACAGGTGTGGGACCTGGAGGGGGTGTGCAAACACATGTTTACCATGCGTCGGTTTGAACACCGTGCTCGTGGAGCTACTAACGGGTTATCCGAGAGGGCCCTGGAGATCACGTGACCTCCGAGCGGACGATTCCTGCGCCGAGTGTCCGACCCGCTGGGGGCGACCTATAAAAAACCTTTCTTTATTCGATCCCGTGTCGGACCCCAGGCCGTCCGCCGACCCGGAGCGCAGCTGGCTGCTACCCTTCGAGGGGTTCCGCGGGAGAGCGTGAAGTATGGTCTCGGACACGTGTTAAGACGATTGGGTCGTCCGCCAACCCAACTAGAGGCCCACTGGGGGCTCGCCTTGTCCTCGCCCCTCACTCGTCTTCATGGCGGGGTGAGCCCCGAATCCACTTGGTGGATCGGGTCCACGAAACCCGCCACGCCAGCACTAGGCCTTGGCGAAGGCAGTTGATATTTCTCGCCACCTCGAGGCCGTAGCGGCCCGGTGGAATTTTCATACCTGTCATGGCCCGCTCGACCCAACCCAGCGGCGAAGGTCGAGAGGCTGTAGGGCGTCTCGCCCGGAGCGGTGCCCTAGCGCTCCTTCTTGGCATTTAATGCGCGTGCGGGAGTTAAATGCGAAGCGAAATAATTGGGGTCCGATGTGTCTCACCAGTGGCGCGGCGTGGCGGTCCGACGGGACGCGCGACGCTTCGATCGAAGCGATGTCTTGACTGGCGTCCGCCTGGTCGACACTTGCCCGGCTGGTGCGTGTTTCGGCTGATGCCTGTTTGGTGCCTATAAGGTCGGCGCAGGGGCTTCGGGGCGAGTCGTTTGCCCTAGCCGTCACCGCCTCCCCGCCTTTGCCTGAGACAAAGAGAGAAAAGGAGTTCGGAAAAGATTTTTGCACCTTTCCCTTCCCTCGCCCTTTCGTGGTTCTCGCTTGCGAAGATGTCATGGCCTCCGGGCCCCTCGCTCATCCCTCCGCCGTGGCGGCGAGCCAATGGGCCTTTCGTCACCTTGGGTCCGCTGCGGCCCCTCCAGGCCCTTGCTCGCTATGGCGGTGCGAGCGGTCCGGCCCGAGGGGTCGCGCCGCGCCCCGCCCGAAGTGGTGTCCTTCCGCCCCCCACCGTCCCGTCACATTTTAATGCGTAGTGGGGGAGTGGAAAGGACACGTCCCGTCGCGCTGAGCATGGAGTTAATGCGCCTGCGGCGCTCGGCTCGACGCGGCACCCGCTTGGACCACTCTGCCCCGCCTCTATAAATACGGCGTGGGGGGGCGCGAGAGCGACCTCGCCCAACCATTTTCATTGCTTCTCCATCTCCTCGCGCTCGTTTTCGATCATTTGAAAAGCCGGATGACAAGCGGAGGGCGTGATGCCGCGGGTGATCGGAGGTCTAGCAAGAGGCTCCGCACCGATGCCGGATCGTCTGCAGTCACGGCGAGGGGCGGTCTCACCTTTCCTTCGACGTCTTTTCGCACCCGGAATCCTCTTTCGGAGTAAGTTTCCCTTGCTTGGCCTCGGGATGGCTTTGATTTCTTCTTTGCTGATGTCGGGCTGCTTCTTTTCTCTTCCAGCGCCTCTGGCTCGGTTTCACGCCAGCCGCCAGCTGCGCCCGCGCCGATCGCTTCGGCGGGGGAGGCGGACGCCACCGTCTTTGCGACAAGGGCCCGGGCGGCCGAAATGATGGCCGCGCTGGCGTGGTTGGAGGCTTCACTGCTCGGCCAGTCAGAATTTGCCGCCGCCGAGAAGCGGAGGTGGTGGTTTTAACCGCGGGCGGCCGTGAAGAGGAGCTCGCGAAGAAGCATGAGGAAGCAACGTCCTTACAAACTCGGGCCCAGGCCGCCGAGGAGGGACAGGCCAGGATGCACGAGGAACGTTGGATCTCGGGCGAGAACCTCCTCTTCATGCTCCACCCAGCCCACGAGAGTCTGACCAGGAGCCTGGCGCCACTCCAGGTAAGGCTGAACGAGCCGTTGGAGCGTACTCCATCGGGGTACGCCTTCGGCCTTACCCAGGCGGCCGACGCATTGGCTGACCTGCCCCGCGCCTTGACCGAGCGCTCCGCTTGTGAGGGGCGGGCGGTTGTCATCGCGGTGACGGAGTTCGTGCTGGCTTGCTACGCCAGCCGCGACGCCTCCTTCGACCCGATCGCGACCGTCGCTGGGATCGAAGGCGATGCGGCCCAGGAGCGAGCCATAGTGCGGGCGGCGGCGGAGAAGGTGGCGGCACTGGGCGACGTCATCGCGAGCAGCGACAGCTCTGATGACGATGGCGATGAGGGCGACACCTATGTTTAGCTCAGGAACGCCCTGGGCGCCCGCGTCTAACTTTTGCTTCTATGTGATGTAATATTTTTGCAACATGTATTTTGGAAACCTCGTTTGATATCTTTGCATTTCTCCTTTGTGATGAGCACTCGCTAAACGACCGTAGCCCTTAGGAACCGCTGGGGTTGTATGAGCGTAGGTCGGAGAGTTGATGCTTCGAGGGAAACGCAAAGATAGCAACAGAATTGACAGCCCAGAGGCGCTTCCCAGATCGACCAAGGACCGCTCCACACGGGCACTTCCTTTTGCCGCAAAGTGCTACTTCGCAACCGTAGCCGCTGGGGCGTAGGTTGTAGCACTTAATCCAAAAGGGTTACCGCTAGGGGGGTCGCGATGGCCGGTCGGGGCGCCGTTTCGGGCGAGTATGCGAACAAGTAGCCCCCAAGTGGCGCATGGGGACCAGGGTGTGGTCGACATGCCACGCTTCGAACTAGGAGGACCTGCCAGAGACGTAGGAATAAAAGAAAAGTTTTAGGGATAGAATCGCCTTAGCTTCTCAATATTCCATGCGATAGGCACAATGTTGCCATCGGTGTCTTTGAGTCAAAAGGTGCTGGGCCGGAGGACCTCCACGACGGTGAAGGGTCCTTCCCAGGGAGGGAATAGCTTGTGCCTGCCAACGTTGGACTGAACCTGGCGCAGGACCAGGTCGCCAACGCTGAAGGACCTTCCACGGACCTGACGACTGTGATAGCGCCGCAGCGTCTGCTGATACTTGGCCGATCGCAAGACGGCCACATCGCGCGCCTCGTCGAGCTGGTCGATGGCATCTTGTTGCGCGTCGAGCCCCCGAGTCTCGTCGATGGCTCGCAGTCTTGGGGCGCCGTACTCCAAGTCGGTTGGCAGCACAGCTTCAGCACCGAACACCATGAAGAATGGTGTAAACCCGGTTGATTGGGTCGGCGTGGTCCGCAGGCTCCAGAGAACGGAGGGCAGCTCGGCCGCCCATCGTCCCGCGAATTTCTTTAGTCGGCTGAAGATTCGCGGCTTGAGCCCTTGGAGGATCATGCCGTTCGCCCGCTTGACCTGGCCGTTGGTCCGCGGATGGGCCACGGCAGCCCAGTCGACACGGATGTTGAAGTCGTCGCAGAACTTGAGGAACTCCTTCCCCGTGAACTGCGTTCTGTTATCGGTGATGATGGAGTTCGGGACTCCAAACCGATAAACGATGTCGCGGAAGAAGTTGGCCGCTTGCATCGAAGTGATGGTGGCGACCGGCTTGGCTTCTATCCACTTGGTGAACTTGTCCACCGCGACAAGTAGGTGGGTCAAGCCCCCGGGTGCCTTTTTGAAGGGCTCGACTAGATCGAGTGCCCAAACGGCGAATGGCCAAGTGATGGGGATTATCTGCAAGGCTTGCGCAGGAAGATGTGCCTGCCGAGTAAAAAATTGGCACCCTTCGCAGGTGCGAACGATTTGCTTGGCGTCGGCCATGGTGGTTGGCCAGTAGAAACCTTGGCGGAAGGTTTTGGCCATGAGGGACCGCGGCGTGGCGTGATGGCCGCAGACGCCGCGGATGTCGAAAGCGGTGTTGCTTCCCTTGGTCGCGAGAATGCGCCACGGAGGACCTGGAAAACTCCTCTTGTAGAGGTCTTGTCCGACCAGGACGAAGGATTTCGCCCGCCAAGCGAGGCGCCGGGCCTCGATTGGGTCGGTGGGGAGCGATCCGTCAGTCAACCGGTCGATGAAGGGCTTCCTCCAGTCGGAGTCGGCGACTAGCACGCAGCGACCGGACCCGGATGGTTCCGCATCCGACCGTTCGGCGGTTGGAGCAGTTGCGCCTGGAGAGTCGGTCGGCTGCTCAGTCGGCGAGTCCAGCCGGACAGAGGGCTTGTGGAGGTCGGAGACGAAGATCCCAGGCAGGACCGATCCCCTGCTGGAGGCAAGATTGGCCAGGTAGTCGGCCTCACCGTTGTAGCGTCGGTAGCTGTGGTGAAGCTCGAAGCCCTTGAATCTCTCCTCGAGTTTGCGTACCTCCTGGCAGTACGCCGCCATGCGGGCATCACGAGACTCTGAGGCCTTCATGACTTGGTCGACGACCAGCATGGAGTCACCATGTATGTAGAGTCGGCGCGCACCGAGGTCGGCAGCGATCCGGAGACCGTTGACGAGTGCTTCGTACTCGGCGACATTGTTGGTTGCGTCGAAGTGTAGCCGGATGGCGTACTGGAGCTTGTTTCCAAGCGGGGAAACAAGGACGACTCCAGCACCCTCTCCATTCTTGGTGTAGGACCTGACAAAGTACATCGTCCGAAGACTGGGTCTTTAGCGCCGGTGGCGCAGGCTTCGATCCACTTTCGGCGATTTAAATCGGCCAAGACCTGCGACTTGATCGCCGTCTGAGGGATGTACGATATGTCGTGGCCATTGAGCTCAAGTGCCCACTTGGCTATTCTCCCAGAAGCGTCGCGGTTGCGGACGATTTCGCCGAGTGGCGTGGAGGTCACCACGGAGATAGGGTGCCGGTCGAAGTAGTGGACCAACTTCCTCTTCGTGATGAGCACCGCATAGAGCAATTTCTGCACCTGCGGGTAACGAGCCTTGGACTCGGAGAGTACCTCGCTGATGAAGTACACCGGCCGTTGTACCTTGAGCACGTGGCCTTCTTCGGCTTGCTCCACAACGAGCGTCGCGCTAACGACCTGGGTCGTGGCGGCGACGTAAAGGAGGAGCGGTTCCTCTAGCGCTGGGGCGACCAGCACCGGAGGTGAGGTCAGGAACGCTTTCAGTCGGTTGAGAGCATCCTGGGCTTCCTGCGTCCAGTTGAAGTGGTCGGACTTCTTGAGCAGCTTGTAGAGCGGCATTCCGCGTTCACCGAGGTGAGACACGAAATGGCTCAAGGCTGCAAGGCATCCTGTTAGCTTCTGGACTCCTTTCAGGTTGCTGATCGGGCCCATCTTCATGATCGCGGAGATCTTCTCCCGATTGGCTTCGATGCCGCGCTCGAAGATGATGAAGCCGAGTAGCTTTCCTTTGGGGACCCCGAAAACACATTTCTCGGGGTTGAGCCTGATGCGAAACCGTCGGAGGTTCGCAAAAGTCTCCTCTAAGTCGGCGACGAGATCGTCAGCCTTCTTAGTATTGACGACAATGTCGTCAACGTACGCCTCGATGTTACGCCCGATTTGGTCATCGAAACACGTTTGCATACATCGCTGGTATGTAGCACCCGTGTTCTTTAGACCAAATGGCATCGTTACGTAACAGAACGAGCCGAACAGAGTGATGAAAGAGGTCGCGAGCTGGTCGGACTCTTTCATCGCTATTTGGTGGTAGCCTGAGTAGGCATCCAGGAAGGACAGGAATTCGCACCCTGCGTTGGAGTCGACAACTTGGTCGATGCGAGGCAATGGAAAAGGGTCCTTGGGACAAGCCTTGTTCAGGCCTGTGTAATCAACACACATTCTTCATTGCCCAAACTTCTTTTTTACAAGGACAGGGTTGGCTAGCCACTCGGGGTGGCGTACCTCTTTTATGAACCCTGCGGCCAAAAGCTTGGCAATCTCCCCTCCTATGATCTTGCGCTTCTCCTCGTCGAAGTGGCGCAAGCATTGGGCGACCGGCCTCGAGCCGGGCCGGATGTTCAAGGAGTGCTCGGCGACCTCCCTTGGGATGCCTGGCATGTCGAAGGGCTTCCATGCGAAGACATCTCGATTGGCGCAGAGGAAGTCGACGAGCGTGCCTTCCTATTTAGCGGGGAGCGTGGCTCTGACCTGCACGGTCTTGGTCAGATCCTGGGGATTGATCGTAACCTCCTTCGTGTTCTTGGCAGACTTGAAGGATCCTGGCCCCGACTTACTAGAGTCGGGGCAGACTCGGAGGTTTCCCGTTGAAGGTTTTCGAGCTCGACGGACGCGATGAGCGTCGATGCCAACTCGCAACTGCTGCGCTCACAGTTGTAGGCGAGCTGAAAAGATGCGGCCGTGGTGATGACTCCCCGTGGGCCCGGCATCTTAAGCTTGAGGTAGGTGTAGTTGGGGATCGCCATGAACTTGGCGTAGCATGGCCTCCCCATGATGGCATGGTAGGAGCCAAGAAACCCCACGACCTCGAATGTGAGGGTCTCGGTGCGGAAGTTGTCTGGGCTCCCGAAAGTGATGGGCAGGTCGATCTGCCTGAGCGGGTAGGCCTGCTGGCCTGGGACGACACCGTGGAAAGGCGTCTTGCTTGGCCGGAGACGCGAGCGAGGGATTCCTAGGGTGTTGAAGGTCTCAACATACATGATGTTGAGGCTGCTGCCACCGTCCATGAGCACCTTGGACAGGCACTTTGGACCCACGACGGGGGCAACGACCAGCGGATATCTCCTTGGGTGCGGGACGTGGTCGGGGTGGTCGGTCCGATCGAAGGTGATCGGAGACTCCGACCACCGGAGGTACTTGGGCGCGGCAGGAGTCGCCGTATGTACCTCCTGGAAGGCGAGCTTGAGCTGCCGTTTGTCGGCGTAGCTCGCCGGTCCGCCGAAAATCATGAGGCAGCCGTCGGCTTCGGGGAACTCGGCGTCTGCCTCCTTTGCCCCGGCATCTGGTGCCGGGTCCTGCTTCTTCCCTTTGCCCCACGTGGGGGCACCGGAAATGAGGCGCTTCAGGGTTTCGCAGTCCCTGAGCTTGTGTCTGACGGGGTACCCGTGATGCGAACATGGGCTATCCATCAGTTTCTCGAAGTGGTCGGGCGACTGCCGCGCCTATTGCTTGGCGGTGATGGCGACCACGACCACATAACGCCAGCGGCCTTGCTTCCCCTTCCTTCCGTTTAGCCGGAGCAGTCGGAGAAAGCGGCGTTAGGATCGAATCTGCTTGGCCTTCCCTTGTCGAAGATGGCTCCCTGGCTTCCTCGCCCGGAGCGTGGTTGGTGGCGATGTCCGGGGAGCTCCTTGGTGGTGCAGGCTTGGCGCCAGACCTTGTGGACGAGCCTTGGAGGTAGTGCCGTAGATGAACGCCCAACGAGCGTCGGCGTCCGCACGATGTTGGGGAGCTCATTGCATTCTTTGGGAGAAGCGCCGGATGTAGTCGAAGGTCTCCCTGCTTTGCTTGCACCTTTAGGTCCTGAAGAGTTCCTGGCGCTTGTAGGTGCCTGGAAGTTCTTGACGAAGAGGCTCTTGGTCGGCCCAGCTCTGATGGTGTTCGCGGGCGGTACTCGAGCCAGGCTCGAGCCAAGTCCGCGAGGTAGATGGGGAAGTCTTGGATGATGAAAAGATCATCACTAGCTCCCCGCCCAAATCTTGAAGTCGGTAGTCTTCAACCTGACAGGGTTTGTCACCCAGTGTACTTAGCGATGTTGCGGGTGCCTGAGCGGGTAGGGAAATCCGCATTGCGGATCTCTCGGCAGAACGCCTGAGGCCCAAGGCCCTCAGGGCTTGAGCCGCGGTCGTGGCGTCGATCGCTGTCCACAGCCCATGATCGGGCCACCTCGTCCATCATCCTCCTCCGCGCCTCGAGGGTGTCGCGGACGTCGCGACTGTCGCCCAGGCGCCGGTGCACCAGAGTGCGCGAGGCCTGGGGCCGCTCAAGGGGCGGTGCCGTCATCGCCGAACCTCGCTGGTCCCGCGCGACGGCGCGGCTTGGGTGGCTTGAGGAAGCCCCCGAGTGATGGGAGCCGGAAGCTTGCATGTGCTGCATGGCAGCATGCTCCACCAGCCCCGGAGGTTCAGTGCGTGACGCTTGGCCTTTGGGTCTGTCGGCTCGGGGATGCAGCTGGCAACATTCTGCCAGAGCGACATTTTGGCTAGCATGGGGGAAGAATGGAAGACTGTCGGACCCCTCGGCCGCTTGGACGCTGGACTGGCGTCTTGTAGCCTTTCAGCGCGGTGAAGGCTTCGGTGGTGCTGCCCTAGGTCGGCCTGGAGTTTGCTCATTTGGGCCTTCGAGCTGCTGTTGACCGCGCTTCTTCTTTGAAGCTCGGCTGGGCGAGCTGGAGGCTCTCCTCCGCCGCCTGCGCCTCGGCGCGCCGGGCAGTGGTTGCCGGACTTACAGGGGTCGTGGCCGGGTCGGCCACGCCCGCCATGTTGCACTCGCAAGAGTACAACTCGTCCGTAGTGTGCTCCGCGTCGGAGCTGGAGTCGTCGCAGGAGGAAACCACCAGCAATTCGTGGACGGAGGCTGGCGCAGAGCCAGCCATCACCACGAGTCGTGAGCTCGCAGGGGGCGAAGCCTCTGCCCGCAGGGGCTCACGTGTGCCACCGCCAGAAGCGGCGCAACGGTGGACAGGCCCCGGCGTCAAGGTCCGTGCAGGGGCCTCAAGCCGAAGGTTGTCGAAGGCGTCGACGATAGAGTCCAGGCTCCTGGCGGAGGCCTGGACCTGAGAGGTGACGGGGACGAGCACGAGCTCTCCCGCCGGTGTGAAGACGAAGTCGAGGGAGCCGAAGCGGATCCGGCTCCCCGACACAAATGCGTCGTCGTGGGTGAAGAAAGCCATCAAGGAGGTGGTGGGAGTCCGGAGGCGAAGCGATGACCTGAGACCCTACTGGCGTGCTAAGCTGCCGGTGTTTAGTATAGCAAGCAAGTAAATTTGTAAGTCTAGAGGCCGCGCGCTCCCTCTCCCTGAATGGTTAGACTATGGAAGTCCAAGATGTATACTGGTTCGGGCCAAAAATCCCTACGTCCAGTTCGTGTGGTGGTTCTTTATTGCTTAGGGAGTAGAGGACTGCTCAAGATTACAAGCGAGGGCTAAGGACTGGCCTTGGGCGCCTCGTCCGAGTGGGAGTGGTCGGATCGAGAGTTTGGATGGACAATACTGGATGTTGGAATGCCTATCGGATGCCGGATGCCCCTCCCTGAGGGCCCTGCCTCCCCTTATATAGTCGAAGGGGGCAGGTTGCATGGGAGTGTGAAGGAAAAAAGTAGGGGTATGCCACGCCCGGGAGTCCCGGTCTTCGGTCATGATGACTGACAGGATCCTGCTCATCCCACGTCTGGGTTGGTAGACACAACAGACGGCGTTCCGTCGGGAAGGGGTGCACCTACCCTCTCGTGACGTCTGTCAGTCTTGATCTTTCTGCCAGGTGTGCCTGGCGTTGCCTCGAGGCAGTCGTCCCTCCACTTTGTGCTGACGGGCGAAGGGGCCGGGCGCTTGACTTAGCGGCCCTTGGCCACCTTGGGAAGGAGCCACTGCTCAAAGATGGCCGTCATATCCATGGGGCGGTGACGGCTTGAGCCGACCGCTGCGACGTGGCGGAGGTCGTTGAGTTGGAGTTCGTTGGGGCTCTGACCCGAGGCTTGGTCGAACTGAGGGGCACGACCATTGGCGGTCGAACTGTGCGGCGCCGACCAGATCGGTCAGTCGAACTCATGAGGCGCCGACCGATGGCAGTCGGGCGCCCTGGTGGGCTTGATCGAGGCTGAGGATCCTTCGTGTCCCCTTGGGCCTAAAGCTGGGCCCAAGATGGTTCATTTGGTGTTCCAGCCAATATTTAGTGATAATCCCATCTGTGAGGGACGGAGACTTTGGTAATACCCTCTCCAGCACTCTGCATCGCTGCCAATTTGGGCTCCGAGTCCAGATGACTGAGAGAAATACGATCTTGAAATAGATGTATACCTTGCTGTGGGGTACCCCTGGTATAAGTATTCGTCAGTATTAGATTCAAAATATTGTTAAATGAGAGAAAAGCTCCCCCTACAAATGTGCTTGAAAAAAAAGTTTACGCACATTTGTATACAAGTTCTTTTAAGAAAATGACAACATTTTGATTGAACTTGAAACTAAGTAGATAAGTTGTAATTGATACAAAATGAGATTTCGAGAATTTTAGTAATCCAAGCAATTTAGGAGCTAAAGCACATAAACACAAGAACCCGAAGATAAGCCAATAGTTAATCATTTAAGAGCAAATAGTTCAACATCCATCTTCCACAACCAAAAGCAAATAGTCACAAGCATACCCAAAATAAAACCAAAGACAACGAGATAAAACCAAAGACAACGAGGTTCATTACAAACAACATTACGTACGATATATAGAGTTAATAATACTATTAAGCTATTTCACATCCCATCCGCCTGCTTCTGCTTCTAAGTTTCAAATTTTCATCTTTTTTCCTTTCTTCTCCCCCTTTGTCATCAAGGACCAAAAGGGGTATGTCAAGAACTCTTTACGCCGCTCCGTCCTTAGGAGATCCTGGAGCTGAGGAGGAAGGCTGAGGTAGATGAGAAGGTGAAGGAGCACTGCCGCTGGCAGGACGACGACCAAAGCGACAGAAGGAGACAGGAAGAAGCTCATTTTGAATTTGATCAACGGAAGTTCTAAGAGCATCCATATGCTCCCTGACCTCTTCCACCATCTGATGATTATGATATTGAAGTTCAAGCATAAGGGCAAACTGACCCATCATGTTAGACCGAAGACTCTCAAGTCTAGCAAAATAAGCATCTGGCACCGCAGGTGCTTGAGGAGCTTGGGCAGCTTGCTCTTGAGTCTGATCCCTCTCTTGCTGCTGCTGGAACTGCTGCTGGGCAATGTGGTGCAGCACTTGAGGAGGTGCAACACGAGGCTTGTATGGCTTGTGAGGAGTAGGAGTGGGACCATTATACCCTGCCACTCTTCTGATCAGCGCCATAATATATGGGGCAAAGTAGATTGCCCTCCCCCTTTCTTTCGCAGACTGAGCCATTTCTCTCATGATGAAATCCACCACGTCTAATTTTTCTTTTGCCATAATTTTAGCAATCAAATTCTATGCATAGCCCCTTATAGCATCAAAGTTGCCACTTTTTGGATGGATGGTGACCCGTATAATCTTGTTAACCATGCTAGGCTGAAGTCGAAGCCCCCCAAGTTGTCCTATTTTAATAGCATGGGACTGATCATAAAACTCTGCAACTTCATCCAAGCTCAACACAGGGTTATCGTGAATTTTCGGGAATGCACTGTGGAAGACCCCCAAGGCATAGTCAAAATCTTCCTTAGACGCAGTGTATGAGCGAGAATCTATCATCCATGTGATAGAGTCAAAAGATTCAGAAATAAACAGAGTGACATAGAACTGCTTGATAAATTTTTCATTATAGTCCGTCCTTCCTCCAAGAAAATGATATAACCCTGCCTCGCCAAACAGCTCAGGGATCCCCACAAAATCCGGTTGCTCTCTGACATGATTCCATCTGACCCACCTCTGATTTGCAAAATCCTTCTCCAAATAAATTTGGTCATAAACTTTTTGTTGGAAGAGTGAGTGAAATTTTGGATTTGTTGCAGTACAAGGCTGAAGATTCTGATTTCCTACCCTGAGCACATAGTAATCTTCCCCTTTAATTTGAGAAGGATCATTCTTATGTCTTCCAACTTGGGGTAACTTCTCATCCTCATCAAAGCTTTCTTCTTCGCTTTCTGTTTCATCATCACTTCCATAAATTTCCTCCTCTTGAGGCACATCCACAGGCACTTTTCTTTTCTTAGTCCTAGATGCCCCAACCGGTGCTTTTCCTTTGGCAGTCGGAGGTCTCATGGCAATATTGAATGAATCATGGCTGCTGTCACTGTCAGAGTCATGCACAGGCACACCACGACCACGGGTAGATTTTCGGACACCTCTGCGACCTTGTCCCCCAGATGAACCAACCCCAGAGATAGGATTCTTTGCGCGAGGCATGATCTAAAGTGAATTTTCAAGGAATTCAGGATGTGAGCAATATTCAAATAGGATTTTTCGAAAGGAATTGAAAGATGTGAATTTTAGCATTTGAACGGAACCTCAGGAACTTTAGCAAACGCATGCCATCAGTGCATGGCCGGCACTACCGGACCCATGAGCGGTAGTGCTGCCCATGCACGAGTAGCATATGACCCAAATGGTCTTGAGGCAATGTGATGGCACAAAATCCTTTTTGCGTGGATTAGGGGTTGAATAATAAGAGATAACTTCCTTTTAGACCTAATCACCAAGATTTTGGCACAAGTTTTTGCTAAAAATTCACATAATTCAACACTTCTTGCAAACCCTAAACTGCTCCAAAGGAGATGAAATGAAAAAGGATAATAGAAAAGAATGATACCTCTTGAAGGAGAGAACCACAAGGATGAATTCTAGTGGAGGAAAGACCAAGAATCACAATTGCTTTGAGGAGTATTGAGATTAGGGTTTGAGGAGAAGAGAGAGAGCACACGGGAGAGAATGAGAAGAGAGAGAGAGAGAGTTTCGTGTGAGAGGAGAAATGAATAGAAAGGGGAGAGAACGGGCGCCAGTTACCTGTCCCCACCGTCAATTTGCATGCCGAGTGGCACTACCACTCGAAAACCTGGTAGTACCACATAGTCGATACTACCGCTCCATATTCCCGGTAGTGCCGACAACAGGGGAACTTCCAGGTAGACTTAAGCAATTTGGTTGTAAAATTGCTCTTATGAAATTCATAGCATTATGAAAACATTTTAGAACATTTCCAACCGATAAAAAATAGCAAGAGCCAAAAACGTAAACAAGAGCAAATAGAGAATCATAAATGACTTGTTCGAGTCAGAAATACCTCATAAAAAACTAGAAATATTAGCATTCTAGTTCTATTGGCAAAAACTCGATTTGTGCCTTAGGTAGATCAATATAGATCAAGATTTTGAACTTGATAAATTTTTCAAAAAGCAAAAATTTATTTTTATTATTAACATAAGGAGGATATAATACGATGAGGGTTTCAAAAGATGAGATTTATACAGTAGTACATAGTAAAAGATGTTTCAAGAACTTTTGCACTTTACAAAGCCAAAATAGATTATATCCAAATAGTTTGATAAAAAAGGGTTCTAGATTTACTTTTGAAGATAGATAGCACTATTTTGATATTTTCATATTTAGGGGATGTGAAATGTACATGAAAAGTATAACACTCCCCCTTGGTGTGAGATACATCTAAAAGAGTAACAATCAAGTAAAACCAATAAACATCCAAAAGAGACTCAAATTAGAGACTAACATTTAGGCCACATTATAGATATCTATGACATTCAATTCATTCCTCAATTTGCAAAATCGGGCTTTATCCAAAGGTTTGGTGAGAATATCCGCTAATTGATCTTCGGTTCTAATATGACTTATCACATTATCACCTTTGCTAACATGATCTCTCAAGAAGTGATGGCGAATATATATATGTTTGGTTCTTGAATGTTGGACCGGGTTATTTGCTATTTTAACCGCGCTTTCATTATCACACAAAAGAGGTACATTTTTAAAATTATTCCATAATCCATCAAAGTTTACCTCATCCATAATAATTGAGCGCAACAACTACCAGCGGATATATATTCGGCTTCGGCAGTGGATAGGGCTACGGAATTTTGTTTCTTAGAGAACCATGAAACTAGGGATCTACCTAGCAATTGGCAACTCCCAGAGGTGCTTTTTCTATCCACTTTGCAACCCGCATAATCCGAATCCGAATATCCAATTAAATCAAATTTAGCACCTTTGGGATACCATAATCCTATGTTTGAGGAATGTTTTAAATATCTTAGAATTCTCTTTGTGGCAACCAAATGACATTCTTTAGGAGAAGCTTAAAAACGAACACACATGCAAATACTAAATATTATATCGGGCCTAGATGCGGTGAGATAAAGTAAACTATCAATCATAGATCGATAAAGTTTTAGGTCTATCGGTTTACCTCCCTCATTTAGGTCGAGATGCCTGTTTGATGCTATTGGGGTCTTGATTGGTTTTGCGTCCTCCATGCCAAACCTTTTGAGAAGATCCTTGATATACTTGGTTTGACTCACAAATGTTCCATTTTTGAGTTGCTTGATTTGGAGTTCGAGAAAGAAACTCAATTCTCCAATCATTGACATTTCGAATTCCCTAGACATCATGTCACCAAATTCTTTGCAAAAATCTTCGTTAGTATATCCAAATATAATATCATCAACATAAATTTGACATACAAAGAAATCTTCATCAATTATTTTTGTAAAGAGTGTTGTATCAACTTTCCTAATTTTGAATCCTTTTGAGATTAGAAAATCTCTAAGTCACTCATACCATGCTCTTGGAGCTTGTTTAAATCCGTATAGTGCCTTAGAGAGTTTGTACACATGATTAGGATATTTAGGATTTTCAAAACTGGGAGGTTGCTCTACAAATACCAACTCGGATATTTGTCCATTTAAGAATGCACTCTTTACATCCATTTGAAATAATTTAATGTCAAAGCAAGATGCAAACGCAAGCAAGATTCTTATTGCTTCTAATCTAGCTACGGGTGCAAATGTTTCACCAAAATCTAATCCTTCGACTTGGGTGAAACCTGGAGCCACTAATCTAGCTTTATTTCTTACAACAATACCATTTTCATCTTACTTATTCTGAAAGACCCATTTTGTACCAATCACATCATATTCCTTAGGTCTTTCTACTAACGTCCAAACATCATTACGAGCAAAATTATTTAACTCTTCATGCATTGCATTTACCCAATCCGAATCATCTAGAGCCTCATATATATGAGTAGGTTCAAATGATGACACAAATGAATAATGTTCACAAAAAGAAGCGACACGAGATCGAATTTGAACACCCTTACTCACGTCACCCAATATTTGATCTATTGGATGATCCTTTGAGAGGCCATGATGAATTCTTTGAGGTAGAGGTTGAATTTGTTGATCATTGTCCTTCTCGTCTACATCGATGATTTGATTTTGACTTGGCGTGATGGAGGTGGAAGGCTCAACTTGAGTGGATGAAGGTTGATCTTCTTTGTCTACTTCTGGCTTCACATCTCCAAGTGTCATATTCTTCATTGCTTCTCTTAGCCCTTCTTCACCTACATCATCCAAGTTTTCTTGCTCTTTTTGAGAACCGTTAGTTTCATCGAATTCAACGTCACAAGTTTCCTCTACAAAGCCTTTATTTTTATTGAAAACCTGATAAACTTTGCTATTTGAGGAATAACCAAGCAAGAAACCTTCATCACAACGACTTTGAAATTTTGAAAGTCGAATACCCTTTTTCAGGATATAACATTTGCAACCAAAGACTCGAAAATAGGAAATATTCGGCCTTCTTCCAACAAGGAGCTCATAAGAGGTCTTTTTCAAAAGTCGATGCAAATAAAATTTATTTGTTGCATGACAAGCGATATTAATGGCTTCCGCCTAAAAACTATCGGAAGTACCATATTCATCAAGCATCGTTCTTGCTATTTCAATTAATGTTTGATTTTTCCGTTCTACAACTCCATTTTGTTCTGGAGTGTAGGTTGCGGAAAGTTCGTGCTTTATTCCAAGTTCATCACAATAATCTTTAATTCTTGTATTTTTTAACTCGGAACCATTATCACTACGAATTTTCTTTATTTTAAAATCAAATTCATTTTGAGCTCTTTTTGCAAATTTTTTGAAAATTTTGGAGGCTTCGGCTTTGTCATCTAAGAAGAATACCCATGTATATCTCGAGTAATCGTCAACAATGACTAAACAATAAGAATTACCCCCGATGCTCTTATAGGTTATTGGGCCAAACAAATCCATATGTAAGAGCTCTAATGGTCGAGTTGTGGACATGATACTTTTTGAAGGGTGAGAACTAGCCACTTGCTTGCCGGCTTGACAAGCACTACAAAGTCTATTTTTCTCAAACTTCATATCTTTCAAGCCCACAACTAAATCATTTTTGAAAAGCTTCTTAAGTTGAATCATCCCAACATTAGCTAGTCTTCTATGCCATAACCATCCTAAAGAGGTTTTTGCCATTAAGCATGTTTGAAGACATGAGTCATTTGAGGTAAAGTCAACCAAATACAAATTTCCGAATCTAAAACCTTTAAATACTAAAGAATTATCATTTTCTTTAGAGATAACTACACAATTTTTAGAGAAGTTACAAACAAGACCAAGATCACATATTTGAGCAACGGATAGCAAGTTAAAATTTAATGTTTCAACTAGGAAAACATTTGAAATGAAAAGATCATTTGATATAGCAATTTTACCTAAGCCCAATACCTTTCCTTTGCTATTATCGCCAAATGTGATCTTGTCATGTTGTCCGCTTCCCAAATCAAACGTGGTAAACATTTTCCGGTCGCCGGTCATATGTTGGGTACATCCGCTATCTAGCACCCAATGCCGTCTACCGGTCTTGTAGTTCACCTACAAAAGAAAATCAAGTTCTTTTAGGTACCCAAATTTGTTTGGGTCCTTGGAGGTTAGTAACTAAGGTTTTGGGAACCCAAACGGCTTTCTTTTTTGGCCAATTATTGGGGTCCCAACAAATCTAGCAAATACTTTACCATTTTTTTCTTTTTTGAGTATATAGCAAGAATCGTGAATATTTTCTTTAGATGCTTTACTCAAGGAACAATCATTTGCTAAATGTCCTACATCATGACATTTGTAATAAAATTTACCATTTGATTTCACAAAGCAAGGAGTCTTGTTACTTAATTTTTTTATTCTTTTTAGGAACATACCCTAGTCCTTCTTTATTGTAAGAACATATTTGACTATTTACAATTTTATTTAGAGTATCCTTGGCTTTAAAGCATCTATCTAAACTTTTGTTAAGTTTGTTCACTTGTTCTTTTAGCTCAATGTTTTCAATAACCAAATTTTCATGACATAAGTTAGTACTTGTAACGTCCCGAAATCTGCCCCAATTTAATTTTTGGAGTTATTTAAAATTTTTGTGAATTAATCAACCTTTAATTGCATTTAATTGAATTTATCTGAATTTTTGGGATTTATTTGGTTTATTCTTTTCTTGAAAAATTGATCATCAAAAAAGGTAATTATCAAAAATAAATAAAAATATTTTATTTAGGCCCAAAATGCCCTAAAATATTTTCTGGAATTTTTCTAGAATTTTTTGGGTATTTTTAGTGCCCTAATTAATTACTTTAAATATTGGATTTATTTTTATTGTTAAAACTTGGAAAATCGCTTTGCTTTCTGATCTTTGGTTGGGGCCGATCTTTGTCTTTCGCGTCGGCTGAACCGTAGCACCGCATGTCGTGGATCGTTCGATCCCGACCAGGCGGTCGTGGATGAGCCGCGTCACCCTCGGCACGTGTGACGTTGGATCTCCGTAAGTAGCCGCTCGGATGCCGACGTGTGGCACGTTTTGCGGAAGCGTTATTCTTTCGCCGCCGTTGGATTTCGAACGAACGGTGGAGATCAGTCTCGCCGTCTCAGGAGGGCGCGACCGCCGTCTCGGGAGGGCATGACTGCCGCACCACCGGCCACTGTTGGCCGCTGAGGATTTTGTCATGATTTGCGTGCGTTTAGAGGCGTGTCCGAGCGGGGGTTATAATCCAACGCATGCAGCACACTCGCCCGCTCATTTTGCTCTTTCGCCGAGCCAGTCATCTTCTCTAAGTCCGGCGACAAGCACCGCCGTCTCTTCTTCAAGTATCGCAACGCACTGCGA
Source organism: Guadua angustifolia (assembly GCA_036346375.1). Classification (NCBI taxonomy): domain Eukaryota; kingdom Viridiplantae; phylum Streptophyta; class Magnoliopsida; order Poales; family Poaceae; genus Guadua; species Guadua angustifolia. The sequence goes on from CM070520.1 coordinate 26,212,112, forward strand.
CCGTCGGATTTTCATCGAACGGGCGAGGCAACGCCACGTCTCCCCCGTAGGGTTAAGTTGAATATGCACCGGTAGATCTCGGCCGTTGGATGGTAATCGTGCGGCTCTGGTGTGTCCACGTAGGCGCGGGAATAGGAAATCGCTCGGGTACCCTGCACCGTTGGATCTGCATTCGACCGTGCTGGTGCGTCCGCGTAGCTGCAGCGGCAGCGATTGATGAAGGCCGTTAGATCTCGAATATGCGGTCAAGATTAAGCCACGTGAAGCCGTAGCGATGTATCGCTCGGGTAGCGGCGGTAGTAGGATCCTCATCCGGCGGTAGGCGTCGTCCACGTAACCTCGGTCGGCGCGGTTGAAGATGGCCATCGGATCACGATGGAGGGCGAGATCGCGCCGCGTGTTAGCTTCTAGTTGGTCCAAGCACTGTTCCGGTGGGGCCCACATGTCAGTGTGATGACCCCGGCTGTGCTGACGTCAGCATGACGTCATCTGGGGCCCACTTGTCAGTGGCCGAGCCGACGTGGCATTCTCTGGCGCTGACGCGTGTCAAGCCGAGGATTTAACCGAATTTTCAGTAGAAAAATAAATCACTTAATTCGGTTTTTCTTTATTTGAATTTCAGAAATCTTGCAAATGCTATAACTTTTGCATTTTAACTCCGATTTGGGTGATTCAAGTGCCCAAAAATTTGTAAAAATGTAAACTATTTAATGGTGATTTTTATTTTATTTTTAGTGTTGATCGTACTGTCTGTATTGTGTAATTATTGTGTGTTTGCTTGATACGGATATACCCGAGTTCTTCGGAGTCGCCGAGGAGAATTGAAGACCGTCGCAAGAGCTGGACCAAAACCAACTGCTTTTGAAGGCAAGTCATGCTTTGACCATATTGCTCCTAGATTTTTAAAATATATTTCGATTTAAACTATGCATGCTATATTAATTAGAAAAATGACATTAATTAAATTGGGTTGAGTAGATAATACACCCACCTTGATTATGCCACCTTGTTATATTATTTGTATGCCCTGAAATCCTTGTCACCCTAAGATATTAAATTGAGTTGGTTGCTATTATAAAGCCAACACGGGAGGCTAGACCGTGAGTAGAAGCTTAGCTGCTTGTATCGTTGAATAACTTCTAAATTGCAAAAGAACATTGACTAAACAAATATGGAACGCATTTTGGAATAATGCGATGATGTCATAAGATGGATTTGGGGGTAGAGACCTGTGTGGTTCTACTTATGCAATGAAGTGGGCATTGGCATGTGTTGCATAAATGCAAACCGGGATAGGAAATGATTTGGACCGGGGCAAGTGGCAAGAAGGCTTCGTGCCAGGTGGGCTTGTGTGGCAATGGGATGTACTAAGGATTGTAAAGGCTGTGTGCTGAGAAATATAAAGTGGATGTCTTGCCCGAGACAGTTAAGGACTTCACCTTGTGAGCCTTTGAACTGAGTTACTCGTACAACCACTTGTCCAGAATGGGATGGACCTAGTTTAGTAGGGTTCTAATATCTTTCCTTTGACACCTCGGGGCGACAGTTACACATGGGTGTAACTGTGAGGGGGAGCGTACCTGTGCTACGGCTTGGTACCCATCCAACAGTATTCGCTTGTTCTAAACTTTGGCTCTGAGTGAGGAAGTGTTAGAAAGGCAATCTTGGGGAGGTTCTGAGTTAGGTGTTAGTCTCTGAAAGGCTTTGTTGCAATCAATCACTGTGTGGTGGCGATCGTATCTGTGGGTAAAGTGTCTGACCTCTGCGAGTGTGTGTAAAAATCTATTCGAATAGCCGTGTCCGTGGTATTGGACCTTGCTCGGGGATTACAGTCAAGGGTTAGATTTTCAAAATAAAATGTGGAATGGGTGGCTGTGTGCCAAAAGCTGTTGAAATGAATTCGGGGCTGGGTGCCAAAACTCTTGGAATTGAATTGAGAAATTAGTTATTAATATTAATGGTTTACTGCTTTTAATCTAATAGGATTACCTGTTTAAAAGAAGTGCCGCTTTATGGAAAATAACCATTAAGCCTTTCCTTTGGCATAAGCCATGCATGTAGTAATAAGACTACATTGTGCATGACTTGTTGAGTATGTTGTATACTCACCCTTGCATCGACAAAACCTCATAAGAAGAAGCCATGCCAGCTTGGGAGGAGGAGTTCATCGAATGCCAGGAGGATTAGGGGTTGAGCCGCACTCAGTTGCCTGTGGCTATGAAGGGTTCATTGTTTTACTTTTCTTTCGCTGATAAACTTGTGCTACTTTGATAATTATCGCCCTGCGTGGCAAATTATTGTAAGGTGGCCATAAGGCCGTGTAACTCGCTTATATCCGTGTTTGATGTACTTTATCATTAAATTCATTTGTGTATGATTGTGGTACTTCAACCTTGTTTTATCTTGTGTGCACTAGCGTGATCTGGACTAGTGCGAATACCAGAGTGTCGAATCAGTAAATTGGGCACGACAGGTTGGTATCGAGCCATCTTGTTGTGAGGACTTAACCCTAGTTAGACTGGCCATTTTAGAAAGGATAAAAGCTAATTTCTAAAGACTAAAATTTGACAAGAATAATTAATGAAATCTTGACTTATCTCTTCTTCCTTACTTCATACCTCTGTTGTATTTTGCTATTACTTTTGTATTCTTTTAAAATTGTTGTTCTGACGCGTTGCTTTGGCAGATGCGGATGGTTCACTCTTTCGGCGAGCGTCACGGAGGCTACTGTGAGCTCTGGAGGATGCTCCAAGTGTTGGGAGGCTTCGACCGCCCTCTCTACCGATCCCGCTTTGGATAGTCAACGGGATCAAGCGCGGATGGGAGACCACCCTCACCTTGTGCTGCTGGGAGCACGCGTGCAAGGTCGTCCGCTCCACCTCGCGGAGAAGCGAGCTAGCGAGGCGGGCATCTGAGTGTGCGGGTAGCGTGTGTCGGGTTAGCAGGACTACGGCTTTGAGCTGTGGGATACTGCTTCGTGTGCACCAAGCGCGGGAGGACCTCTTCGGCGCTTGGAGTTGGGGACGCCGCCGCCGTCGTGCACTGGGCAGCTTGCTGCTGCTCGTCAGAGGAGGTCATGGACGCCACGACTTTGGAGCAGGCAGTGTATGCGGCGTCTGGAGACCGAGGTTGCCCTACGAGACCAGAGAGCACGCTGTTCAGGAGGATCGCCGAGTGGAGGAGGCTCTCTACGCCACGGGAGCCTGAGGCCGTCATGGAGCTCGGCACGAGGACGAGGAGGAGCGGAGGAGCTGGCCGGCTAGAGGACCGGCGGCGGTGGTGCCCCAGTTGCACCAGTGGGAGGGCATGGGGATCGGTTGCCCGATGCGGCTCACCGCCGATGTACATGATCGGCGAGCATGGCCGGGTTGGCTCGAGGTGAGCTTTTAAGAGTTGTAGTGATCACTTTTTGCGTTGAGACTCACTGTGTGAGTTCGTCTTAATTCGAACATTAGGAGTACGTGTTGTAATGAACTAATTGATGTGATGTTGTGACTGTTGTTATGGTTGCATAGTCCCTAGACTATGTAAGAAACCATACCTACCTATTATTTATGCTTGAATGTTTAAGGGTTTTAAGTTACACCTGTTTCCTCGTATAAGTTCCTATGCTTGCCTATTCTTTTCCCCCTCATCTCTAAACCATCGAAGCAATCAGCAGATGGTGAACACTCGCAACAACAGAGCCAGAGGCAGTGGTTCGCGCCCAGGAGGCAGTCAGAGCAGTACACCACCACTGCAGGTAGCACCGCCAGTTGACATGCAGAATCTAGGAGCATTTCTCGCAGCAGAGACTCAATTAATGCAAACAATGATGGCCACCGTGCAACAAATCAACACTCAGGTAGTCGCCAACAATCAATCTAATAACAATGGGCCACGTCCCTATTCAAGATTGTCCGAGTTTATGAGGACGCGTCACGACATTCTCGTGCAATGCCGTCCTACTAGAGGCGCACGGTACGGTTGAGAACCATCGAAAGAAAATTGCATATAACGCAGTGTGAAGGAAACGAGAGGGTGCTTTATGCCTCTCACCAGCTTGAGGGAACCACCGCTGAATGGTGGGAAAACTATTGTCGCGCCGCAGAGAACCCACAGGAAATTACATGGGAAGAATTCACCATAGCTTTTCGTCAATACCATGTGCCGGAGGGTATCATGGAGTTGAAAAAGGAGGAATTCCGAGTGCTGAAGCAGGGAGGCCAGACAGTGGCCGACTATCTGAATAAATTCACTCAACTAGCACGCTACGCTCCAGAAGACGTAGCAACCGACAAGGCCAGACAATCCCGCTTCATGAAGGGACTTAACACCGAATTGCAAGTGGGGTTGATCACCCACACTTTTCCGAATTTTCAAGAGTTAGTAAACAAGGTGCTCATACTGGAAGACAAGCGCAAAGAACTTGACGACAATCGCAAACGCCGCATGGCTCAGCAAGGAGGACGCCATGGTCAGCAGAAAACAAGAATGATACCCAAATGGTTCGCGAGTTCAGCGAGGAAGCGATGTCGAGACGCCGCCGCCAATGCCAAGACCAGCTGGACAAACCCCTCAGACCCCAGTCAGGGTTGTTAACCAGAGCGGAGGAAATCAGCAGATGTCAGGAAGACGCTGCTACAATTGCAATGAGACCGGGCATTTCGCCAATATGTGCCCCAAGAAGGGAGGTGTGACGCCAGTGCGCTTCAATTTAGGGAACACCCCTGCTAAAACTCCTGCCCAAGGAGGAAGTCGAGGACCCGCCCAAGCTGGAGCTACACCGCAAGCATTCACGCGAGGCAGAATTAACCATATCTCCGCAGACGAAGTCCAGAATGCTACGGACGTCGTGCTCGGTAAGTTCCTTGTCAACTCAGTGCCAGCTACAGTATTGTTTGATTCAGGAGCTTCACATTCGTTCGTTTCTCGAGATTTTGCTGTGACAAATGACTTGGATGTGGTTAACCTTAAAAGTACGCTTTTAGTTCAATCCCCTGGATCAGAACTCCGCTCCAAGGTCGGATGTTCTGGGATTGAGCTATTAATAAAAGGAGTAGAGTTCCTAGCAAACCTTATTATATTAGATACCCAAACCCTGGATGTTATCCTGGGAATGGATTGGTTGACTAAGCATAAGGCTGTATTAGACTGCGGGCGAAGAGTTGTGTCTATTGAGAGCCCTGAAGGTAGGAAAGTGGAATTTCAAGCAGTGGCAGTTCGAGAAGGTCAAATGTTGGTAAATAATCTGGAGACCGTCAGCATAAGAGATGTACCAGTGGTCAGCGAATACCCGGATGTTTTTCCCGAGGAATTGCGGTGAATGCCACCGACGAGAGACATAGAGTTAAGTAATTGACTTAGTACGAAAGCAGACCGATAGCAAAGAGACCATATCGGATGTCCACCGAAGAGTTGGTAGAAATGAAAAGCGGTCGAGAATTATTGGAAAAGGGATTCATTAGACCGAGCTCGTCACCTTGGGGAGCATCGTTTCTGTTCGTTAAGAAAAAGGATGGGAGTTTTCGGATGTGTGTAGATTATCGTGCGCTTAACGAAGTGACGATAAAGAACAAATACCCGTTACCCCGGATAGATAATCTTTTCGATCAACTAAGAGGAGCAGGAGTATTTTCCAAGATCGACCTTAGGTCAGGATACCACCAGTTGAAAATCAAAACCGAGGACATACCCAAGACTGCATTTTCTTCAAGATATGGACACTATGAGTTCACTGTTATGTCATTTGGATTGACAAATGCGCCTGCTTACTTTATGAACATGATGAATAAAGTATTCATGGAATATTTAGATAAATTTGTGGTCGTGTTCATAGACGACATTCTGGTTTATTCAAAGACGGATGAAGAGCACGCCCAACATTTGAGATTAGTATTGGAAAAGTTGAGGGAGCAACAGTTATATGCAAAATTCAGTAAATGCGATTTCTGGAAGAGTAAGGTAGATTTCCTAGGGCATGTAATGACCGCCGAGGGAATTGCAGTGGACCCAAGCAAAGTTGAGGCAGTGCTACATTGGGAGTCGCCAAAGACGGTTACGCAGATTCAAAATTTCCTTGGGATGGCTGGTTATTACCGCCGATTTATAGAAAGATTTTCGACAATTGCCAGGCCAATTACACAATTGTTAAAGAAAGAGAAGAAATTTGTTTGGACACCAGACTGTGAGAGAAGCTTTCAAGAACTGAAGAAACGATTGACATCAGCACCAGTGTTAGTTCAACCAGATGTACATCAGGGTTTTGATATTTACTGCGATGCATCACGCCAAGGACTCGGATGCGTGTTAATGCAGAATGGAAAGGTAGTAGCCTATGCGTCAAGGCAATTAAGGCCACATGAAGGGAATTACCCGACGCACGATCTAGAACTAGCAGCCGTAGTGCATGCCTTGAAGATATGGCGTCATTATCTTATTGGTAACAGGTGTGAGGTGTATACAGATCATAAGAGCCTTAGGTACATTTTCACCCAATCGGACCTAAACATGAGACAGAGGAGATGGTTGGAGCAGATCAAGGATTACAACCTGGGTATCCATTATCATCCCGGCAAGGCCAATATAGTGGCTGATGCCTTGAGTCAGAAAAGTCATAGCCTGAATATGATAGAAGGAGAAAGCCAGAGAGAATTGTGCAAGGACCTTCAGAGATTGAAATTGGAAGTTGTTCCGAAAGGATTTGTAGCCGCCTTAGAAGTAAAGCCAATCTTGGAAGACCAGATTAGAGAAGGTCAGAAGGACGACGAGAAGATCGAGAGAATCAAAGCCAAGATAGAGGAAGGGCAAGCAAAAGAATTTAGGCTGGACAAAAAAGGCACGTTATGGATGAAGGAGCACATTTGTGTACCTAACAAAAAGGAGCTGAAGCAGTTGATATTGGAGGAAGCTCACGACTCCAAGTATTCGATTCATCCCGGAAGTGCGAAGATGTATCAAGATTTAAAAGAAAGGTTCTGGTAGCCAAATATGAAGAGAGAGGTTGCTGAACACGTAGCACTATGTGATGTATGCCAGCGAGTCAAAGCTATGCATCAGAGACCAGCAGGACTGCTGTAGCCATTAAAAATACCAGAGTGGAAATGGGAAGAAATCAGAATGGATTTCATTACCGGATTGCCAAGGACGCAAGGAGGTTATGACTCCATATGGGTCATCGTGCAAGGATCGTTTGCTTACATGGAGTGCCAAAGAAGATAATATCGGACAGAGATACCCAATTTACCTCAAGATTTTGGGATAAATTGCATACAGTAATGGGCACCCGCTTAAACTTCAGTACAGCATATCACCCGCAGACAGATGGGCAGACTGAAAGAGTCAACCAAATATTAGAAGATATGTTAAAAGCTTGTGCGTTGGCTTATACATCGACTTGGGATAAATGTTTACCATATGCTGAATTTAGTTACAACAACAGCTATCAGGCTAGTCTTCAGATGTCACCATTCGAAGCATTGTATGGTCGACCCTGCAGGACACCGTTAAATTGGAATGAGACTGGTGAACGTCGTGTTTTCGGACCAGACATACTCCAAGAAGCCGAAGAGCAGATAGCACTAATCAGGGAAAGGTTAAAAATCACGCAGTCAAGGCAGAAGAGTTACGCGGATAATCGCCGCAGGGATTTAAGTTTTGAACCTGAAGATTATGTGTATCTCAGAGTTACGCCTCTTAAGGGAGTCCAGAGGTTTCACAAAAAGGGCAAACTTGCGCCAAGATATGTGGGACCGTTTAAGATCATAAGTCGTAAGGGCGAAGTCGCCTATCAACTGTAGTTACCACAGTCATTAGCGGGCGTACACAATGTCTTTCATGTATCGCAACTCAAGAAGTGTCTCCGAGTGCCTGAGGAGCAAGCATCACTGGAAGAAGTTGAACTACAGGAAGACTTGACTTACAAAGAGCAACCGATAAAGATTCTGGATACAGTAGATCGGAAAACCAGGAGCAAGACAACCCGTTTTTGCAGAGTTCAGTGGAGCAATCACACAGAAAGTGAAGCCACATGGGAACGAGAGGAAGATCTGAAAAAGGAGTTCCCAAACCTATTCTCTAGCTAAGCTTCGAATCTCGGGGTCGAGATTCTATTAAGGGAGGTAGGTTTGTAACATCCCGAAATTTGCCCCAATTTAATTTTTGGAGTTATTTAAAATTTTTGTGAATTAATCAACCTTTAATTGCATTTAATTGACTTTATCTGAATTTTTGGAATTTATTTGGTTTATTCTTTTCTTGAAAAATTGATCATCAAAAAAAGGTAATTACCAAAAATAAATAAAAATATTTTATTTAGGCTCAAAATGCCCTAAAATATTTTCTGGAATTTTTCTAGAATTTTTCGGGTATTTTTAGTGCCCTAATTAATTACTTTAAATTATTGGATTTATTTTTATTATTAAAACTAGGAAAATCGCACCTCACTGATCTTCGGGCGGGCCGATCTTTGTGCTCGCGTCGGCTGAACCCTAGCGTCGCGTGTCGTGGATCATTCGATCCCGACCAGGCGGTCGTGGATGAGCCGCGTCACCCTCGGCGCATGTGACGTTGGATCTCCGTAAGTAGCCGCTCGGATGCCGACGTGTGGCACGTTTTGCGGAAGCGTTATTCTTTCGCCGCCGTTGGATTTCAAATGAACGGTGGAGATCGGTCTCGCCGTCTCGGGAGGGCGCTTGCTGCACCGCCGCCTTGTTGGCCGCCGAGGATTTTGTCAGGATTTGCATGCGTTTGGCGTGTCCGGCGGGGTTATAATCCAACGCATGCAAAGACACTCGCCTCGCTCATTTTGCTCTTTCTCTCGCGTCCCCGTGCTCCATAGCTCACTCGGAGGCTCGCCGTAGTTGCCATCACCACCGCCGCATTGTTCTTCACCTTTCACCGCCGTCCGCGCTCTCCACCGTGATTTGAGACCTTCGCCGAAGTCCCTCGTGTCACGCCATACCGATCGCCACTTCTTCACGCCAGAGCAGCTTCGTAGCGCCGCCGAGCCAGTCATCTTCTCCAAGTCCGGCGACAAGCACCGCCGTCTCTTCTTCAAGCATCGCAACGCACTGCGACCGTCGGATTCTCATCGAACGGGCGAGGTAACGCCACGTCTCCCCCGTAGGGTTAAGTTGAATATGCACCGGTAGATCTCGGCCGTTGGATGGTAATCATGCGGCTCTGGTGTGTCCACGTTGGCGTAGGAATAGGAAATTGCTCGGGTACCCTGCACCGTTGGATCTGCATCCGGCCGCGGCCGGTAAGCGTCGCGAGCCGCGGTTGCGGCGTTTGATGAAGGCCGTTAGATCTCGAATATGCGGTCAAGATTAAGCCACGTAGGCTTCGTAGCAGTGTATCGCTCGGGTAGCAGCAGCCGTAGGATCCTCATCCGACGGTAGGCGTGCGTCCACGTAGCCTCGGGTCGGCGCGGTTGAAGATGGCCATCGGATCCCTGATGGAGGGCCGAGATCGCGCCGCGTGTCAGCTTCTGGTTGGTCCAAGCACTGTTCCGGTGGGGCCCACATGTTAGTGTGATGACCCCGGCTGTGCTGACGTCAGCATGACGTCATCTGGGGCCCACTTGTCAGTGGCCGAGCCGACGTGGCATTGTCTGGCGCTGACGCGTGTCAAGCCGAGGATTTAACCGAATTTTCAGTAGAAAAATAAATCACTTAATTCGGTTTTTCTTTATTTGAATTTCAGAAATCTTGCAAATGCTATAACTTTTGCATTTTAACTCGGATTTGGGTGATTCCAGTGCCCAAAAATTTGTAAAAATGTAAACTATTTAATGGTGATTTTTATTTTATTTTTAGTGTTGATCTTACTATCTGTATTGTGTAATTATTGTGTGTTTGCTTGATACGGATAGACCCCGAGTTGCCGGGAGTCGCCGAGGGAGAATTCGAAGACCCGTCGCAAGAGCCGGACCAAAACCAACTACTTTTCGAAGGTAAGTCATGCTTTGACCATATTGCTCCTAGATTTTTAAAATATATTTCGATTTAAACTATGCATGCTATATTAATTAGAAAATTGACATTAATTAAATTGGGTTGAGTAGATAATACACCCACCTTGATTATGCCACCTTGTTATATTATTTGTATGCCCTGAAATCCTTGTCACCCTAAGATATTAAATTGAGTTGGTTGCTATTATAAAGCCAACACGGGAGGCTAGACCGTGAGTAGAAGCTTAGCTGCTTATATGCGCTGAATAACTTCCAAATTGCAAAAGAACATTGACTAAACAAATATAGAACGCATTTTGGAATAATGCGATGATGTCATAAGATGGATTTGGGGGTAGAGACCTGTGTGGTTCTACTTATGCAATGAAGTGGGCATTGGCATGTGTTGCATAAATGCAAACCGGGATGGGAAATTATTTGGACCGGGGCAAGTGGCAAGAAGGCTTCGTGCCAGGTGGGCCTGTGTGGCAATGGGATGTACTAAGGATTGTAAAGGCTGTGTGCCGAGAAATATAAAGTGGATGTCTTGCCCGGGACAGTTAAGGACTTCACCTTGTGAGCCTTTGAACTGAGTTACTCGTACAACCACTTGTCCGGAATGGGACGGACCTAGTTTAGTAGGGTTCTAATATCTTTCCTTTGACACCTCGGGGCGACAGTTACACATGGGTGTAACAGTGAGTGGGAGCGTACCTGTGCTACGGCTTGGTACCCATCCAGCAGTATTCGCTTGTTCTAAACTTTGGCTCTGAGTGAGGGAAGTGTTAGAAAGGCATCTTGGGGAGGTTCACTGAGTTAGGTGTTAGTCTCTCGAAAGGCTTTGTTGCAATCAATCACTGTGTGGTGAGCGATCAGATCTGTGGGTAAAGTGTACTGACCTCTGCAGAGTGTGTGTAAAAATCTATTGAATAGCCGTGTCCATGTATTGGACCTTGCTCGGGATTACAGATCAAGGGTTAGATTTTCAAAATAAAATGTGGAATGGGTGGTCGTGTGCCAAAAGTCGTTGAAATGAATTGAAATTTGGGTGCCAAAACTCTTGGAATTGAATTGAGAAATTAATTATTAATATTAATGGTTTACTGCTTTTAATCTAATAGGATTACCTGTTTAAAAGAAGTGCCGCTTTATGGAAAATAACCATTAAGCCTTTCCTTTGGCATAAGCCATGCATGTAGTAATAAGACTACATTGTGCATGACTTGTTGAGTATGTTGTATACTCACCCTTGCATCGACAAAACCTCAGAAGAAGAAGCCGTGCCAGCTTGGGAGGAGGAGTTCATCGAAGGCCAGGAGGATTAGGGGTTGAGTCGCACTCAGTTGCCTGTGGCTATGAAGGATTCATTGTTTTACTTTTGCTTCCACTGATAAACTTGTGCTACTTTGATAATTATCGCCCTACGTGGCGAATTATTGTAAGGTGGCCATAAGGCCGTGTAACTCGCTTATATCCGTGTTTGAAGTACTTTATCATTAAATTCCGCTGTGTATGATTGTGGTACTTCAACCTGTTTATACTGTGTGCACTAGCGTGATCCTGGACTAGTGCCGAATACACAGAGTGTCCGAATCTGTAAATTCGGGGCACGACAGTACTTGAGCAAGATATATCAACTAAATCATCACATGAGGTGGCTATGTTTGATTTTATTACACTACATGAGTTAACTTCTAGTCTAGGCAATTTATCAATAATATTACATTCGATACCAATGTCTTTTGAGGATTTTGAATGGTCCTTGGCAAGGAGAATCTCATGAGCTTCCTTTAGCTCCTCATAAGAGTTTTTGAGAGAAAGAAATTCTTTTATCAAAACCTTAAATTTTGATTTCTCTTTGCCAAGATACTCATTTAAATCCTCAAGCATATCCATTAACTTATCATATGAAGGTTCATCATCATCATTTGAATTTACCTTAAATTCTCCTTTAGCCATGAGACATAAAGGAGTGACGAATGGTGATGAAACTTCCTTGATGGCGATGCCGGCGAGCCCTTTCTTCTTTGAAGGTGTGTCCTCCTTGGTTAAGTCGGAATCTGAGTATTCTTCTTCGGAATCCCATTCTCCAATATGAGCTTCACCCTTACCATCTTTTTGAAGCTTCTTGAAGAGTTTCTTCTTGCCTTGAAAGAACTTCTTCTTCTTGGGCGATTTATTTTTGTCATCCTTCTTCTTAGGGCAATGAGAGGCGATGTGCCCCTTCTCATCACACTCATAGCATCGAATGTTCGCATACCGATTGGTGCTAGAGTTTTACCCTCTTCTAAACCTTTGAGGACTACTTGAGCTTGAGCGTCTTCTCATGAACTTCTTCATTCGTCTCACGAGAAGAGCCATCTTTTCTTCCATGTCTTCATCTTCGGTATTCTCAAGAGCCTCATCGCTTGACTCCGCCTTTGCCTTGAAGGCGATATTTTTTTCTTCAAAGAGCTTTGTTCCAATAGCTCTTCCTTGTCCTTCTTGTAAAGCTCATTTGTGATAAGATTTCCAAGAAGTCCAGTGGGCGTCATTCTTAGCAACTCCGGTGAGTTGAGTAATAACGTCACCAAAGTTTTGTACTTCTCCGGAAGGGCTGGAAGAGGCCCCTAAGAAGCTTACTGCACACTTGGAAGATATCGCAATTACGAGCGCCTGCTAGGTGTTGGCGATCACCAAGTCCTTGTATCCGCGGGTGGAGCTTGAGACCGTCAAGGAGGGGTTTGCCCGTACTGTGGATGACGATCAGGCATTTGCCCTCATGGACGAAGTTAAGGATGCTGCTTCTGCTTTAGTTAAAAACTTGGACTTGGGTCTTGTGTAGTCTTCTGCTTGTACTGAACTTGCCCTGCGATTTTTGTTCCTTCAGGATAATCATTCCAGTGTTGAAAAATTCCCCCTGGCCTGAATTTGCCTTGTGAAAATGGCTAATTCCTATTTTAATGCATTTGATAGGCTTGGGCCCAATAAGAGGCATGCTTGGCGTCCTGGCCTGTTTTGAAGTCTTCGATCATCATGGCGTCTGACTCCCCTCGAGACATGTGCGACGTTACGTCCAGCATGCCCGGGAGGTGGACCGTTCCCGCCTCAATGACAGGCGTCGTTCTGAGCAAGGGCGAGTCTCTCTCCAGGGACAGACGTTGCCCCGTATAAGAATGAACTCAGCCTCGGTTTTTGTGATTTGCAGCGCATTACCGTTCTCTGTCGGCTCGTTCCTCTTCTTTTCTTCAAGAACTTCTTCTTGTTTCTTTGAAACACTCGTCCGTTCGCCTTCCTCTTTGCTTGGTTTCTTCGTTTTTCATGCTTATGGAATTGTGACCGCCGGTTGATCGTTCGTCTTTTTGCAGGTTCCTTTCTTCTTCTTCCTCATGGATTCTTCTTCTTCGAGGATCTCTCTCCTTGTCTCTCCTCCAGAATCCCGGGTCCATGGCTTCAGTGTGGATCGAGAACATGGTCTTCAACTTTGGCGATGGCGCCTGCTGAGCTCGAGGACGAATCTGCCGAGCTCTGGGCTGAATATGATCTCACCATGGCGGAGGTTGCGGAGGAGCAGGCCGTCACCCAGGATGCCGCCGTCGATGTCCTGATCGAGGTCGTTCCTAGGCTCATCGGAGCTAGGGCGCCCTCATCGGCCGTCGGCAGGCCACGGAGTAGATTTTTATCTCTGCAAGGAAAGTAGCACTTTTGTTGTCTGCAAGAAACGTTTAGATAGTACTTTTGTTGTATATATCTTTTATGGTCTCTGGACAATGCTGGACTTTTGTAAGATTGTTTTAGTTGCAGCTTGCCTTTTCTTTTTTCCTTGTTTTGATCTTTTCGACTTTCCCGAGTGATTTTCATCCTCCCTTATGTTTAAGCACCCCATCCGATTAGTCTAGCCCCCGAGCATCGCGAGTTGGCACTTGGCCTTTTCCCTCGAGCGTGCTTTTCGTCAGGTAACTAGACTTTTTCGTTCGGGGTTTCACAATCGAGGGTTTAGAGCACTCGGATTTAGTCGTGACCGTAGGGAAAAGAAGAAAGATAGGAGTTGGTTTGCAAGCGGGGTTGCACATGTGCAACACTATTAGGTGTAGCCCCCGACTTACTGCTTAATTGAGAAGTAATTGAGTAGCAAGTCAATTGAATAAAAATTCTGACATAAGGCATCTCTTGAAACAAGTAATCCTCCCAGCCGAGTTGCGCATGTGCAACACTATTAGGTGTAGCCCCCGACTTACTGCTTAATTGAGTAACAATTGAGTAGCAAGTCTAGAAAAAGATTCAACAGTCATAAAGCATTTTAAGAGTAAAAACGACGTAGCTGCTCTATGTTCCATGAGTTGCTGATGATGGCGTCATCTTCTCGTTTAAGCCTGTAGGCTCCCGGACGTGTCACCTCGTCGACGATGTAGGGGCCTTCCCAATTCGGAGATAACTTGTGCTCGTGCTTCTGGCTCTTTATTAGGACCAAATCGCCCTTGGAGAACGCTCGGTTTCGGACGTTTCGATCATGGTAGCGGCGCAGGGTCTGGAGGTATCTGGCCGACTGGACCGCTGCGCCCTCCCTTGCCTCCTCCAGTCGATCGATGTCTTCCATTCGCTTTCTCCGACTCGGCCTCCTTGAAATTCGGACCGGGGATCCAGAAGGTCAACTTCGGTGGGTAGGACCGCTCGAGCCGTGAGACCGGAAAAAAGGTAACTACCGGTTGCCTCTTTGGTGGTTCTCAGCCCCCAGAGTACCGAAGGCAATTCTTTTACCCATCGGGTGGCGTATGGTTTGAGACGGTCGAAGATTCGCGCCTTTAAGCCCTGCAGCACCATACCGTTTGCCCTTTCTACTTGACCATTGCTCTTTGGATGAACCACGGAGGCGAAGCAAACTTTGATGCCGAGCTCGTCGCACCAGTCTTGAAATTCTTCTCCTCGGAATTGGGTTCCATTGTCCGTGATAATCCTGTTTGGCACACCGAACCTTACCACGATCTCTTGGAAAAATTCTTTGGCCTTGGCCGCTGTGATTGTAGCCACTGGCTTTGCTTCTATCCACTTGGTAAATTTGTCGACGGCAACAAAGAGGTGAGTGAAACCGCCTTGAGCCTTCTTCAATGGGCTGATCATGTCGAGCCCCCAGACTGCAAATGGCCAAGTGATAGGAATTGTCTGCAGCTTCTGAGCAGGCACGTGTATTTGGCGAGCAAAAAACTAGCATCCTTCACAGGTTCAGACGATGTCCTCTGCATCAGTCACAGCAGTCGGTCAGAAGAAGCCTTGTCGATATGCCTTGCCCACCAGTGTGCTTGACGCCGCGTGATGCCCACAGATTCCCGAATGGATTTATTTGAGTAGGCTTTTTCCTTCTTGCTCTGATATGCATCGCCTTAGAACTCCGGAGGCGCTTTTTCGAAATAATTCTTCTCCTACTACCATGTAATTCTTGCTGCGTCGCGAGAAGCATTCTGCCTCTGTTCGATCTTCTGGAAGTTCATCCCTTAACAAGTAATTGAGAAAAGGAGCCGTCCAATCTGCATTGATGACTAAGACCTCTTCTTCAATGGGTGTTTCTTCTGATTTGCTTTGTTCCTGCTTTTGGCTTATTGAAGGTTTATGGAGCTCTTCGACAAACACACCGGCCGGTACTGTTGCCCGAGTGGAACCCAGCCTTGCCAATTCATCTGTCGCTTCGTTATCACGGCGGAGCACATGAATAAGCTCCAGCCCGTCGAACTTGTCCTCCAGCTTCCGTACCTCCTGGCAGTATGCTACCATATTGTCTTCGATGCACGACCAATCCTTTTGTACTTGATTAATCACCAACATGGAGTCGCCCCGAATAATTAGCTGCCGGACACCAAGGGATATCGCAATGCGAAGCCCGTGGATGAGTGCCTCGTACTCGGCCGCATTGTTTGACGCCGGGAAGTGGATCTGAAGGACGTATTTCAGGCGCTCACCTGTTGGAGAGATGAGGGCCACGCCGGCTCCTGCGCCACTAAGCATGAGGGATCCGTCGAAATACATTGTCCAGTATTCCAGCTCTTCAATGGTCATCGGGGTTTGTAATTCTACCTATTCGGCGGTGAAATCGGCAAGTATTTGAGACTTTATTGCCGTTCGCGGCCTGAAGGAGATTTCAATGGCCCCGAGCTCGACCGCCCATTTTGCAATCCTCCCGGTGGCCTCCCGATTGTGGAGTATGTCCCCAAGTGGGAAGGTGGTGACCGCTAAAATTGAATGCTCTTGGAAGTAGTGCTTGAGTTTGTGAGAGGCGAGCAACACAGCGTACAATAGTTTTTGTACCTGTGGGTAGCGCACCTTGGATTCTCCCAGTACCTTGCTGATGAAATAGACTGGCCTTTGGATTTTCTGGAGGTGCCCTTCTTCCTTCCGCTCTACCACGATTGCGGCGCTGACTACATGAGTCGTTGCGGCAATGTAGAGCAAAAGGGGTTCTTCGGGCATTGGTGGAACCAGCACAGGTGGAGATGACAAGAATGTCTTCAGTTCTTCGAAAGCCTGCTGTGCCTCGGTGGTCCATTGAAAGTTACCCTGCTTCTTTAGAAGTTTGAAAAAGGGCATTCCTCGTGATCCTAGCCGAGAGATGAATCTGCCGAGTGCCACCATGCATCCGGTGAGCATATCGAATGGTTTCCACGCGAAGATGTCCCGGTTGGCCCGAAGAAAAGTGACGAGCGCGTCTTCCTATTTGGGAGTGAGGCCTATCCCAATCAGAGCTGCCTAGGCGGAGTTGGACGGGTCGAGGATTACCTTCTTGGTCTCCTCATCAGGTTTCAGGCTTGTCTTGACCTACTTCTTGGCTGGTACTTCTCTTTAGTCTTCTCGGTGAGCGGCTTCCTGCCGGATCTTCTTTCGTTGCCCGCCACGCCCCGAAGCCGCCATCTCGCAGCTTTCTCTGTCGCAGCATTTAACGATCGCTGATATCGCCATGACGGAAATGATGCCCTTCGGCCCGGGCATCTTCAGGACGAGATAAGTGTAATGAGGCACGGCTATGAATCTGGCCAGGCCGGGCCTACCCAAGATGGCATGATATGCCGTCTGGAAGTCGGCTACTTCAAAGTTGAGGTACTCTGTCCGAAAATTCTCCTTGGTTCCAAACGTGTCTGGCAAGGTGATTTGTCCGAGTGGGACCGAAAAAGTTCCGGGAATTACTCCATGGAATGGTGATGAACCGCGCTTCAGCTCGGAGCGAGGAATCTTCATATCATCGAAAGTTTTGGAGAAGAGAACATTGAGTCCACTCCCCCCTTCGACCAGCACCCTCTTGAGTTTAACATTGCGCACCACCGGGTCCAACACCAGGGGAAATCTTTCGGGATAAGGGATGTGATCCGGGTGATCTGAGCGGTCAAAAGTGATGGGGACCTCGGACCATCTGAGGTACTAGGGAGCCGCCGGCATGACGGCGTTGACGTCCCTAGCCGTGAGTTTTTGCTTTCGCTTTGACTCGTAAGCCATTGAGCCTCCGTAAATGTAATTGAGCTCTCGTTCCATCTTTTGATATTCGCCTTCATCATCTTCAAGGGGGTCTTGTTTTTTCTTCTCTTCATCTTTTGCTTCGCCTTTGGCCGGTCGTTTTTTAGATTCTTTGGCCAACCTCCTCAAAGTGAAGCAATCCTTCGCAGCGTGTTTACCTTTTGGATGAAAAGAGCAAATAGCTTCCATCACCGTTTCGTAGTCGTCGGTGCGTGGCGCGCGATGCCGGCCTTGCTTGACTGCCGTCACTATTTCTTCAGGCTTCCGCTTCCTGTCTCGTTGTTTTGATGACTCGGCATAATCCTTCTTGTCTTTATGTCGTGGGCGATCATCTTGCTGTTCGGCCAAAGCATCTGAGGCCGTCGCATAACGATCCGCCAGCTCGAACATCTCCCTTACGGTGTTTGGCAGCTTTCGAGACATTTTCTTAATCAAGTCGGGGTTGTTAACGCCCTTCTGGAATGCCGCGATGACTGCCGCTTCCGAGATATCCCTGATCATATTCTTCTTTTGCATGAAGCACCGGATGAATTCTCGGAGTGTCTCACTCCTTTTCCGCGGCCGGTATAGGTCCCATTATGTTCGAGTCACTCGTAAGTGCCCCGAAGTTGGTGATGAATTGTTCACAAAGATCCTCCCAGAATCTATGGAATTCGCGGAAGTCTGCGGAGCCATGCTTGAGCCAAGAGGTGAGCATGATTTGGGAGGTAATTAGCCATCACACTCGCGTGATCGCTTCGGCAGCCATGATCGCAAGAGAGTAAACACGAGCCAAGCTTCGGATCTCTTTCTCCGCCAAATTTGGTGATGCTCTTTGGATTGAATCCGGGCCAAACCACTCTAAGGCGAGGGTGAAAGGATGCCTTCAATAGGACCGTCGTTGCGCCTTCGTGGAGAACGTCATAGGGTGATCTAGCTCGGCGGTCTTCGATTTCCCCTCCATCATGGCGGATGTGATTTCGGCGATCGTCCTGGTCGTCGTGGCCAATGCCAAAACGTTCATAGTCATCTCTGCGCCTACGGCGCTCTTCATTTTCCCGGTCATGCCGTCTGGCGTTTAAATCCGCACGAAGGTCCGGCCGATACTATGCGAAGCGTCTTCCCTGTTGAAGCTCTACTTTGCATCATTGCGAGCCATATTGCTACTAGCAGCCTGTGAGTCAACGAGGCGAGTACGAGATGGCTCCCTTGGCTCTTCTTGGTGCTGCTGAATCGCCGCCGCCGCCACCATAGCCTGAACCTTGGCTACGATCGGAGCGGCAGGACTGTTAGGACCAAGCAGTGGTCCTAAAGTATCAAGAAGCGTCTTGGAGGCAACGATATTCTACTGAGGAGTATGGAAAACCGATTGGTTCCCCATCTTCGTCTGCAAAATTTCTTCATTGACATTGCGGCCTTTGTTCTGAAGAATTCTCGCGCGGCCTTCTTGTCGTTGACGTTCTTCCTCTGCAGCGTTTGCTGCGTCCTTCTGTTGCTGAGATTCCGTTCGCAGCTCTTCGATCCGCAAAAACGCCTGGAAAAGCTCGAAATTCATCATTTCGAATCGGAGGAACAAGAAGATGAGTAGTATTGACCTTTGAATCCGAGTGGTTTTCTAGCATATTTGCCCACTCGGGGTTCGCCATCAGCTAGTTCCAGCTCAAGACGGGGTTCAAACCTCTGGCTTACCGTCCAGGGACAGATGGCCATGCCTGTTCCCGATCCGAGTGGTTGTCCGGCTAAAGGAACCTCAGAATTTCCTTCAGATTGGAACTGATCCGAATCCGAAAGAGAAAGATGACCAAAATCGTCGGCGATGAAATCTAGACTTCTGAAGCGAAACGCCCGGGCCGGCGCGAAGATGACCATGTTTTTGCTGAAGATTGCCATCGAGCTTACCGAGATCGATCCTAGCGCAGCCCCTACCTGGCGCGCCAACTGTCGAGGTTTGTTACCGACAATAATTAATATGAGGCTAAGCGCTGGATCGGGAACTCGATGGTAGCACAAGACACGGGAATTATACAGGTTCGGGCTCTCACGGCGGAGATAATACCCTAGTCCTGTGCTCTGGGATTATGATTGGCTAGTTTATTTTCTGATGACCCTTTTGTTGTGCTCTCGCCCCCCCTTTATATAGCAGGGCGGGGCAGCTTTACAAGAGGGAGTCCTACTCGGACTCGAGGTAGAGTTTTCATCTCCTATATCTATTCCGACTACGTATTAGTTTGGATTACAATAAGACCATGCCTAATACGACTCGGTTTCCCTGACTTAGGATCTGTCCTGGTTCTTCACGCCTTGCTTGGCCCAGGCTGCCTCCGGCCTTCTGTAGTCGGCCTGGCCTAGTTTCGCCTGGTCGGGCCTCGCAGGCCTGCCTTGTGGGCCCCCGGGGTATATATGCCCTACAACCGGTGGACAATATTCCCAGGGAGGCGGCGGCCACTCAACTCTGCCTCGAACCGCTCCGACAGTCAGTTCGCAAAGCAGCGCGGCATCGATACCTAGCCGGCTACGTTTAACTGCGGACCAACTGGCGGAAAGACGCGCCAAGGGATTGTGCTACAATTGTGATGAAGTGTATACCAGAGGGCATCGCTGCAAACGCTTGTTTCATCTGGAGGTAGAAGACGTGGAGGAGGAGGAGGACGAAGTCAGGGATGATGAATCGGGCGAAGACGTGTCTCTGTCCATGATTGCCGCCTTGGGTCCTAAGCATGGGAACACAATGCAAGTTTCGGTGCAAATGGCAATTCATAGTTGGCGGGGCTCATTGATAGTGGCAGCACTCATAATTTTGTGAGCGCTTGTGCGGCCGGGCAGGAGAGGTGGAGGACAATTCCCAGGGACTCATCCAAGGGTGCCCTGCAACAAGTACGCGTGGCTGGAGGAGCTCATCTGCCATGTCTGGGGACGTTGGAGGCTGATTTTACCATTCAAGGACAGCAGTTCACGGCTCCATTAATCGTTCTTCCTCTAGAAGGCTTTGATGTGATATTGGGAGTACAGTGGCTTCGCACCATTGGGGACATCCACTGGAACGTCACTGAGCTTACGATGGAGTTTATTTGGGGAGGTGGCCGAGTCAGATTACAAGGAACCAGAAGACCTTCCCAGGATTCCATGATGTAGTTAGGGGAAAAAAAGCCGCCATCCTGCAAGATCTCCTACAGAGTTATGAAGAGATGTTTGGGGAGCCGCAAGGGCTTCCACCGTGGCGACAATGTGACCACCGCATCACACTGGCCGAAGTATCAAATCCAATAGTGGTGCGTCCGTACAGGTACCCCTATCGGCAAAAGGATGAAATAGAGCAGCAGTGTGAAGCCATGTTGAAGCAGGGCATCATTAGACCCAGCCGCTCACCGTTCTCATCGCCGGTATTGCTGGTCAAGAAAGCTGATGGAACTTGGCGGTTTTGTGTTGATTACCGCGAGTTAAATGCCCGCACGATCAAGGACAAGTTCCCGATACCAGTAGTGGAGGAGTTACTTGATGAGCTGGGTGGCGCGCGAATATTCTCCAAATTGGACTTGCGCGCAGGCTATCATCAGGTTCGGATGTGGCTAGCTGACATCGCTAAAACGGCTTTCCGAACACATCACGGCCATTACGAGTTCCTCGTGATGCCCTTTGGATTGTCCAATGCACCATCGACATTCCAAGCATTAATGAATGAGGTGTTACAGGAATTTCTGCGTCGGTTTGTGCTGGTTTTCTTGGACGACATCTTGGTGTATAGTCGTTCGGAGGAAGAGCACTGGGAGCATTTACGCTTGGTGATGAGCCGGCTACAATTGCATGGGTTGTACCTCAAACGATCAAAATGCGCTTTTGTACAAGATCGTGTTGGGTACTTGGGGCACATCATATCCCAAAATGGAGTGTCAGCCGATCCAGAAAAGTTGCAAGCGATAACGGATGGCGCGTCGATTTGATGGCTGACTCTCCGCGGGTTTCTGGGCTTAACAGGATACTACAGGCGCTTTGTGCAAGACTATGCCATCATCGCCGAACCTCTCACGGCACTTCTTCGCAGAAACAGTTTCCATTGGACGGAGGAAGCTTTTCACTGCCTCAAACGTCCTCTGGTTTCGGCGCCGGTGCTGCAGATGCTAGATTTTTCGGCACCATTTTGTGGTAGAGTGCGATGCGTCCGGAACAGGCATTGGCGCGGTCCTTCAACAACACGGCCACCGCATAGCATATTTCAGCAGGAGATTGGCAAACCGCCACACCAAATTGGCGGCATATGAGCGGGAACTCATCGGGTTATCTAAGGCCGTGCGGCATTGGAGACCCTATTTATGGGGGCAATCGTTTACTGTACGGACAGACCACGGAAGCCTCAAATTCTTGTTGGAACAGGCTCTCATCACTCCTCCCCAGCAGCACTGGCTCAGCAAACTAATGGGATTTGATTTTCAGGTTGAATACAAGCCTGGGCGTCATAATTTGGCCGCCGACGCCCTATCCTGAATGCATACTGATGAGCCTCACTGCACAGCAATCTCAGAACCCCAGGACGTGAATCGGGCACAATGGCAGGATGTACTCCGTCAGGATCCGGAGGTTGTCCGCTTGGCTGCCAAGTTGGGCGGTAACACAGGCCAGCACTTGGAGGTCTCACCACCGCCGACTCAGGCGCTCCCTTCTCAGTCTGCAACGCCAGCAGGGGGTCTTCCAGAGGAAACCGGACCCACAGTGGCAGCACAACCATTGGGAGGTACGAGAGGGATTGGTTTATCGCAACAATCGTCTCTTCATACCCAATTCGTCCCCCTTAGTTGAGCGGATCATTGCTTCCATCCATGATCTCACTCACGAAGGGGTTCAGAATACGTTGCATCGTCTCTGGGCCACTTATTTTTGGGACAAACAGCGTGAGTCGGTAGCACAATTTGTGGGCCGTTGTGCGGTATGCCAGCAAAGTAAGTCCAGCACGTTATCTCTAGCTGGGCTACTTCAACCGCTTCCTGTTCCACACCACGTCTGGGCGGATCTTTCCATGGACTTTATCACTGATTTGCCTAAATCTCAGGGCAAGACAATGCTCTTGGTGGTCGTGGATCGCTTGTCCAAAGCACTCATTTCTGCCGCTTTCGCATCAGCGATAGCTTCAGCGAAGGGCAAGTTATTCTTTGACCAGGTGGTACGGTTGCACGGTATTCCGGAGTCTATAGTGTCCGACAGAGATCCGGTGTTCCTCAGTGCTTTTTGGCAAGACCTTTTCAAGTGCAGTGGGACTGCCCTCCTGATGTCAACCGCTTACCACCCCCAAACCGACGGGCAGAAGGAGGTGGTCAATCGCACAGTCGAAATGTATCTTCGTTGCTTCTGTGCGACAACGCCTGCCACCTGGACACAATGGGTACCTTGGGCGGAGTTTTGCTACAATTCATCGTACCACACCGCCGTCCGCATGACACCTTTTGAGTTAGTTTATGGTCGGACTCCACCTTCACTGCTGCCATATCAACAAGGGACGACCGTGATCAATGCAGTTGATTGTGCTTTAGTTGACAGAGATGAGCAACTGCAACAAGCTCGACGTCATTTGCTCCAAGCTCAAAATTATATGAAGCAACGTTATGACAAACACCACAAGGAGGTGGCATTTGAGGTCGGCTCCTGGGTCTGGCTCAAGCTGCAGCACCATTGACAAGGTTCCCTTTGTATGAGTCGCCAGACCAAGTTGGCCCCTAAATTCTTTGGACCCTATCAGGTGGAGGCGCGCATTGGGGTTGTTGCTTACCGCCTGACGCTACCCCCGGAGGCTCAGCTCCACAACGTCTTTCACATTTCCTTGTTAAAGGAGTTTAAAGGCAAGCCACCCGGCCAACTAGCTCCTTTATCGGCCGATGTCACGCCGACGCCGGAACCAGCTCAGCCGACCCCTCACGGCATCCTGGCTCAACGCTTTGTCAAGGGTGCTCGTCAGTTGCTAGTACATTGGGCTGGTGAACCACAAGAGGACGTGACCTGGGTTGACGCTCTCACCTTCCGTCGTTCATATCCAGATTGCCAGTTTGAGGACAAGCTGGTTTTCCAGGGGGGAGTAATGATATGGATAGGGTCTATTATAGAAAGGGGAGGAGAGGATAGGATCTGCCGCATGGGTCATGCTGCATGCGCAGTTGCCATGCAAGATAGATTCTATTTTTCAGTTTCCTAAGTTTTAGTTTGGTAGTTTTCAATCAGTTGTTATTTTCTATCTTTAGTTGATACTTTCCTTGTACCGGAAGATATAAGGGGGAAGAGAGAAATAAGAAAGGGCATGCTGAATTTTGCCGCAAACACAGACTAAGGTGGTGGCTCCGAAAACAGCCAAGTTACCTGCTCTGCCGGTGGAATCGTCGGCGAGCAACCTTCGCCCGGGCTTCCGGCCTGGCACTCGTGCATACGAGCAAGCTCTCGCGGAGCAAGCTCGTACCACCATACTCCTTAAAAACAAAGATGTGCTGGTCTTGCAAATTCTTGAAAAGATTTTCTGAAGTTTTCAGTATTTCCATATTAAAAATCTAGTGTTAAAAAAGAGTATTCATTAATTGTCCATGTTGAATATCTGAACAAATTTTATAGAATTTTTTTGGAACCAAGTTATGGTTTGAGGATTATCAGCAATGTTCAGCAGTGAATGAATCTCAAATGTTTTTTTGGATACTTTTGCTAGTGGAAGGGTCTGCTGTCTTTGATAGTTCCCCACAGGCTATACTGCTGTACAACATTTCGATATTTCATATTTCAATTTTCATGGAGAAGTAGAGGACCCATGTTTGTATGTTCACATATGTGATCACTTAGAATTGGTAGTAGTTCTGGGTCCGAAATATGATGAGTTTGTTGTAGTCATTCCTGTTGATTTGGTTTAAGGTTTTAATAGGATCATGGTATTAATTGAATGTGCCTAGGTTGGGCCCCCATAATCAACTTAGTTAATTGCTTTACCCTTTCTTAAGTCCTCTCACCTGCCATGTTAGAAAAAAAACTTATCAGTAATAGCTTTAATATTCATAAGCTTTTAACTTAGGGTTGATTACTGAAGCAATGTAACGACCCCCATTTTAGCACAGAATGCAAAAATGGAAATCTAATGTGCTCGCAGTACTAGTCCCTGGATCAGTAGCTAGCACGCACATTTCAATACTTGGAATCACAACCATACAACATATTAATTAAGCGGAAACGAATAAATACGAAGAATTATTACAACTCGGAGAATGCAGCGGCAAAGAGGCAAAATCTCGTAGTGTGCCCAACCGAACCCGCAGGCAACTGACGAGGCATAAACTCCAGATAGAACACGTCGAAGAAGAACCCGCCACCTGCGATGAAATGAACCTTCGAGGCTTCGCTAGCATACACCTAAATAATAATTAAGCAAGGGTGAGTACTTTACGTACTCAGCAAGACTTGAGCAAAACCTATAATACATGCAGGCCATTTCAAAGGAAAAGCTTCTACAGTTATTTTTCATAAAGCGAATTTCATTTGTAAATCAAGTTATTTGCAAACGGAATTTTTAAGGGCAAGATTGATTGATAATAAATAAGTAAAGCATAATAACACTCACAGTCCTCCATGACGTGAGCAATGAATCAACAAATCCTGAAATCCATCAATGTCAGCCCTTCGACATAAAGCACAATTGCAAAACAAATGGAACCAACCCTTTTGAAAACAATAAAAACCAAGACACCCATGACCGCGGGTACGGCTAATCAATTAGATTTAACTCTGCAGAGGTGTACAACTTTACCCACAAGTCATGACCTTTTCTTTTTGCCGCATGTTTCACGCACTTTTAGCGTGTGGCCAGAATGTTCATGACGAAAACCTTTACATTATCTATATTAACTTTGCACCAGCGACGGGACGTTGGACCCATACTATGATAGAAGAACTCAGAGCATAGAAATGTTGGAACTTCCCAAGCATGGCGTACACCGTTGTATTGGCAAGTGTGACTCCCAACACCTCGGTGTGGGCACCCCGTCGAGCAAATCTTAAAAAGGAGAGCCCGTACTACTTCGGCCTTCCAAAATGCAAAGTTAAACTAGATAACTTAATTGGTTTAAGGTTGCCCCATCCCAACACTTGTGGTTTGTACTGATTTTCTTGGATCATACAACACGATGTTCGGTCCTTAATCCGATACGGGCAATAATCTCCCCCTACACTACGTGCAATTCCATTCGCACATCCGGCTATTGCCAATAATCGCCCGCATCAAGTCCATAGTTTTATTTTGAGTTTTTAATCAAACTATCCGCAACCAACAGTGCTATTTTCAAAGTTTTCCAGGAAACAATTTTAATCTGATCATTTACATCGCTGATTCTAAAGCATGGCTAAGCATGAATAATATGAACGCATATACCCATGACGACATTAAGTAGTGCCTATCCTCAATCTATGGTTATCAAGGTTCACATGTGTCATGGCCCCAAATTCGAATTCGGCTCGTGCGGCTAACATTAGCGCCAACCAAGTGTTTGGCTGCATTTGAGATCCGCTGCTAATTTCAGAGTCTATCACAAATTACCATTTAAGAAATTCCAAACTTAGCAAAATTTAAGAGCTAGAAATTTCATGGTGCGAATATGGTTTCCATCAAAGTTTGGAGCCTTGTAACTTGAGAACTATAAGGATCTAGAATGTGCGAGTTAGCAAATCGCAAACTAGAAACTTTCTCTATGCAAGGGTAGAGTTTTAAGTCCAATCCAACATCAAGTGCTAATTTAAATCTTAGCATCAAAATTGAATCCATATGCTGAAATCTGGGGACTTAGCCAAATTAGCTCTTGCTTCCAAGTGGGATCAAGTGAGCAAACTACATAAGAATTGGGGGCAGCCAAAAACTGAAATCAGCACATCACTTTTCTTGGTTTTCCTCCCTGTGCCAGCCTCCACAAGTGCTCCTACCTGGCCACCACTCCTCTCCTTCTCATTTGTTTCTTCCCCAAAGCAGCACAAGTCTCCAGCCAAACCGAAGCCCTCCTCCAGCCATTCCCCAAGCCAAAGCAGCCTCCAGCTCCTCCCCAAGTCGCCCCACCTCCCTGCAGCTCCTCCATCGGTGGCGCCCCTCCCTCCCTGCAGCACGTCCCCTGCTCGGTTTCCTCCTCTTCCTCCTCCACTCCCTTGAGGTAAGACTCCCTAGGGTTTGGGTTGGTTGTTTCTGGTTTTGAGGGCTGCAATGGTAGATTTGTGGGTTTAGGTGAGTAGAGATTTGGGATTTGGATGGGGAATAACCAATCTAGGGTTTGGAGCAAAGTCTGAATTTTTGACCAGATTTCGTAGCTACTGTTTCGTGGTGATTTGAGCAAGTTCCAATCATTTCCTGCTAGGTTGGCTATAGCGAAAGTTGTGGGTAATGAAATTATCTTTCATCTCCAACTAGAATCACTCAATTTCGTTAACCCAGCTGAAAGTTATGGCAATTTTAGTGCTTGCTGCTCTGAAAATGCTAAAGATTTCGGGTAGAAACTTGAGCTGTGAATAAAAATTAGTTAGAGGCCGAATTAGAAATTATTTTTGCCTGTGGAGTTGTATGAAATTTCATTTAGATTGTAAAAATGTCATCATTTACTCAATTCCATTAAGAATAGCAATTTTTATATTGAAATTGGTGCATGCTGTTCTGAAGCTCTGAGTATTCTGAACTCTGAAACTGCCATCTGTTCCTAGCCAAACTGGGAGTTATCTGGGTAGAATCTGGGTGATTGGCCAAAGCTAAATTGTAGGTCTATGTCTTGTGGTCGTTTAGGCTCTGAGTTTGCTCAATTTGGCTAAGTGATCAAAAAGTTATGGTCAATTGTATACATGCTGTCCTGAAACCAGTTTTTCTGAAAATTCAGATTGTGGGGCTGAAGTTCAGAGATTAATTGCAAACTTTAAATGTGTATTCTGAATGTTATGATGCATGGTAAAGTTATATCACCCTCTTGTGGTCTTTTCGAGTCCAAGAAGTCATTTTTTGGGTTAGCCAAATAAAAGTTATACTTGTTTAGAGGAATGTGCTTGTTATTTTCAGATTTTTGCTATAGAATAGAAATAGAGAGTAGCATTGTAGTTTTGTTCTTAAATTGAAATGAATGCTTGCACTTTTGGATTGGTCATGAGGATGCATTTAGTATCTCATCTCATATGCATTGCATGCATCTCATTTTATTTTCCATACATTGTGATCGTGTAGAGAACGAACCCGCAGTGGTTAACGCGGCGGTGACCGAGGGGGTTACCAGAGAGCCAACCATTACTGAAAATCCAGCAGAAGCTCAAGGCAAGCACCTAAGCATTTTTCAACCTTTTATATAATTGTATTTTTGCGAATAATTTGCTTATTAGATGATTATGTCTTGCATTAGGAATTAAAATGTGGGATAGGATTAGAACCTACTTGTTGCACATACACTCATTGATAACTGTTGAATGCCTTCCTTGGAGCTAGTATATGGGTATTTATATTGTGTCCATGCTTAGTTTGCTTAAAGTCGGGTATGGGCCAAGTGGTGGAAGGTTCCATCACTTGAGTTTAATTACTTCACTCTAATGGGTTGCAATTGGTTATAATTATGTTCTGAAATGTAAACTTGAGACCGGGCGAGAGGGTTGGATCATTTGGGTGTGGAGACTCAAATGTTGTAGTCTCGCCTGTGTTGGTTAAGGACCGATCCGTTGTTTGCCATGTTGATCGAGCACCCCTTGTTGATCGCATGCCCGATATAATGGTACGGTAAGCCACCCTTTCATGGCATACTACTCGATGGGTCATGCCCTCATGCGATTGGATGTGGTTGAGGGCGAGGCTTAGGCCGACTCTCGAGGGCTAAGCGAGGCTTGAGCCGCTCGAGGGAGGTTGCTAGGTGCTCGGCCGCATGAGGATGGTTCAACGAGTAGATATGGATGGGAGGAGGGTTGACATGAGGTTCCTTGTGGCACATGTCGTGCGATTGATGATCCCGGCAGGTGAATAAGCGATTCAATTACGCGCCTCGGATATGAGCACGCTTGTATCATCCGACACTTCAACGTAGTAATAACTTAAATTGAAAATAGTTGGGATACTTGATGTTGATGCTTGTTCATGATTTTATTTGCTCTCTTAAATGTTTAAATTCAGCTCTCACTTTAGTAATAGGTGCTGTCAATAACTGCTATGAATTTGAAATTTGTGTAGTTGAATTTGATTATGCAACAAAGTAAGCTTTTCTGCACTTTTACCTTAAGCTTATACTTTGCTACATCCAAATGCATATTCCTTCGAGTCACCATATATGGACGACGGTAAGTCTTATGTAGTACCTTCTGTACTAATGCTTCTGCTTTGTGGTTTTTCAGGTGAGGACCCCGATGGGTGTGAGTTCTGCCCGTTTTGCTTCTCGGTGGTCGGGCGGGACACCGAATAGAAGCTAGGCTCGGCGTTGCAAACGCCCGGAAGTGTTCAAGGGCAGGACACTTCCGGAGATGTCTTATTTTTGGTTTAACTTGGTGATTGTATGTCATTTTGTTGTATAGTTAGGTTCCAAAACTATGTTTTGGCTTGTTTAAATACTTGTCTATTTCCATTGTTGAACCTTGTTGTATTATCATGCTTAACTCATGTCTAGTTGTTACTTCTACCCATGCTAATCCTTATACCATGTTTGTTGTTGTTGTGCTATACTTGGTTAATTGTTTCTTATGCCTGTTGTGTGGATGTCCGTATTTCTAGGGGCGTCATGCCGAAATTTTGTAGATTTCCTGAGTCTAGGCTAGTTCTTGCTTCGCGTGGTTGTTTGGTTTATCTTTGTGCTTTGGTTTTTAGTCGTTGTTGTGCTTCGCGCTATGTGTCTCGGTAGTAAAGTTTTGGGTTCGTTGCCCCCTTTATGCGAATTGAATTGATATGGCAATGGAAACCGGTATGCGGGGCAATCCTGGGCGAGCTTCGGGTCGCATACCGGGGGAATACCGGGATTGTTGTCGAGTTATTCGAATGGGATCGTTGTTGTCCTAATTGGGCTTGGGTGTTAGCACTGTGAGCACCATCGGTGATCCGTTGCTAGCCTCCAAATCCGATGAGGGCGACCGGACATTCAAATAAGCCGAGGACAGTCTGGGCGGCTCCTCACAACATGTCCATAATTATCAAAGAAGGATAATGAAGCAACAAGTATGACTACCAAACCCACAAAATAGCAATTTACATAAAGTAAACGCATGCATAAAACAATTTGATGCACAAAAGGAATATAAAATACTGGGATCAATATGATCAAAGGAATGCTTGCCTTGCTTATTTGTCGATTACGACGAAGAAGAGGATTACGGCTGACGAAGGCGACGACGACGGAATAGAGACGTCAGGTTCTACGCGCCGATCAACGGAAATAAAGCAAATAACTAACTTCAATAAGGGGCAAAAGAAGATAGACATAAATCCGAATAAAGAATCATTGCAGAAAACAGGAACAACCAAGAGTTGGATTAAGTTATTTCATATTACGGTCTAAAGTAATGTGATTACTTAGGGTCATTAAGCTGTTAAGATTAATGTGTAAACCTTAGCGAAATGAGGTTATCTTTTTATAATAGGGTAGTCTACACTTTGGAGAACACTACTAAACTAGTTCCATAAGTTTTAGGATTTTGGGCGAGGCTATAATCTTATCGCTAAAATGGTTCATGCTATACTTAAAGACTACTATTCAGAATCGGCAAGAAAGGGGAAATGACAGATTAACGATTAAGGGTTTTGAACTAGCTTGATTTAATTGGAAAGCATACTGTAATTAAGATGTTTTTGTAGAATATGGTAGTATGAACTTTGTACCGTGTTTCTAAA
Organism: Guadua angustifolia; assembly: GCA_036346375.1. Classification (NCBI taxonomy): domain Eukaryota; kingdom Viridiplantae; phylum Streptophyta; class Magnoliopsida; order Poales; family Poaceae; genus Guadua; species Guadua angustifolia. Next base: position 26,242,321 of record CM070520.1, read on the forward strand.
CTAGTTTTACTGATTTCGGTATTTAGACGAGTTATTTTATCTATCGTTAAAATAGCCTAAATGATCATATTCGCAAACCTTAAATCGGCCAAGTTTCAATCCTAATTTCCAACTAACCTATACATGATTCTGGATTCATTTTTTAGGCATTAACAGAATACCATCCTAGAAATGTTATAAAGTTGGTTTGGTATTATTTTAGCTTTAATTGCAATAGATTATCCATTTACTTATTGTTATCATTAACATTTTCTTTCATTAAAGAATGCAAATTAAATCTCACTTTATATATTTTTACATACATGGGTCCTTCTTTGTTTCGAACTGCATACAAATTATTTCATCATTTCATGAGTTATTGTGCACTTACTCTTTTATATGGTCATATTAGGGCTTACTAATGTTTGCAAGATAAGTAACTTAAGCACAGATCAACAGCTATATGTTTTTGCATGTCTGAGCTTCTCATACTTCCAGAAACACATAATCATTCATTTCATGATCTTATAAGTTATATTCTTCATGTGAGCAATATTGTCCATACTAGTGTGTTCATCCCATTTTAATTTAAATGAGGGGTCTGTGATTCAAGAATTGAATACTTTAGTATATTTAAATCCATCCTGATCTTAGCATCACATAAAACTTATATTATTATTTCTAGACCTATTGTTCACAGATTTAAGATAAAGACCATTTTAAGAATATAAATGATTTGATTCAAATAATCTTTACAAGTTCAAAATTCAATATTTTTGTATATTCAGATTCTTCTTGATTTTATATGAGTATATAAATTTATTTCACTGGTTTCTAACTAAAGATGCACAAGTTATGAATAATTGAATGCATTTCGCAAGAAATTGAATGCCAAAAGGAGGCGACTTTACCAAAAGAGAAAACGCCTGCCTAGCCTTCTTCAACCACAGACGCCTGGCTCCATAGCCTTTGCGAGAAAAAAAAAAGAACAGAGGAGCTTCTAGGGTTGAACGGCGAAGGCACTCCGCGAAGCTCGTAAAGCGACGGCACCAGATGATCAAGACGCAAGGAGCATCCAGAATCGCAATCGACTTCGCCGGGAGCCACCAGGAGGTGCGCCCACGAGGAGAGGCGGCGGCCATGGCGGATGCTTCGGAGAAGAAGAAAGACAAGGCCTCGGTTTGAATCGATGGAATCTTGAGCATCGGTGAGCTCATCAGTCCCGATTCATCGATCAATTGAAGCGGAGACGGCTGTAGAAGCACGCCACCGGTGACCGGCCATGAGGAAGAAGGGCGGCGTGGCGGCTACCGATCGGCAAGAAAGAACTAAAATTAAGGAGCTAGATGGGTTCAGCGATACTCAGAGACGCTACGGTTGCGAGGATTTTGAGAATGGCTTATCGTTGGCTTGATCTTCTACCTCTCCCTTTCTTGCTTGTGCGGCAATGGAGGAAAAGCTTGATCTTCCGGTGAAGACAAGAATGAAGGCCACGGCTGAGCTTGCTCGGTTCAGGGAATGGGCAATGGCTGAGCTCTACACTTGCTCCACTGAAGAAGTTGGCATGGGATTGCTTGAGCTCCAGGAGGCTTCGGCACAAGGAAGGAAATGGCGATCTGGGGTTCTGGCATTTCCTGCGCTGGCTTGAGGAGGAAAGAGAAGTAGTGGAGGAGGAAGTGGAGCACTACCAGGTTGGTTTTCCAAGGTGCATTGTATTTGGTTGAGGGCTGGCGTGTGGGATCCGGGGACCACTGGCAGTGACCGAAGGAATTGATGAAGCAGCTACAGTGGCGACTAGATAATGGCTGACACTCCTTGTGCATGCATCCGATTCTTTTGATCACAAGTTCAATTAATTCAAAAGCAGTTTTATCACTTTCGGAATTTTCTAGAAAATTTTATGTAGAGAGACAAAAGTATGTAGTTTCCATTTTCTTTTGTTTCGCTCAATTCGCTACTTTGGTTTTCATACAATAATTCCTTAGATTTAACTAGTTTTTAAAAATGATTTTGAATTTTTCCTTGGGAGCAATTAAAGTCTATTATTTTTGAAATTTTGTTTTTTAAAAGGATTTGATCTTAGAATGCTTCTATAAAATTTTCAGGTCAAAATATGGTTCCATTATTTTATAAAAATTCTGACATTGCAATTGCCCTATTTTCAGAGTCTACGTTTTTAAATTTGGAAAAGTCCTAATTTACATTATTAATTTACGATATTTTAACAAAAGGTAGAAATTGCACTGAGGGTTTCATGATAAATTTTTCAGCTTCATTTGAGTCTTACATATATTCCATAAATTCTGACAATGCATTGCTTTGATTTAAAAGTTGTCTTTTCGTTTTATCCCTTCATTTCTTCATGCATAAAATTTCAATTGCTGGCTAAAATGATTTAATTGAATGATCAGGGTTCTCATGGCAATTTTCTAAGTTTTTACCTTTTACATTTTTGCCTTTTTCTCTTTTTCATTCTTTAATTCCATTTGTTGGATTTTCATACAATATAAAACTCCAAGGAAATTCAATTAAAAACCAATGATGCCAAGAAACTCAGAAATAAATATTTTCAAATTTAAAATATATATTTTATATTACTTTACTTTTCAGGATGTTACAAGCAAATCCCTCAAATACATGTTATAAATAAATTTAAGCAATTATTGTATACTTATTAAGAGCGTGCACTCCTCATAAGCTTTTAATGCAAGTTGGGCTGGTCTAATCCTGCCTTTTCAAGCTATCGCTTGCATGGGCTAGTTTATCCATGCCTAGTCAGACAGGATGCGCAAAAGATCTATACATGCCCAGATTTGTCTCAGCTAACATTATTGTTCACCCAATTCATCAATACCACCCATTTCATTTTAAGAGTTACAACACGTTGTTATGTACTATTTGTGCCTCTTATATTATGACTTAAGAGTTGTAATATCATGTTGCTCTTTATTTAGGTATTGGGTTCAAGAGTGTGTTCCTGATATCAAGCCAGCCTCATATATTCAGTAACGGCTATAAGATCAAGTTCAATGAGAAACCTTGCGCAGAATGTAATATTGGATACATTGTCCCTAAGTGGGTTGAATCCAAACCTAGCCTTGCAGACATCAAAGAGACATATGGGTGTTCCAAAGTCCTTCCAACAACCATTATCATTTTGCCTTTGAAGAGTCAGAAGGCTGATGCCGTGAAGCAGCAGTTGTCAAGCTTGCATCCTGAAATGCTACTGTTTCTCTCAAAGATCAGGCAGCTTTCTGTCAGCGAAGATAATCATGACCCAGAGTGCAGCAATGTAAGACAGATTTCCATATTCAGTGAAGAGAACTACCAAGAGAGGAAGAACATGGTCGCCGAGTCTTACACAATCCATTTATCGGCTCAAGAGAACGGGAAAGGCGAGGAAGAGTGCGGTTACTATATGTGGAGGCAGAAGTTCCCAGTAAAGCCAGAGAATAGAGTGGATAAACGTGCTGAAATTAATGAGTGGGTCATCACTCTGGCCTTCCCAATTGGCCAGCGTCTCTCCCGTGGAGACAAGCTATCATCTGGTGTCTATGCTTTCCTTCCCACTGAGATGGTAACAAACTTCCCCTTCATCATCCAGGCTGACTTCCTCCTTGCATCATCAAGGGAGGCAATACTGTTTGATAGCATGTGGAACAAGGGAATTCTCGAATGTGTGCCAAGCGCTTTCCTAAATGCTTTTGTAGCGCTTGTGAAGTTGACAACTGATGCACCAGCAATGTCACTGCCCTCCATGTTCAACTTCCTGCCAGTACATCCTTCACACATCCCATTGCTTGAGCCACTCAGGACTGCAATAAAAAATAAGGTTCTTGCTGAGGAGATATATTGCCATGTGAGTCTTGTACTTGGCAAAAAATGTTTTGCAAGCCAGGCGAGGTTGGCGGCTCAAACCTGCCTTCTGGGATATCCTGAAGAAAGCACAGGAATCTGGAGTGGACTTGAAGAATCTATCGACTCATGGAACCTACATTCTTAGCTCTCATTTTGACAAGAGTTCATACGATAGTGTGCTTGCATTTCTCAGTGTAAAAAATGTGAGCCCTGATTGGTATGTGAAATGCATTGAAGGGTCCAATCTTGTGAGAGAGGTACCTGAAAAGCTTTATCTGAAGATTCTATTTTTTGTTGCAAACAACTGGAACGATTATTTTGGTGGCACAAATATGGAGTCCATTCCCCTCCTGAAATATGTGGATCGGACTGGGGCCCACTCTTTCTGGAGCATATATGAAGCTACAAAACGGAATGATAGATTGTGTATTGCGTCAGAGAAGGGAAACATATCATGGCTTATCAGTTGTAACCAGGAGTTTCCATCTTCTAACCTGTTCTTTGTCCCCCACGGTACTCAAATAGCTCTTGAAGAAGATTTCTCATCCAAGACTGCAGTAACGAACTGGCTACAGAGGCATGTGAAAGTGGAGGTTTTCTCTGTCTATAATTATGCGTCGACTGTTGTTAATTCCTTGAATGATCGGAGGTCCGTCATTGCATTTGCTCGCTTTATGCACCACTCATTCGATATGGGTTACATTGAGAGATACTACATGGAAGAACTGCGTCGTAACATGCCGGTAATTGACAACTATGGCAATGTGGTCAAGACAAGAAGTAGCATTCTTGTTCCTGCCAAGGGGAGCAAATGGGTTGGTTTGATGGGCACGAACCCATGGAGGCAAGAGAATTACATTGAATTGTCTGCAGATTACAAGTCGGCAGGGTATTTTGCCGAGAACTACACATCTGAAATGAGCTCTTGGAATTCCTCGAGGCATCAGATGTGCCATTCATATACCCTCCAGACACAAGCTTCCCAACAGTTTCATCACCTCTAACTGTGGACAATGCATTCTTGTTATTGGAATGGATACGGAACTTGAAGTCAAATGCTGTACGACTGCCAACGAGATTCTTGGCTTGTATAAAAGAGGGAAGTTGGCTGAAGACGTCAGTTGGGTACAAGCCACCAAAGGAATCATTTCTGTCCAGTGCTAAGTGGGGAAATCTTTTGCGAAATGAATCTTCCTTTGTTGATATACCAATGATTGATCGACAGTTCTATGGAAACAAGCTGCACAAGTACAAGGAGGAACTCAAGGAAATTGGGGTGGGATTTGAATTTCAGGAGGCCTTACGTCACATTGGCAGCCACCTCATGTCTTTTGCTGCAAGCAACATGCTTACCATAGAAAATGTGTACTCACTGCTTTGGCTTATTCGGTTTCTACGAGAGAAGTTGTTGGATCCAAGTGATCTGATCAACAGTGTCAAAGATGGGCAATGGATGAGGAGTACTCTTGGCTACCGATCTCCTGCTGGTTGTATCATCAATGATTTGGACTGGTAGGTGGCATCATGTATTAGTAGCTTACCATTCCTTGATGTCAAGTTCTATGGTGACTCCATTCTTACATATAAACCAGAGCTTGAGTTGCTTGGTGTTCTTGTTGGGTTTAAAGACAAATACAAGCTTGTAGACAATTACAAACTTGTAATTGATAACTTCAAGTTTAGTTCTACTGCTATTACCTCTGAGGCTACTGTACTGATCCTCAAGTGTATCCGGTATGTGAGCTCATGCGATGGCTTCATAAGGAAGCTCAAAGATTTGAAATGGTTGAAGACCAATGTGGGATTCCGTAATCCTAGTGAATCTTTTCTAGTGGGTCCTGAATGAAAGTGTCTTCTAAAGGTCTTCCACCAAATTCCTGTAATTGATTTTGGATTTTACGGGATTAAGATCAGTTCATACAAAAAAGAGTTGAAGAAGACCGGGTTGATCACAAGATTCGAGGAGGCATCGAAGGCTATAGCTCATATTTTCAAGCAGATGGTATTGGAGTTATCACTTAATAAGGCGAGTGTCCTAGCTCTACTAGCATCTTATCGGCAGCTGAGAACACACAGCCCGCTTCCTGTTGAGCTTTTCAACTGCATGCGAAATGAGAAGTGGCTGCACACATCACTGGGATTCAGATCTCCCTCAGATGCGATCCTATTTGATGAAGAATGGCAGTCTCTTTCATCCATAACAAATTTACCTTTCATAGATGATGGTGACTCTTTGTATGGTTTAGGCAAGGAGATACATGGTAATAAAGAAGATCTCAAGGAGTTAGGTGTTACTGTGGAAGTGAAAGCTGGTGCTAGGTTTGTTATCGCTGGTCTCAACATTCCTGAGGATCCTTCAGACTTGTCAGCAGCTACTGTCTTGTCATTTCTTGGGTCTGTCCGGAGATCATTGGCTTGTACAACTAAACTTCCTATGGACTTTCTGCAGAAAATCAGAAGCTACAAGTGGTTGAGGACAAAAGTGGGATACCAACGTCCTGATGAATGTATCCTCTTTGATCCAATGCATTCTTCCATCTGCATGGAAGATGGCCCTTTCATCGATCAAGCATTCTATGGTTCAGAGATAGCCTCATTCAAGGATGCCCTTGCAAGAATTGGGGTAACCGTAGATGTTAAATCTGGACATGACCTTGTTGCTCAGCATCTGACGAGACACAAAGATGTTGTTACTATTTCCAGGATCTACATGTACCTGATGGACTGCAATTGGAAGCCTGAGAACAACACTAACAATTGGGTTTGGATACCAAATGAAAGGGAAAGTGGAGAATGGGTAAGCTCACTAAGGTGTGTTCTTCATGATAGGGACAATCTTTTTGGTCAGGAAGTACATGTTTTGGACAAATACTATGACAGCAAGTTGTTTGGCTTCTTTTCGCTTGTGTTTGGAGTGAGACATAACCCTAGTGCTGAAGACTATTGCAAACTCTGGATATGCGTTCAATAAAACAATAATTTTCGAAGATCCCACCGTTGGATTGACATGAAATTATAACTGTAGAAACTATATTCAATTTCCAAAGTAACCCAATAAGAATCAGCTCGATCGGGTCCACGGATCTAGAGTTACGACCTTTGCAATATGACTGTAACAAATAAAGACGAAAATTGATCTATCCCTAATTACGAGATTAATCAGGATTTATGAGGAATTAACCAATCAAACTTTTCAGATCAATCACTAGATGTCCTAGACAGATTTTGAATGGATCAAATCAAAATTATTACGATGAAACTATGAATCAATCTGAAAATAAAATAGTCATGCAAACGAAGAACGAAAACGAAAAAACGAGATTACCAACACATCAACTTGCAAATCTTGATCTTTATTTCCGAGATGTGTTCACAAGAAAAAGTTCCGTCGCTGGGAACAAGTTGTCAGGAAAAACAATCAGGCGCAGGGAGTCTTCTAGTCGCTAGGAAGTCTGGCCACATAAAAAACTTCCAGCCGCACGAAGTCACCAAGTCCCAGAAGCAAAGACCTCCTAACGCAGGAGCACTTCAGCAACAAAGAAAAGTCTCTGGCCGCAAGGAACTAATCAGCCGCCAGGAGATCTCTCGCCAGGAACCTGAGAATGCTCGGCACAAAGAACTCACGCTGCCAGGGACCGAGACGCTAGGAAAGCCTGCCGCAAGGAACAAAAACGAGGAAGCCAAGAAGCTCGTCCAGATCAAAACTCAACTTCTAGTCGCCCATGTTAAAAACGCAATGGCCGCGAGTCTTGTACAGCCGACGGGAGCAGAAGGCGCAAGAAAACCTAGCCACAAAAGTTCATTCTGGCCGAAAGACAAAGATTTTTTATTTGTTTTTGCCTAATCTGATTATAGTACTCCAAAACAAAAGAGTACAAACCATAATATTTGGCTCACCATAAACAGGAGACACCTCTCTCTATTTATAATGAGCAATCCTAAAGGAGTTTGTATACAACTCCACTTGGCCCAACATGGCCTAATACAACTTTGCATACGTACGGCCCACCTGCCACACTGACGTGACTCTAGCCCGAACATCCCGCATGACATCCTCGACCATTAAGACCTCGATTTCTCCCTGAACCTAGTCCCGAGTCTTAGTTCCTGCATGAACCTAGTTCCAGTCCCGTCATCGACCACGTTCGCCCTCGAGCAACACCTGCACACGAATAAACAATAAACGAATCCGAGCACAAATCCACAACTTGACACAAAATCAATCTATGCAACCGCTCACACGAGCGCATTGCATCAAGCAAAACCATTATCATACTATCACAAGCATATCAAATAATCATCTGAAACAACACATGCATAAACACCACACATGCCATGATCACAACCACTATGCAATACCAATTTCACCGTTAAGCTAATTTTTTCAGCACATGATTTCACAGATACCAATCCTGAGATGGGCAACTTCAGACATTACTGTAATGACAATATCAACTAATGAAAATATAAACTGCTCGCCTAAGCAAACAGCTGAAAAGGTAAGTGTATGCTCAAGTTTACACTTGTGGTTACAGGGTGTAATGGCATGATATCTTGACTTGAGTAATATTTGCCTAAATATTGCAAGGCATGAGATATGAGATAGATCGCATGAAGCTAAGTGTGACACATCTTAGGTTGTTACAACAGGCTAGAAAGTATATTAAGTTTTTTTTTGGGTGGCATGTTTAGTAGTGTTTTTTGGAAACATTTTTATGCTGTTGCTCATGATTTTGTTTTGGCTCTTCCCAGGGTAAAGAAATTCCATCAGGACCATCCTCCTTAATCAAAAGGTGTGGCATTTTTTTCACTTAAAATACTATGCATAACTGTTTCCTGTGCAAATCTCTACTATATAAAATGAGAGTTTCTTCCCACGTCATTTCATCAAAATTACCACTTCTGCCACTGCTCCTTAATTAACAGTTGAATGAAACAGGCGTGGACTGTGCATAAGGAACGAAACTAAACAGGCGAATGAATAGCACACAAGGAACGAAACAGGCGAATGAATAGCGTCAGAAACGAAATGTCTGGACTGTGCGCAAGAAACGAAACACCGCTTGTGCGCAAGAAATGAAACATCTGGACTGCTCTTTAATTAACATTTCTAATTTCTATTACATACATACGGTCCCCACAGTTTCTATTACATACATACGGTCTGGCCGGCCGCTTTCATTTACATATACATACGCAAGAAACGAAGCGTCTGGACTGCTCTTTCATTTATATACATACGCAAGAAACGAGCGTCTGGCCGGCCTCTTTCATTTACATACGCAAGAAACGAAGCGTTCTGCCCGGCCGTCTCCATCCATACATCCACGTCTTATACATATGGTCTGCTTAGTAGTGCTGCTTAGTAGTGCTGGTTCTTATACATACGGTCTTCCAACACTGTCTCCATCCATACATACGCAATGCAAGGGTGAATAGCAATCAAGGTTAGTAGTGCTGGTATAAATTTGTTTAGTAAATTTATTGCAGAATTCATATGTTTCTTATGCTTAGTAGTGTTGGTTCTTATTACTGCAGGATAATCTTCCATACATACTGCACCTCTCTTCCATATACATACGCAATGCAAGGGTGAATAGCAATCAAGGTTAGTAGTGCTGGTATAAATTTGTTTAGTAAATTTATTGCAGAATTCATGTGTTTCTTATGCTTAGTAGTGCTGGTTCTTATTACTGCAGGATAATCTTCCATACATACTGCACCTCTCTTCCATATACATACGCAATGCAAGGGTGAAACCAATCAAGGTTAGTAGTGCTGGTATAAATTTGTTTAGTAAATTTATTGCAGAATTCATGTGTTTCTTATGCTTAGTAGTGCTGGTTCTTATTACTGCAGGATAATCTTCCATGCATACTGCACCTCTCTTCCATATACATACGCAATGCAAGGGTGAAACCAATCAAGGTTAGTACTGCTGGTATAAATTTGTTTAGTAAATTTATTGTAGAATTCATGTGTTTCTTATGCTTAGTAGTGCTGGTTCTTATTACTGCAGGATAATCCTGATCTGGAACGTCTTCCATACATACTGCACCTCTCTTCCATACATTTGTTTAGTAGTGCTGGTAACCAATCAAGCACTACTACAGAACCAGCTATCACAAGCGGCTCGTAACTCCCTTTACAAGCGGTTTTATAACCGCTTTAAGCAATCAAGTGTGATACCCGTCGGGTATGACAAGCGGTTGCTCGAACCGCTTGCTGTGGCACCGAAGCGGTTGGGAACGTGTCCAGGAAGGCCAGTGTAGCCGCCACGTGGGGACGCCACAAGCGGTTCGTGTTACAAACCGCCAGGAGAAGGATATTCAAGCGGTTAGTATTACGAACCGCTTAGGAGAGCAAGACTCGAAGCGGTTGGATTCACCAACCGGTTGTGGAGAGAGTTTTCGATTATATGCATTATAGAATATGTTCTTACGGTGTTTTTGTATATCGCTTTTGACCATGAAATTAAATATGAGTGGAGGAGTTTTTTGCAATTAAATATATATTACATATGCATACTCATACACATGTTCACATGCTAGCTCAAGACACAAAAAACGAACTTAATAGTGTAAAAATGGACAAGTACATACACGCAACCGACGCTACAAGTTTGAATGATGAAAAAATGATTATCGAACTCATTTGTTGCATGCGCCACTCTTTATGTCCTTGGTCGACGTGGATGTCGTCATCGCTCAGCGGTGTCCAACGCAGAAACCTTACATGGAACTCGCCATTTGGAGATACAACCTCGTTGACAAGGAAGCCGATAAGTTGTTCTTGGAGGCGCGACCGGTGAGGCGGAGCATGTTAACGTGCTCATCGATGTTAATGACAATTAATTAAGCGGAAGTATATAAATATCCGATCACATGCAATTAATTAAAATGTAAGTTGTAGCTAACAAATTGACATGCATATACGAACCTCAAAGATAATGTTCCAAATTGCCGCCATGGATAAAACTTTGAATATAGTGGAACACGAGTAGCCACATAAGTTGTTTCCATAGTCTGGCGTTTAACCTTCACGGGAGAAATTTCGAATATCGATGAAGAACCGATATGGCGATGTATATTAATAATAGTTTTGTAGTGCGTGCACTGAAGTGCTTACTATGACTTCAATTCTTTTCGAATTCTCCTTTTTGCTTCTTCTTAAACTTTGCAAATGTCTTGTTAAGGATGTTAATGAACCATTGGTATTTTTGGATTTGGATTCCTTCTTGAGTCATAAACTGTAATCCTGCTGTTGTCAAGCTCGATGACTAGAAGGATCCAGTGAAACCTATTCGTATATTGCAACATATGGATAAGTAGCTACTCGTACTATCAATGGCTTAAGAAATACAAGAACAAGAGGTTTGTGAGAACACGACTTGAAGTTGAAGGGCGAAGTATGTACGGTTTGTAGTGTTGTTTCAACAATGCATGCAAAAGGTATTCCTCAAGTAGCTGTTTTTGCTTGTTGTATGACCAGATTTTCTCGTTGACAATCTCTGGGTCGATGAAGCCAACGTTCTGTTTGCCCAGTCTTTTACATCGTTGTATCTCCATTCTACATAAGAAGGATAACTAAGTTAATTAGATTTTCAATTTTGTGGTGCGGAGGAAGCAAACGGTAAACTTAGTAGATCGACACTTACAGACACCCGCAGGACATGAAAGACACGTTGACCTCGTCTCCTTGGTACACATGGTACAAGTCATCGAATTCCACCATAGTTACGTGTTGTTCCCATGAAGAAATACTCATCTTGGAAACGGAGGAGGAACATTGTATATCCTTTAGATGCCCTTTCCATGTACCATTCATGCATTTGACGATCTTGGTTGGGAGATCTTTTATATCCTTTGGATCAATTAGTGCTTTGTCGAACTCATACTTCCATTTGATTGGTGCCATTATTGGAATATCCTGGTCTAATGATTTGAGTCCCGCCTCCTTCAGAATGCCATTCTCCTCAAGTCCTCAAAGACTCTGCTGATCTTCCACTTTTTTTTTCTTCTTTCCCGCCAAGGAGCCCGTGTATTTTGCATCGTAGCCTTTCTTATTGTCCTTTGTAGTCGCCATCACAAGCGGCGGCGCCGTTCGCATGACCGAAAGTGCTTCACGCTTTTTTATCTATTTTAAGCTTGGACTCGCTTTTGGCGAAGTTGCTCGCCACATCCGTCTTTACGGATGCAGCTAGCTCCTCCGCATCAGTCATATGGCCTCTTTGGCGTTGTTTTGACATTCTCTCGCCGCGGATGCCGATTTCGTGAGGAGGTGGTAGTGTGGGATCTCTCCTTCGACATCGAGCTTCTTCCTGGGAGATGCCGAGGCGTGGTGACCGGAGATGTTGGGTGCTTTACTTACAAAGCGGTGGCGGCGGCGAGTCGGGCTTTGTGGAGCGGAGGTGAAGGAGGCGTGGCTCGACCATCGGGAAGCATTGCGGCAAAGCGACGCCGAGGAGTCGTGGGTTGTCGGCGTGGAGGAGGCGTGCTTGCTCCTCGAGCTGGCTCAAATTGCGGGGCCTCTTCTTTGGAGATATAACCTCCACACCATCTGGAAATATGATGTACTTTTTGCGCCATAGGATGAATGTGCCATGGAGGGCTGTCCAAGGTTGGTCACCTCGCCGCCCCGTGAATATCGAGAACGAGATCTTCGAAGCCCCCACCACCTCTTCCACCGTGACCTTGGAGTATCCGGAGGGTATCTCGTTGCGATGGAATGTCCGCCCGCCTCCACCGGATAAGCCATGCCGTAAGCCACCTTGAAGGAGAGGTTACGATATCAATGTGTAGCTCGTGACCGGCGGCGAACCTTGATGCTGCCCACGGATGACGGGCGGCGGGTCGCTCGCATCAGGCCACGGCGACGACAAGAATCGCTCTTTGGCGCGGTCGGATCGATCACGGATTCCGCGCCGCTGAACATTGGTCGAACGTAGTGCTCCCGGTCGGCTCATTGCTTCGGATACTTTTTGCGTGACCAGTCATCGATGGAAGCCTTCGAGCTCTAAGCTCTTCCTCCAATCGGCTCACTCTACCTCGATCTCTCCTCTTGCTTCATCCGACTCGTAAGTGCTTGAGTCTTTGGCAAAGCCGTGCCTCCATGGCACCTTCCCGAAACCTCGTGTCCGTCCCGGGTGCTCAGGGTTTTGAAGGGCATATGTTAGCTCGTCATTCTCCCTGTCCGTCAGCAAGGATCCTGACCGAGTCTGCTCGATTGCTTCTGCAATCCTTTCACCAACTTCCTGGACTGTCGGTGCCATCACCAAGCTACCGTCATCAGCAAGGCTGCCCCCGTGACCCAATAACCAATTGCGCATGCGGGGCTCCCAATTCTCAGTTTCAGGTATAATATCGTGCTGCCGAAGTTCATCTTCCCGCTTGTCCCATTTCTTTGCAGCCTTGATGTAACCACCGGTCCCGAGATGGTGGTGGTATTTCTTCTTCTGTGCATTCACCTTGTTTTTTCTCTCGCACTGGCCCGTGATCCAGCACCTTGTACTCCTCGAAAGCATCCCAATGATCGGCCAGCTTAGGAAATTTATTGAAGTCTGGCCTTTCTCCTTTGTCGATGTACTTGCGGGTGAGGGACGACTTCCTTCGCCGAAAGGAAGTTGCCATCTTCTTCAAAGCCCATCCCTTGGCCTTCGTTTCGCACCCTTCCCGAAAAGTGAAATTTTCCTTTATATCATTCCGCAGCAGCCTTGGTAGCCGCAGGACTTCGCCCATTTTCGATGTCGATTGGGACGTGATCCTCACGTGGTAGCCGCAAGCGTTGTTGAAAGGCCCAATTGCTGAATCCGGGGCTAGCAGACTCCCGTCATTGCCGACTTCAGTTATCACGTACTTTGTCGAAGGCTTCTTGTTAGGTCCTCGGTTCATTCCGGACTGGGTGGCCGATGAGGTACCGGGCTGGATACACAAACACATATAATATGAATAATTTTAGAATAATTAAATGTTTACGGTGAATTTATAATGGGTAAGAGTATACCTCGGTACCAGTGATAACGGCCTCATTGGCTAAGACGCTACCCAGCGCAATGGTCTCGAACAACAGATTTTCCGCTTCATCGTATTCCGGGTCACCACGTCTTGGTGTCGCCATCTAGAGTAGAGCAAATCTCGAGGCTTAGATTACATACGAAGACAAGATTGTTGAGAACAATTCGAGGCTTAGATTATATATGAACTTTCTGCATGCAATCATATATTTATACATTTCACATAAACTTACACATTTCACATGATACATATACAATTGATAATTCACATATACTTACACATTTCACATAGACTTACACATTTCACAAGATACATATACAATTGACAATTCACATATACTTACACATTTCACATAGACTTACACATTTCACATAGACTTACACATTTCACATGATACATATACAATTGACAATTCACATATACTTACACATTTCACATAGACTTACACATTTCACAAGATACATATATAATTGACAATTCACATATACTTATACATTTCACCGACTGGATCTGGCACCTCTCCTCTTCCCTGGCTACAGGAGCTCTCCTCCCTCTCCTGGCGCCAACTGCTACCATTCCTCCTCAAACATATCCAGGACAAAGCCTCAAACATCCAGACCATAACACATGAACACTAACAGGAACAAAAAAACCACTTCATAGCCATCCATTCAACACTCCTTGTGGGCACTAATCACAACACTTCATAGCCATCCACTAATCACAGCACAACATAAACACTCCTTGTGGGCATTTCACCCAACACCTTGTGTGCATAAAACAGAGAGAGTGAGGGGGCGTTTAGCTGCACCTAGGATCTCCGGTCCTCCGGGGTGGAATGGCGGGCGGCCGAGCGGTGGCGTGAGGAGGTCCTTGAGCGAGGTGGCGTCGCTGGGACTCGGCTGAGGTGGCGGCACCGAGAAAATTTGGGTTGTGAGGAAGCGCGGGACTTAGAAAATTTGGGGTGTGAGGAAGAGCGGCAAGATGAACTTTATATAGGGCACCCATTTTCTACAAGCGGTTGGTAATAACAACCGCCAGAAGTCTCTCTCAAGCGTTAGTATTATCAACCGCTAGAAGAGACTTCTACAAGCGTTAATATTACTAACCGCTTGAGAACGCATGGATGGGCGGGAGTGGGAAAGGTTTTATGCAAGCGGTTGGTATTACCAACCGCTTGTAGAGGTGCTCTCAAGCGGTTCGTAATACCAACCGCTTGTAAACGTGCTGACCGCTTACACATTAAAAACAATACGGTGCCCATATAGCTCGATAAGATCTCTTCCTCCCCCCTGGCTAGCGCGTGGCGCTTGAGTGTACGGGCTCAACCACCCCGGTTCGAACCCCGCTCGCGCCCCCTTGCCATTCTTTTTTTTACTGTGGCCTTCTACAAGCGGTTGGTATTACTAACCGCTTGTAGATCGTACTTCTACAAGCGGTTCTTACTACCAACCGCTACTAGAAGTTGGTAGAGCTTCTAAGTCCCCGCATGCACTCTCCCACACCTTCAAATTTTCTAAGTCCCAAGCGCCTCCTCTCTGTCAGACGCCCTCCTCGCTCTCTTTTTCATGCCCACAAGGTGTTCGGTGAAATGCCCACAAGGAGTTTTGTTGATATATTCATGTTGGAGTAAAGAAAAATATTGTTGATGGTAATTTGTTTCACTCTTTGAAGCAATTAATTCATGTCGACGGCTTCATCAAATGGCGAGACGAAGAGACAACTAGAGGCATTCGGATGAAGCTATCGTGTCCTCGGCGGAGATCCTCAGAATGTGTTCACCTCCCGTACATCCAAGAATCCATCCCGAGTGTTCATGAAGTGTTCAATATGTCGGTAAGTTTTTGAAGTTATTCATTTGTTCATATTCCTTGACTTTCACCTTCCGCTCCATTCTTTACGCTTGAAGGGCACAAGATGTCCAGATTAAGTAATGATAAAGCCACCATAGTCTTGAAAATCTTGCAATGCAAATTGCTGCATTACAAGAAGATTTGTCGCCAAGGAGAGTTCACAGATCCGACAAACTAGTGTCTATAAGAGGAGAGATGCACATCCGCCGCTTCGATGACAACAAGAGTATTAAAAAGCTAGAAGAAAGGATGGAAAGAGTAGAGGACATGCTAAAGAAATTAGTTAATATAGCTATCATTGTAATGTTGCTCCTTTTAGTTAATATAGCTATCATTGTAATGTTATAAATTTCACACTGCTTTTGGGGTTTTTGTATGGGAATTTATGAGCTAACTATGCTAAGCTGAATTTCTCTTTGTATGGTAAAATTTACGCAGTCCTTTCATAGAGTGGATATAAATTTTCAGGCTTTGTTCTCATTTTAAAATGTGTACAAATGGTTTTCAAGCTTTGTTTTCATTTTAAAATTTGTATAAATAATTATGTACAAGCAATGTTAAACATCAACATATCAACATGATTATATGGAATAATTTGTATACAAGTAGTACATCTTAAGTCTTCGTCTTTACAATTGTTCCTTCGTTATGATCGTGACGTATGTAAGGAGCATCGACATCAACATCACACGCAGACGCTTATGTCGACATCAAGCGTAAAAGGAGGGAGCTCGTCGAATCGACCATACTCTTCCTCGCCGGTGACGTTCTCAACTCCTACAATCCTTCGCTTGCCTTGGAGAACCACATGTCGCTTTGGTATTACCTTTTGCTTGTCCTTCGCTTCTTAGGTTTGCTTGACATGTCCATTACATAGAAGACCTGATCACATCGTTCGCGAGAACAAACGGTTCGCGCTTATAGCCGACTTCTGTGAGATCCACGGTTGTCATGCCCGATTTGTCGACCTTCACACCGCTTGGAGTCACTTGACCCATTGGCACTTAAATAGAGGGACCTTTAGAGGTCCATAGTCGAGCTCCCATATTTCTTCTATGAAACCATAATATGTGTCCAACTCCGCATTGTTGTCTTGGCGCCTATATGGACACCGCTGCTCGTTGGTGCTCCTGTTATCCCGGATCCGTGTAGAATGTGTAACCATTGATCTCATACCCCTTGAATGTCACGATTTCTTGTGATGGTCCCGAGCAAAAGCGCTGCAATAGTTCATCGCTTGACCCTTCCTCAAGGATGTATCAGAGCACCGCCGAAAAGAATCCATGTGCTTGTGGTTATCCAACTCTCTGTCTTCCTTGTGAACTCGTGGCGAGGACACTCTTGTTTGAAGGACATAGGGGCGACTATAGTTGATTGCTTGAGCACGTTGAAATGTGCTTGCTTGAATGCAACAAGATCATTGCATGCAACCGATTGCCTTCCTATTGTCCCTTTGCCCCGTAGCCTCCTCGTGTCGTGATATGGGGACGCCGATAGGATTTAGATCATTCATGTAATCCACACAAAACTCTATCACCTCCTCCGCCACGTAGCCCTCGGCAATGCAGCCTTCAGGGGACGCGAACGGTTCTGACGTATTTCTTGAGGACACTCATGTACCTCTCGAAAGGAACATGTTGTGCAGATACACCGTCCGAGGATACCTATCTCCTTCACAAGGTGAACGGTGAGATGAACCATGATATCAAAGAATGCAGGAGGAAAGATCATCTCGAGGCTAACCAAACTTTGTACCACATCGCCTCCAACTTAGGCGGTTTAGCTGGTTCGACAACCTTCTCGCGAAATGGCGTTCAGAAGGAACATAGCTTTGTGATTGTCCCCGCACCCACTCAGGCAAGATACCTCTAATACCTCACCGGAGCAATCTGTGTCATCAACACAAGGCGATCATGGGATTTTAGGCCTTGAGTTTGTTCTCTTCGTGTTTACGAGTCTCTTTACATTTGAGGAGTATCCGAAGGACCTTCACACTGCTCAAACACTCAATCATGCTTTTTTCTCTTCTTTGCTTGGAGTGTAGCTCGCAGGATGTAGAAAAGTTGTTTTGTCCCTTCTTTGTTTTTCTGATGTAGGTCACTCCTCACCTCCATGTCTTCAAGGTCCTTCCGAGTTTGCAAGTGTATCTTCGATTTGCCATACATATCTATGTAGCCTAGCGTGTTCAAGCAAACATTTTTCGTGATGTGCATGAAGTCAAGCGAGTGACGAACCTCCAAATCTTCCCAATACTGGCAGTCCCAAAATATTGATTTCTTCTTCCATGTGGGTGCATGACCATCCTCGTTAAAGCACATGTATGCTTCCAAGACCCTTCCCAAATACTACTTTCAGATCCTTTACCATAGCAAACACAAGTCGCCCATTACGATGCCGAGGCTTAACACAATTCTGTTCCCAGATTAAATTTATCGCTTTTCCACCTCAAAGCATGATGCCAGAAGAAACTCGGTGGCCCATGTACACACACTTTGAGAGTTTTTCGGTACATGCAATCCGTTTCATCTATGCATTGGTGCGAGCTTTAAACCCTTTGACATTTGGCGGACAGTTATCGAGAGCAGCCAATCGTTGATTGTTACAAACAACAATGCACGCAGTTGAAATACTCTCTTTGTACTCATCCCAAACCCGTACACCATCCTCCCACAACTTCACAAGGTCTTCAACCAATGGCTTCGGTAGACATCGATGTCGCTTCGTGTTGCCGGGCCTTCGATCAACAATGGCATCATGATGTACTTCCGCTTCATGCACAACCATGGAGGAATGTTATAGATGCAAAGCGCCACAAGCCAAAGTGCTATGGATCTGCTCAACCGACCGAAAGGATTCATCCCATCGGTGCTCAACCCAAACCTTATGTTTCGACCTCATTTGCAAAGTTCGGTAAGCCCGATCTACTTTCCTCCACCGCGAGCCATCTGCGGGGTGTCTAACATCCCGCCTTCCTTACGCTTCTTCGCATGCCAACGCATCATCTTGGCATGACCTTCGTTAGCAAACAGACGCTTCAACCGGGGGATCACAGGGAAATACCACAATACTTTGGCTGGAGTTCTCTTCTTCGTACGATTCCCATCTAATTCACCTGGATCGTCACGCTGCACCTTATACCGGGATTCTTCGTGACTGGACAAACCTCCAAATCGGCATACTCATTGCGTCTGAGGATACAATCGTTAGGACATGCGTGTATCTTCCGTACTTGCAATCCTAAAGGGCAGAGGACTCGCCGCTTCATACGAGATTCGTAGAGTGTTACCTTCCGAAGCAACTTCTTTACGAGTGATAACAAACCATTGAATGCCTTGTCTGACACACCGTTTGTGGCCTTCCATTGCATGAGTTCTAGTGTAGTACGCAGCTTTTTGTGGCCCCATCCACGCTTTGGGTACAAAGCGATTCTGTGGTCCTCTACCATGCTCTCAAACTTCTTGTATTGTCTTTCCTCTGTGAACTCTCCTCTCCATCACGGAGCATCCGATCTAACTCATCATCGCCATACTGCCGATCAGATCTTCCACGGACCCGTATTGAGTGGTGTCCGCATCTTATTGGCTCTATCTTCCTCTTCTTCATCTTCTTTATCATCTTCCGTCGAATCGCCTCTGTTTCTCCATGGTGGGTCCAGAGTATAGTTTGCAATGAAACCTCTCGTGATCACATGGCTCATAACCATCCATCGCTCGAGTGCTCCTTCTCATTCTTGCGCTCACGACGGACAACGATGAAGCTTCACGGAGGCAAAATGCAACGGCCGGTCGAGAAACTCCTTCATGCCATCTCTGAACTCTCTTGACCGACGGTCCGCATTGTACATCCATTGCGGTTCATCTACACCAATAAAAATAATAACAACATCTATCACAATATTTAATTAAAGCTAACTATGTCTAATAGTTTTGTATTTTTAATCATTCTCGCATTCTTTTAACTAAAGCCAACTAATTATTTCTAATCTCGCTGCATTTTTTAAAATAAAACTAACTAATTGTTACATGTTCATGCAAACCTTTTCTATCATCCGCATTTTAATTTTACTAAATAAAAATTATTTTTACCTTTTCCCCACCTTTGTAATTTTTCATCGTTTCACATTTATTGCATTTCATTCCATACACCAAACAATATATCGCTTTCAAGAACAAAAAAATAAGCCAACAATGAAACAATACTAATAATTCCCACAAGAACAAAACATGATTTCTCAACATCCAATGCACAAAAAAAAATATATATATATATATGGGGAGAAGGATGTCAAGAACATATTACTCACCTTAGAAACAATTAATTCCAAGCTAATAACCTCAATTGAAAATTTTGGTAGCACCTCCCCATGAATCGCTATCGCCCACCACTCTGCTGTCTCCTGCATGAGCTCGGGAGGAAGATGGGGTTTAAATCTGTTGGGCGGGGACGGGGTCTCTACAAGCGGTTCTACACACGAACCGCTTCGATCTCCACCTATAGAAGCGGTTCGAGTTTTGAACCGCTTTAGATATCTAGAAGCGGTTCTAGACACGAACCGCTTCTAAAGATGGGACTCCAAAAGGGTTCGTGTCAAGAACCGCTTCTAGAGACCCCCTCCGCCCGTTGCCCACTTAACCGCTTAGGCACGAGAGCAAGTGGTGCGCACTTAACGCTTGTGATAGACCGTTGTGAAGGCCGGTTCTGTAGTAGTGAAGGTTAGTAGTGCTGGTATAAATTTGTTTAGTAAGTCAAGTTTAGTAGTGCTGGTATAAATTCATGTGTTTCATAGTGGTTTCAAACTAATCGATGGCAAGTAAAATAGAAACTGTTGCTATTAATTTGCATCTACATGCTTAGGTTTGAAGATGTTGCAACTATTTTACCCAGTATTTGAAAATATTACATACCAGAGCTAGCACTGAATGTTACCGATCATGTTCTCTTTGCAATCCTTGCAATGAAATAAAAATGATCTTTGAGCACTTTGAATTAAGATGGAAGGGAAGTGCAGACAAGAAATGAAAGGAAAACCCGGAAAGAACCTTGGTAGTGATATAGTTTGGAAGTTCACTGGCCTGACGGTCTATGCCACGGCGTGCTTCAGCAGTTAAAGAAAGCTACCAAAATGAAACCATAAACATCAGAGTAAATAATTTAAAGGCAATCCATTTCTATTCTGTCAGTACAAACCTTGTTAAAGAGTTTAGATAATGGAGCCTGCTTGCCCTTCTGGCTTGTTGACAGGTTGAATTCCTAGGATTGACGACCAGACATAGTGGAAATTTTGATAAATGAGACTGTAACGAGAGAGAGAGAGTGAGAGAGGAATATCGCTACAAAGCTACCTTAGGCACTGTTGTATTCCTTTTGGCACTTCGAAATAAACCAACATCTCCTTTGCTTGCTAATATCTATTTAAAGGAAAAAAAATTAAAGATTCATTAGCCAAACTGTAAGATTGGAACATTCCTATAGTTCATCTACAGTTGTTCCTTATGGAAATACGGATAGAGAATTCCATGTTCTGTCTGATCAATGTAAAAGCCAATTACTGGGTCGACGAGCGCAGTGTCGAGGCGCTGGTAGCCAAACTGGTCGACCAGCTTGTCGTAGTCGATGCCGCCCTTCCCAGCCGACACCTCCCACGGGTTCACTACCTGCTCCGCGGCCTCCCCCTCCTCCTCCCTCTCAACCACCGTCGCAACCGCCGCCATATCTAGATCTCTTCCGGTCGGAGGAGATGAGATGGGAGGTGGCGGCGCTGCAGAGGAGCTCGGAGGCACAAGGCGCCCGGCGCGCCAAGAAGCGGGGAAGCCGAGGCGGCGGCAAGACGGTGGGAGGCCGAGAGAGGCGACAGGCGCCAGCGCCGAGAGGAGAGAAGGGAAGGGACGAAGGCTGGGGGGCGGCGGCAGTAGCAGATGGAGGGAGAAGACAGAGGAGGAGAGGGGCCGAGGAGGAGCTCGGGGGTGCAAGAGTGAGGCGGCGCTCGGGTTAGGAGAGAGGAGGAAGGGAGAGAGTGCGGCTGCGGCGTGCGCGAGGGGGAAGAGAGCAAGAGGAAGGAATAAAGGGAGGGGGAGGAAGCCGGGAGGACCGACGGCCAGTGGCAGCCAGAGGTGGAGGTCGCAAGAGGTGGCGGCAGCGATTGAGGAGAGAGAGAAAAATGAGGATTAGGGTTTGATCTTTAGGGGGGTTCGGCCAGGGCAACGCCCACCGAGTCGCGTGAGGCGTGGAGGAATGAGGATGCGAATAGCCAGCGCCAGCCGCCAGGATTGCTGGATTAGGGATTTAGGGGTCGCCGGGTTTACTGGGCCGGATGCTTGGATGGCTGGGCCAGGCTGCCTGATTGGCTGGGTCATCACGGTATGCTCCACAATGTTGTATGCTCCACAATGTTGATGATTTGTACTGTGATTGATCGGGTTAATTGTTTCAATTTCCTATTCAATGGTGCTAGCTTGTGAGAAAGAGGAAGCGACTCAATTGAGTCAAAGATCTCGATATTATCAAACATTAAAGTTTATCATTTAATACTACAAACTTTGAAATGAACTAGGATAGTTTTCGTGGCATGACACACCGCGCGCGTTGTTTTTTCACGAAAACATTTTTGTTTTTTCCGTCGTTTTTTGATACTGTTTCATTTTTGTACTTTTTTTATACTGTTTCATTGTGATGCTTATTTTTCGCACTATTTAATAGAAGGAATGGAACTCAATTTGCAAATGTTAACCGAGTATCATTGATTGACTGCAATTTGTTATCTGAGTGTGAGGTTTGTCATTGAGTTGACAAATTAGTGCGATTATATTAGTGTGATTATATGCTAACATCTGAGTATGTACATATATTCCTGTTATAGGCTTTAACACATCAACAAAGAAATTGCTAGCATGCCGGATCATCCAAACCAGTGGACAAGAAAAGGAAAAGAAGATTTCTATTTTAACTTACTTATTATAGTATTTGCTTTATAGTCCTATGCTACATCATTAAACTAATATACTAATAAATATACTAATAAACATGTATGATACTCTTGACTTATGTTTTTTCTAATAGTTGTTGATGAACATCACCAATTATTTGTTACACGGCCCTTCTGGAATTTCTATTCAAGAAACATCCTATGTTGCAAGTGAAAGTTCATCAAATGACGATGATGAGCCACACCGAAGATCCTCATTTGCAATTCCTACACTAAGTATGATCACATCCGCTGGGTTGTTAGCAAGAATATAGTCTACAAAGAAGTCCTCACCTCGTAGATGTTGTTTTTATTCATGTTATATTCGATACAAAACAATCTAATATGTTTATTCATGGAGAATATTGATATGTTGTATGTTATATTTGACTAAGGTATTATTTGCGCATCATATTTTTTTCTTGTTTCATGTTATCGTAATAGCAGGACAACTATTCAAAATATGGATACCGTTGCAACGCACGGGCACCATACTATTATTTGTGAAAGCAGACTAGCAGAAAGTAGGATTCGGGAATTTATCATTGTAGTACCACTCCTTATTTTCTATGTAGACTATTTGTAGCTTAAGACCTCGTTTGGAAGACCAATTTCCAGCTAGAATCTACTTAGGGCCTGTTTGTTTCAGTTAGGGATTATAGAAAGCAGTTTTTAAAAGCTGAAAGGTTAACAAACAGACAGCTTTTAATTTGGATTGTAACAATCCGAAGTCCAGATTGTTAGAATCCCACAATCCACCTTGGAGGAGCTTTCCTTAGCTTTTTTTTGTACAAAAGACCATAATACCCTTCCACCTTCCAGCAAAATAAGGCAACAAAACAGGCCGAGGGTACCACAGACTTTTGCCACGCAGAAACAACAATCCAAATACACTATAATCTGGGTTACCAAACAGTCATCAGCTTTTAACAATCCAGCTTTTAACAATCCAACTTTTACAATCCAATTTTTAAAATCTGCTTTCTATAATCCCTAGCTGAAACAAACATGCCCTTAGGTGGGCTGGAAATTTAAAATAAAATCTCGGCCATCTACATGGACGGGCCACGGGATTGTGGCCCAGCCAAATAAGACCTAAATATTGGAAAATAACCGATCACCGGCATTAATGCTATGGATTGATTAGCCAACTTTTTATTTTGTCATGGAAACATTTCACTGTTTCAGGCAGGTTATTTGAACATGACATTCCTGCTGCCTTTGTTGGTTCCATCATCTAAATTTGCAGTAGACACGGAACCATACTGGCAAACTCAGCAGATGTAGGACCAAAATTGCAGTAGACACAGAACAAAAATGCATTAGACATATAGAACCAAAAGAGGCGCATGGGTTCGTTTTCGGATGAAATCTCGCTGGTGACCGAAATCTGAAATTTCACCGAGATCTCAGAATTTCGGTATATCTCAAAAAAATTCTAAAACAAAAATTCAAACCTGATTTTATTTCTACCTAGAATAATGAAATTTCGGCCGAAATTCACCGAAATCTCGACGAGATTTCGGTGAATTTACACCGAGTGAAAATAGATCAAACGATATAAAAAATTTTAACATTTTTTTGAGGTTCCTAACACATCATTGACATTTTCATAAAAATTTTAGATGATTATCGCATATGAGGAATTTTTAAAAATTCAAATATTTCTACTGTCTTGATAAAACGTTGATCGACAAGTTTGAACTGAATGAAAAATGTAGCAGACCATGTTATAAAATTTTGAAATTTTTTTGCATGGTTATGATTCTTCCTTAATATTCCCATGAAATTTTTAGATGATATTCAAGCTTTATGAATTTTTAAAAATTCGAACAGTGCTACAGATAAAAGACTTACTAGCAAACTTCAACCAAATGAAAAATTATCCAAACTATGTTAGAAAATTTTGAAATTTTTTATGGATGGTCCTGATGTATCATTAATGTTTTTTAAACTTTTCATATGATGATCAAGCTTTAAGAAGTTCTAAAAATTCTGACAGTGTTACGTCCTGATAAAAGCCTCATGATCAATACATGGATTTGCTTTAGCAAATAAAAAAGGTTTAAAATTTTTGAAAATAAAAAATGGGTTCTGAAGAAATGCTTAAGATGTATTAAAAATTTTGAATCATGATCACACTCTAGTGAATTTATAAAATTCTTACAAGGGCACTGTACCATTTATGTTCTTTTTTTTATTTTTAAAATATAACAAATGAAGTTCAATGCTAACATAGATTTGATTAAGCAAACACAAAAAGTTGAATTTTTTTAAAATTTTAGAAAATGGTACTGATGAAAATTTTGAGAACTCATAAAAATTTTGGCTCATGATCACGCTCGAAAAAATTTATGAAATAACAAAAGAGGTTTAATTATTTTGAAAATTTTTATGTACTATCCTAAACTACTAAAGATAGTACCATAAATTGTTTAGATCATTATAAAGCTTGTAAAATTTTATAAAAATCTCATAGTTTTTCTCGCTAAAATTTTAAAATATATAAAAAATTTGGTTTTCAACAAATTTTCGTGGAAGATGTCTCTCTTGGACTAAATCCAGTCAAATATGACCATGAAAAGTAAAAAAATTGGCCAAAACCTGAGATTTCGGCTAGATTTGGTGAAATTTTTGAAATTATGGTAGTAATTTAAAATTTTTTCAAACTTTTTTACCTAGCCAGGATTTTATATCTGCCCACGGTCGGAATCCAAAATCTTGGCTGAGATTTATGAGATTTTGTGGTTTTTGAACTATGGGTGCGGCAACTAGAGGATGCATGGCGATCGAAGCAAGGGAGGCACGATAGTCGGAGAATGGTACGTCACTACTACGATCAGTCATCATCGGCTTGTTCACGCCATTATCGCGGTTATGGGAGCGGTAGTGATTGGTCGGCGATGATACACGGGTTATCACCGCCGCTCAGAACCCGTAGTGATAATAGATATCACTGCTGGTTCATTGTACAATCGGCAGTGATACTCGACTATCTCTGCCGGTTTACACTAGAACCCAGCAGTGATATTCGACCATCTCTGCCGGTTCACACTAGAATCCGGCAGTGATATATGTATATCTCTGCCGGCTTATAACAAGAACCGACAGTGATATATGTATATCACTGCCGGTTCCTGGACAAACCAGCAGTGACAACTGAATTCTGAAAAAATTTATAGATGTACTTCATAGATTACTCTATCTATGTATAAAATTGTAGGTTCAAATTCAATACATATCAGGACTTACAAAAAAGAGAAAATTCTGAACAAGTTTCAACTCCTGCTCCCATGTAGCCAGCATCCCCCTAGGAGCAATTATTATCGGACTACACAGTGGGAAAAGCTCAAGGTAAGATTGAACAAATGTGATTGCATGTCGGGTCTTCCATGTCCTTAAGGCATGAGAAATCACACAGCCACCTGCAAACATCGGTGTTCACAGTGTGATTCAGCTGTTCAATTGAAATATCCCCTGCCAACTTTGTCCACATGAACTCAAATCCTTCTTGCTCGTGCGGGAACTCAAATCAAGTTCCCTTATCTTTGGATACATGTTAAATTTTGGCGTTTCATTCTTCTTCACATAGTTCTTATTTAGCATCGTCTTCCAATTCTTCCACGATGTGCACATGATACTTAGTGCACGTTTCTTTGCAACCAACTCGGACCCTTGGGGGAACTGGAATACTTCTTTTAGCTTGTCCCATAGCAAGTCCTTCAGGTCATCGAGAACCACCCACTGATCACCTCAGCAGCCGGTCCATGATCTATAGCCGATGGGCACATTATCCCTAGTAAGTACTCAGAGGTCTGTCTCAGTATGGCTCAACGCTAACGCTGGTATAGCAGGTTCCCATCGCGAGAGCTCGACTATATTGTGAACACCCTTAGGCATCTTGTTCGGACCACAGCTTGTGCTCTGCCTTTGTTCATCAGACGTTTGAGCCTGCAATTAGATCTTGTTATTAGTCGTCTGACCCTACAATATTTTGAGAATCACAACGTACTAATACTTTACCTAGCTCATGTTAGTGGCGTCAGCTTGGTCCATGGCAGTGGCGCCAGGTTGCTCCATATCAATATCCTGTAGGTTCAGGTAGTACCTTGGGCTACCCGTTCCTACTTCGTCTATATTCGAGGGCCGAACTCCCTCTGGCACTTGTCCCTGATTCGAGGCCATTCCTAGCGATCAGAAATTTCAAATTAACACATATACCATACTTATGAATTCAAACGAGGCCATTCCTAACAGTCAGAAATGTTATTGGGTTAATTATATTGCATTCATTTATGGTTGCTACATGACATCAAACTTATGAATTCAAACGATGGTAATTTTGTTAGAGTTGAGAGGAAATCAAGTGATGTTGTGACCTCATGCTACAAACATGTGCACATGTAACTTTAATTCGTATTTGCCTACTTGTTTTTTATTAACCTACTTTGCAAAGAAGATAGTTAACTTTCAAATAACAGGAGAAGTACATGTTATCATAAATAAAACATAATTACAAATGAAAACAGAATGAAACTTTTACATTAGTAAAATGATACTTATACATTAGAAAAAATTCACATGATACATATACATCTCAAAATGAAAAAATAATATGAAAAAATTCATATATTCTTTAGAATATATTTGCTTAATAAAAAATAATGAATCATTCTTATTCCACACTAAAATGATTTTCAAAAAATAAGCCCTGTAAGTTCAAGAAGCATGGGCAGAGAGGCGTCCGATACACCGAGAGGCGGAGCCACGAGGTGACGTGCTTGCTTGACATGGAATGATTGCTTTGACATAGAATGATTTTCAAAGCAATCATTCCATGTCAAGTAAGCATCGCCACCTCGTGGCTCCGCCTCTGTAACCTGACGCCTCCCGGCACCATGCTTTTGAACTTGCAGGGCTTATTTTTGAAAATCATTTTAGTGTGGAATAAGAATGATTCATTATTTTTATTAAGCAAATATATTCTAAAGAATATATGAATTTTTATATTATTTTTATAGTTTTTTCGATTGTGATATATATGTATCACTTTTTATATACATACATCTTTATACACACAAATATATATTTTTATACACATACATCTTTCAAGGTCACACGTATATTTTTTGATCTTTATACACATACATCTTTCAAGGTCACATATATATATTTTTAAACACATACATTTTTGGTCAACAAAATATACATACACATATCACAAAATATACATACACATATCACATTCTTTCTCCTAAACCATTTATCCTATTACCAATCCATTTGAAGCATTTTGCTGGAAAAATGTGCTTAACAAAAAGAGATTCATGATAAACATGTAAAAAATAATTATTATATCAAAAGTTTGAAATTACTATACATAAACCAAACAATTACTGTAACAGTTTAGCATGAAAAATGTGGATGGTTGACGGAGATGTTATAAAACTTTACTACTGTACAGGCTGCTGAATCCTCTGAAACGATAGTAAATTTTATATATACGGATACATAGATTTTACTATCCATATACATAGATTTTACTATCATATCAGATGGTTCAATAGACTGTACAGTCTGTGTAGTAGTAAAATCTTATGACACATTCAACAAATTGGCAATAAAATCTTATTCATGAGAATTTTATTAGCGAGACTTATATCATTATGTTGTTCTCATCGTCACTAAATTACTGGTGAAAGCATAATGGTACACAAAGGAACCAATCAAAATGGTACACAAAAAGAATCAAGCAGCAAAGTGTTTATTTACAATTACAGTGGGTTAGTCTAATGAAGATAAGTTCATTTGGGACTTCAAATGCCCAAGACACTAGATAAGGTTCAAATACCATAACACTAAATAAAACGTGGACATCAAACATACCATTCAAATATCTAGATTTAGGGTTCAAGCATCATCTTCTAAATGTGCCAACATTAGAACACTAAATAAACATATCATTCAAATACCATATTTAACAAAATAATGGGTGTCATCATCTTCTAAACATATCAAAACACTAAATAAACATATCATTCAAAATGTGCAAACATATCATTCAAATACATACACATATCACAAAATATACATACACATATCACATTCTTTCTCGCCAACAGAATATTATTAATATGGCAATAGAAAACTAGATCCATTCAAGAACACATGCAAATATTTAAAAGACACATGCATTTTCCTTATCATGGATCTGCAGCAAGTGAGTAATACCACACACACATGAAAGTGGTTCGAATCCAAACAATAACCAAATATGAATCGATTTCTCACACATGCGTTGGACTAAGAGGTGACACCCATACTCCACTTAAGTGTATGCTCACTGTCACCCACAAGTCACCCGGAAAAACTCTTGTGGGTACCCAGAAATATGAATCGATTCCTCACACATGCGTTGGACTTAGAGGTGACACCCATACTCCACTTAAGTGTATGCTCACTGTCACCCAAAAGTCCCGTGCACGGAGTATTGACTAAATGACCCTCACTCAAACAAATATGTGCCACATAGTCGCACCGTACACACTTACGCGTCCATGAGAGTTTCGATTCCATTCCGAATATCCATACCGGAATTGAAACCAACACATCTAAGCATAGCACTTGCCGTCCGTCTCAGAACCTTGGTATCGCCCACACTCACCAAGGGAAGCGTGAGCAATAGCCAAAGAACGACGACCGCCCAAGATTATGCATTAGATAGTTGAAGACAATTCCAAGTACCCGGATATGTGTCTAGTGCTAGTTCACAAGATCAACACCTAGCACCCACATATCCCGCACTCGAGATGAATCATAACATATACACATGAAACTAAGCAGTTGTCACAGTATAAACATAAACTACAACTATTACAACTACTTACTATTACAATTAGTGGCCGATCGACAAAATATTACAAGTCCAAAGTATAATGCAGCGGAAATAATACACATACATTTATCTTTACAAAACAAATATTTACAACACATGTATACATCTTTCAAAAACATATACAAAGCACTAAATTAAAGTTTATTTTTGGCTCAATATAAATAACCATAGAGCAAAATGATCAAAACAGCACATGATTCCATACTGATTTATAATAACAGATTGCATCATATAGAATGAACGCAGTATCAGTGATATCAACAAGGGCAGAAAAATGAACAAGGCAACTAGCATAAAGCTCAACTTGTTTATTTTGAGTGTTCTCAGATATCGGATTGCCCAAAGGCCCTCCTCGCCACAAGGGACGAGTAATAAACTAATTTGTGACAACCTTACCTTAGTTATTGATTTACTTGTTGACATATTAATAACAAATCTACTCAATTGAATAATATATCACATAGTTTTTTATATCATGCATATGGAATTCTCATAGTGGCAATCTTGAATTCAGGATTAATATATCAAAAGAGTTAACCAAAAGATCAAACACAAATGCCCAAAAACTCAATGATTAACAAACCACAACCAAAATTTAAACAACAGGGCTGGGTGTACACAACAATGGAAGTATATGCTTCTATCATGCCATTTACTCCTATAAGTTTAAAAGATTACATGATCCTGTTGAAACATCACATTAACATAAATAGTAGCTAAAAGTATAGAGGCTACATGCTAGGAAGTAACTACGTCAAATGCAGAGAATCAATAAAGGACATCAAGTGGCAGTACATCATAATTTTTGTGTGTTTGTTCGTGCATGAAACTCAATATCAACAAGTAGAAAAATTCATGAAGAATAGGCGAGCATAGTGATACAAGGGCAAAGTTACAATAATTATAAATGCACGTTCAGGTTTGTTCAAGAGTACCATGTCCATAGCAAATTCAAGATGATGATACTCCATTAGGTACAGTTGAATTTTGATACTAATAAGCAATGCAGTTGAGTTTTTTTACTGTGAAGCATTAACATATTAATGGAAGCACAATGAAGAAAGCCATATATCAATAAGCAGTAACAACTACCTTTTTTACAGTGAAGCATTAACATTGCCAATCAAGCATGCAGTTTTTCGAATATAAAAGATGTAGATTGCCCATGTAAAAAAGAACAGATTGTCACAAATTGTCTATTTCAGTCCCAAATCCTCACTGAACACTATCCCACATCCCACATGCTAGGTCCCCAAGCCAAAATTGGCTGGCCCTTTAGCATTCATCTGCACATTCACATGAAGCATCACTGGAACCCTAAGTGCATTTCATTCGCCAGAGCATTTCATTCCATCAGACAAAGCTACCAAATTGTAATAACGAAGAAAATACAGAAATTGCTCATTTCATTCCATCCTGTGTGGCCTTCTACCTTCGGGCAATGGCGGCGACGGAGGCGATGGCGGCGGTCACAGATGGTCGAGGCGGCGGGATGGCGAGGCGGGAGTTGAGGTGGCGGGGATGGCTGAGGCGGCGGCCGGAGGCGACGCGGCCCGAGTCGAGGCGGCGGTCGGAGGCGAGCGAGGTAATAACTACAGAGCAAAACAGAGCTTCTTTTTATTCTACTCGGTCGGAGAAGAAGTCACCTCGAAGAAAAATACAAGAAAAATATTAACATAATTTTTTGGCAGCACCTCCCCAATAAAATAACAACCGAGCAAACAGAGCTCCTCTCTGTTCTGCTCGACCGGGGAAGGCGTCGGTCAGGGCCAGATATATAAATACCTTATCACTATCGGCTCTGCGCAGAACCGGCAGCGATAACGTGAAATTACGTGGGGAAATTTGGAAGGGCGAGAAAATACATATCACTGCCGGTTAAAGACTAAAACCAGCACTAAAAATTATATCACTGCTTGTTATAAATGGAACCGGCAGTGATATATCACTACCGGTTTTGGGTATAAACCGGCAGTGATAGTCTGTTATCACTGCCGGTTGGTAATACAAACCGCAAGAGTTACGTCGCATTCTTCCAATCGCCGCGCCAACCGTCGTGCTTGTTCGTTCTTCGCCGCGTTGCTTGCAGGTTGCTCGCCGCGCTAACCGTTATGCTTCACATTCCTCGCCAACCGTTGTTCTTCCCATTCGCCTCTATATAATGCCCATTCCTTAATTCAAGCACCACCTCACAATCCACTACTACGCAAATATGCCCCCAAGAAGCGAGCACGATTGGGCAAAGCCCCGCTTCGTCGCCAGAGAAGGAGGAGAAGAAGGAGGAGAAGAAGGAGGAGGAGGAGGTGGAGGAGGAAGAGGAGGCAAAGGAGGAGGAGGAGGGCGACGACGACGACAGCGACGGCGGCAAGGTCCTGCGGCGTTGGGGCAAGACCAACTCCGCCACCGAATTGGATTCGGAGGAGGAGGAGGACAAGCACCGCCGCAACTCCGATCGGTCATCAGGCGGCAGCTCCGGCGACGAGGAGGAGGACGACGATGACTTTTGGATATAGGGTTTCGCGCCATTTTGGGTTTCAAACGGTTAATAGCCGTTGGCCTGTTATATTTTGTATATATAATTAGGACTAAATATGTAATAATGGATAGTATAACTAATTATGTTTTGTAAATGTTCTGTGTTTTAACTAATACATATCCCGCAAATTACAAATTTTGTAAATATTCTGTGCGGGATAAATTACAAATTTTTAATATGTTCTATTTTTTTAACTAATTATGCTTTGATATGTTCTGTGCGAGATAAATTACAATGTTTCTTATGTTCTGTATCGAACTAATTATGGGGAACAATAATATCACTGCCGGTTCTAGAGTAAAACCGACAGTGAAAATGGTCTTATCACTGCCGGTTTGTAGGGGAACCGGCAATGATAAATCACTACCGGTTTTACATATAAACCGCAAGGATATCTTCTTATCACCGCCGTTCTCTATAAACCGCAATGATATTGCCCCCATTCCTCGGAAATTTATACTATTCTTATCATCGCCGATTGAAGTTAGAACGGCAATGATAATATTATCACCGCGGTTGAATTTAGAACCCAGCGATGATATTATCATCGCTGCCTTTGACCTACCGGCGATGATGGGGGTCATGGATGAGGCAACAGTAGTAGTGCGAAAGCGAAGGTGAAACTATATCATCATATTCCTCTCCTTATCAAAGACCTACCAATAATTTTTTGCGAATTGGGGTTATTAATCACAAGTTATGGCTATAGGGAAAAAAGAAAGATGCTAGTGTTAAGATTGATTTTACTAGCAGGTAAAGGTATTAAAATGTTAACACAATGCAACCAATTAGATGTATGCTCGGTTGGTTAAGTGCACATTCATGCATGGCGTTGTTTCCATCCCTGTAGCACAAACTAGTTGATATCGTACCGAAGGCTATATCGGTTTCGGTTTGACTCTTGAAATAGTATATTCTGGTACCCGTTCATACCTACGTACCATTTTGAGTCTAGCATATAATAAATATGTATTTATAAGTATACATATATTTAATTATATATATATACCAAAGTTCAGTTGTAATATTAATCCTTATTGTCAAATATAACATATAGACTATATTATAATTTCCACCCGTATGACAGGTATTGATCAGCATCGAAGCCGATATGACTTGTATAACGGCATCGAGACTAGTATAGTACATATGACTACTTCATACCAGTTTAATTGTTGAAATGGTACATACCAGACATATCGGCTAGTATTGCCTGTATTGATAACTATACTGTAGCACTCCGTTCTTCTGCCGATAGCCACACATGAGCAGTAGGCATTTGCCACACACGCAACGCTCACAAGCCCATGAACCAGGAGCAGTGGCTAGCGCACGAACAGAGGTGCGCGCATCATACAAGAGCTAGTAGCCACGTGAGCCAGGGGATGTGCCTGAAACCATGCTACGCGGGGTGCGGTTGGTCAGTTCGAGTTGGTCTGAGGTTGCTATGGATTGGTATTGTTGGGCTAGGTCAGATTGGGTTTGACTAGGGGTGAGTACTTTTAAACTGAAACCGAAAAATCGAATTGTATCAAATTAACTAATTATTTTAGTTTTTTTTGTTTCGGTTTACCGTCTGGTTACGTAACGTAACCTCGCAAACCGAATAAACTGTTTCACCAAACGCACTGATTCCATTAGCTGTGTTTGCTCCCTACGGACCTCTCACCCTCTCGGTCTTCCCTTTCCCGAGCTCAGTTGATCCATCCATTCCACGCGCTGCAACCCCCTGTTCGCCACCGCCGCGGGGAGATCGGAGGCGCCCGCTGGTCTCTCTATGACTCGGATCTATCAAGTATGGCACCGAATCTCTCTCATTTTCCCCCTTCTTTTCCCAACCCACATTTCCTTCTGACTCCATGCGAGATCCAGGATTTGTCCATACAGTTCATCATCTATTCTGGGTTTGGTTGCTCCGCTCTGGGGGGAATGGACGTGTGACCAAGGGGAAGGTAGATCTTTGGCCTTCCGCACCATGGGGATTCGCTGTTGGAGCCTTGATTCGGTAGAGCTGTCCGTAGTGAAGCGAAGCCCTTGCTAGATCTGTTGCCGCAATTGGTGTCCTGGCGGGTGAAATTTGTGTGGTTTTTAGGTTTTTTTTTTTCTTGGAAACTGATTAGGATCAAAGCAGAGAGGAGCTAGTAATGGATTTTGACATGTTTAAGCGATATTGCTGTCTGGATCTAGCTATGGTGGTGATTGATTGTGATGACTTTGCTAGTTTTCTTTCTATGTTTGAGAACTTGTACGTGTGGTATTTGGCCCTATAATCTACTGAGGAAATTCCTCCTGCTGTCACATCTTGCAATTCGGTTTAAAAAACTGGATAAACCGAACCAAGTTTATTTGGTTTATTTAGTTCGGTTTTTGAATTTATTCGGTTCCGTTCGGTTTGCAGATTTTAAAAAATAATTTTTTTAAACCGAAAAAACCAAATTAAACAAACATCCACCCTAGGTTTGACATAAAATATTTATTCTACAACGGAGGTATAGGACAGTACAGGTTACTCCCACCGATTCTGTAGTGAGGTGTTGTTACATGGTTTCTATCCCTTCTCTTTCCTTTTTTACTCTCCTTTCTCGTCTAATACAAAAGTTATTCAGATGAATTCAATCTAATAAAAAAAATTTTGATTAAAAACTTGCCATTCTAAAATTTTAGATTCAAAAAAATTTTATTCCTAAAATTTCAAAAATTGTTAAAAATTATTTCCTATTTACTAATGGAATGTTTGATTTTTTTTTAGTTTGATGACAGAACGGGGGAGAAATAAGGGATGAAGAGGATGTTACAAAGTGCCATGATAAGAGAGCCTTTGAGAGAGAAGAAAGTAGAGGAAATAAGGTGTCGATGAGCTGTTCCATATGCCATGTGGCTTGTGGACCGTGTGATATCATGTGATGAAAAATTGGTTGAATGGTGAAATTGACACTGTATAGTGACTTTCATTATAGCATGTGTGGTGCTTGTGCATGTGCCATGTTGAGATGATGATAGCATGATGAATTCTGCTTGATGCAATGCACTCGTGTGAGTGGTTGCATGGATTGACCTTGAGTCAAGTCGTGGACTTGTGCTCGTGCACGGTTTCTGTGTTTATTCATGTGCAGGTGTTTCTCGAGGGCGAACGTGGTCGATGAAGGGACCGGAACTAGGTTCATGGAGGAACTGATGTTCGGGACTAGGTTCAAGGAGGAATCGAGGTCTTGGTGGTCGAGAATATCATGCGGGACGTTCGGGTTAGAGAACATGCACATGAAGGCTGGTTAGTCACGTATGCGTAGCAGGTGGGCTGTTCATGCGTGCAAGGTTGCTGGTTAGTCACGTATGAACAGCAGGTGGGCTGTTCATGCTTGCAAGGTTTTGGTTTTGGCTATGTTGGGCCAAGTAGAGATAGATACGAACTCTTTCCATGTTGAAAATGTAGTTGTATTCTATCTCTGTGAGTTTGCTCTGTATAAATAGGGGGAGGTGTCCCCTGTTTATTGTAGAGGTTGAGCGTTCAGGTTTGAGGGTTTGTACTCTTGTGTTGGAGTACTTTAGACAATGAAATAAAAATCAATCTTCCAGATAGCTTCTTCTTGCGATTGTGATTTGCTCTTGGCTTCGACATAGTTGATCAATCGCTTGAAGTTTTGTTCATCGCAGCAGTCACGAAGTTCATCACGGAGTTCGGTTCTTTGCAAAGGTATCATCTTGCGAAGGTAATATCTTTTGATCCGTAGATCCGATCGAATTGATTCTTATTGGGTTTGATTCGTGATTGAATCTAGTTTCTACAGTTAAAATTTCACATCAATCCAACGGTTAGATCTTCGTAATTTGTGGTCGCCAGATTGATGTCCCGCCGCCCGATCGCTCGCGTGGTCGCCGGATTCATCATCTTGCGAAGGATATAACTTTAGATCTGATTGACCGATTCTTTTTGTGTTTGCTGCGGAATTGAGTCTAGTTTCTACAGATTAAAATTTTACATCAATCCAACGGTCGGATCTCCGGAAATTTTAGTTTTCCGAATCGATCGCTCGATTAATAACGTGGTCGCCCAACCCGCCGCCCGCCGCCTAACCCTGCCGAAGTGCTTTTCGGTCGCCCAAGTGCCTACCGCCGCCTAAGTGTCCTCTGGTCGTGGTGCCCAAACTGGTCGCCAAGTGTTCTCTTCGTCGCCAGACTTCTAAACCGGTCTCCCAATTTCGTGAACCGGTCTTCAAGCAATTTGAGTTTGAATTGAGGTGTTTCAAAAAGTTTAAGAATAAGATTTTAGCTTCCGCGCAATCATTCACCCCCTCCCTCTGATTGACGCCATCCGATTCTACAAGTGGTATCAGAGCAAGGTTGAGGTATGGCGTCAGATAAGTATGTTAATCGTCCTCCTATGCTTAATGATTTAAATTTTTCTTATTGGAAAAGTCGCATGCAATCCTATATTGAAGCTCAAGGTAATGATGTTTGGCGCAAAGTCTCTACTGCATATGATATTCCTGATATAGTCACTAATGATAATAAAACAGACGTTGATTTAAATGCTAAAGCTAAAAACTTGATTTTTCAAGGAATCTCTGAAAAAGGATTTGATCGTGTTTCTCATTTACGTTCTGCACATTCAGTTTGGAAGACATTATGTGACTATCATGAAGGTTCAACTAAGATTAAGAAAGTGCGCAAAAATATTTACCAAAAGGATTTTTCTGATTTTGTTATGAGACCAGGTGAATCAATTGATGATCTTTACTCTCGATTTGAGAAATTTTGTGCAATTTGCATGGTGTTGGAGTTAACAATCCAGTAGAGGAGAATGCTAGTAAGATTTTGAGATCTCTGACTCCTGAATGGCACATGGTTATTACTGCAATCAATCAAACTGTTGATTTGGATACGTTGACCATGGATGATCTGTATTCTAGGTTGAAAACTTATGAGATGGATTCTTTTATCACCTAGAGCTGATAAAACCTCTACACATGCACTTGTTGCTAACCCTAGCACGTCTTCTGGATTCCCATCTTCTGTCTCCTTGTCTGCATTAGCTTCTTTTTCAGATGAACAGTTTGAGATGCTCCCTGAAGAAGATCTTGTGCTCATTTCTTCACTGTTGTCAAAGCACTCAACAATGTGAGGATGAGGAGGCGGAGGTACTATCAGGTCTTTCAACCGCTTTGAGTGTGGTCTTCCCAGGCATATCAAAGCAAAGTGTCCCAAGTTGAAAAAGAAGTAAGAAAGGGAACCAGCACAACGCAGCTCAGACGTACTACTCCTAGGCATTCCGATTTTCAAAAAGTCGCTAAGAAAGTCTTAGCTGTCTTGGAGGAGTGTGATCTTAGTGATGTGGACTTTGAGACTGATAATGAGCCACGAGACAAGAAGGGAGATACTGATGATGACTTCACTGGCATGTGCTTTATGGCTAAAAGGGATAGTGATAGTGATTCTGATTTTGATGAGGTAGGACCTTCTTATGATGAACTTGAATATGCTATGGTTAAATTAGCTTCTGAACTTAAAAAATCTAAGAAGGCTCTTAAAAAAAGATCTAGAAATTGATAGTTATAATTCTGAAATTGTAAGTCTTAGATCTTTGATTCCTGATGATGATGCCTGTAAGTCATGTGACTTAATTCACAATGAGCTTGTTTCACTTAGGAAAGAACATGCTTCTCTGTTAAAGCAAGATAGGGAAAATAAGAAATAAATGAAAAATGCTAGCTGTTCAACCATTGATCTGCATGATTCAGCTTCTTGTTCAAAATGCTTCATACTGGAATTGAAGTTGCATGATGCAAATGCTAGAGTTTCTCAAATGACAGATGCCTTGCTCACTCATGAAGTTCTTTCATGCTCAAATTGTCGAAAACAGAAAGGAATAGTGGACGTTCCCTGTAACAATTGTTTAACTCTGTCTAGAAAGGTTGATTACTTGGAAAAATCGTTAGAATGATTCATTAAAGGAAAGAAAAACCTAAACATAATTTTGGATCAATCAAAAGTTAGCACTCATAACAAAGGTTTAGGTTTTGATTCTTATGCTCATCATAAAACACATGTTCCCACTGTTGTCAAAGTTCTTGAAAATGGAAAGTTTGAAATTGCAAAGAGCCTAAGAAAACATCTTTTAAATCATTGGAATTTTATCTTCTCTCGTGATGAATGCAAATGTTGCTTCTACTTCTAAAGTTAAACATTCTATTAAGTACATTTGCACTCATTGTGGTAGAGATGGACATCTAGTAGATTTTTGCTTTAGGCTAGCCAAATAACACAAGCAAGAAAAAGCTAAGGCTAGGTCTAATTTCGCATGCACACGCTTTACTCCTCATTATGTGCCTAAGGTGATGCGAACACCTTTTGTTGCAAGAAACACGAGAAAGAGCAAAACTGATTTTGTATACAAGTATACTCGTCTTTGTGCCTACTCGTCGTGTGTCTCAGTGCTGGATTCCTAAATATCTTTTATCTAACCCCAAAGATCTTGAGACATCGACATTCTCTTTTGTGTAGGCTGTGAAAGAGAGGAAGGAGAACATATGGTTCATAGATTCTGGATGTTCAAGACATATGACTGGTGATTCAAAATGGTTCTGCTCCCTCACACAAAGTTCTGGTGATGAGGTCATCACTTTTGGCGACAATTCAAAGGGAAGAATTCTTGGAAGAGGAATTATGCGAGTCAATGAAAACTTCATTCTCAAGAATGTAGCTTTGCTAAGCAAGCTCAAATATAATTTGCTCTCAGTTTCTCAGTTGCTTGATGAAGATCTTGAGGTAAGATTTCAGAAAAATTCTTGTCGTATATTAGATGTTTCTGAAAATCTAGTATGCAACATCACTCGCATTGGTCGCTTGTTTAAAGGTGATTTTTCATGTCCAACATCTGAAATGATATGTCTTGTATCTCATGTTTCAAAAGATCTAACTTTTTGGCATCGTAGACTTGGTCATATTGGTTTTGATTACCTTTCACACATTAGTAAATCAAATTTGCTCAGAGGTTTGCCTGAATTAAAATATGACAAAACAAGTAATTTGACTTGCTCTCCTGTCAACATGGAAAATGATCGCATCCAAACATTTTCCTATCTTCTTTGTTATGACTAATGCTGCAGTCGGCTTTTACACATGGATCTTGTGGGACCAGCAAGAGTAAAATCTGCAGGAGGTAAGTGGTATGTTCTTGTGATTGTGATTGTAGATGATTACTCTAGGTACTCTTGAGTATATTTCATGACAACCAAAGATGAAGCTTTTGAATTGTTTCAAGAGTTTGCATTAAGGTTGCTCAAGGAATTGCCTGAAGCACTTAAAGTAATTAGGAGTGATAATGGAGGAGAATTCAAGAACACACTTTTTGCTTCTTTCATTTCGAACATGAAATTGAGCATCAATTTTCTTCGCTTCGAGTTCTTCAACAAAATGGTGTTGTTGAGAGGAAAAATCGCACACTAGTTGAGATGGTGGGACAATGCTTGATGAATATTCTACTCCTAGGCGCTTTTGGGTGAAGCTATTTCTACCGCTTGCTACATTTCAAATAGAGTATTTTTGAGAGCAAAGCTTCATAGAACTTCTTATGAACTTCGGTTTGGACGTACTCTAGCATCTCCCATATCGTGTTTTTGGTTGCAAATGTTTCATTCTCAAACATGGAAATCTTGATAAGTTTGAATCTAGATGCTCAGATGGATTGTTTCTTGGTTATGCTCTTCATACTAGTGGTTACCGTGTGCTGAATTTAGAAACTAACAAAATTGTTGAGACTTGTGAAGTTACTTTTGATGAGGCTAGTCCTGGTACTAGACCCGAAATTTCAGGGACACAGGTTACTTGCAATTCTGAAAGTATCTTTTTGGAAGAAAGTGATGATGAAGATGAAGATGAAAGTGGTAATCAAGTTGGCAACTCGGGTCAGCCAATTCAACCACAGGAAGAAAATTAGCAAGCATCTTCGGAAATTCCTCCAACAAACACACATGGTACTGGACCTCAGGCATCTTCAGAAATTTTAGCACCATTGCATATTCAACGAAGACATCCTCCTGAACAGATGATTGGTGAGTTAAATGTGCGTGTGCTTCGAAACAGGTACAATACTAATGCCTCATATGCTCATACTGCTTTTGTTGCATCTTTTGAACCCCAAGATGTAAGTCACGCTTTATCTGATGAGTCTTGGATTAATGCCATGCATGAGGAACTTGAGAATTTTGAGCGCAATAAGGTTTGGGTTTTAGTTCCACCTCCTTTAGGTCAGAATATCATTGGAACTAAATGGGTTTTTAAGAATAAACAAAGTCAAGATGGGGTTGTTGTTAGAAATAAAGTTAGATTGGTTGCTCAAGGTTTTACTCAAATTGAATGACTTGATTTAGATGAAACTTTTGCACTGTTGCTAGACTTGAAGCCATTAGAATTTTGTTGGCCTTTCTGCATCTAAAGGTTTTATATTGTATCAAATGGACGTCAAAAGTGCTTTTCTAAATGGTTTTATTTCAAGAAGTTTATGTCAAACAACCTCCTGGATTTGAAAATCAAATACCTGCACCATGTTTTTAAGTTGTCCAAAGCTTTATATGGTTTAAAACAAGCTCTCGGGCTTGGTATGATAGGCTTAAATCATATTTGCTGGAAAATGATTTTGAAATGGGCAAAGTTGATAAAACCTTGTTTTCTCTCAAGCATGGCAATGATTTGTTACTTGTTCAGATTTATGTGGATGATATCATTTTTGTGGTACTTCTCATGCTCTTGTTGCCAAGTTTTCAGACACTATAAGTAGGGAATTTGAGATGAGTATGATGGGTGAGCTCACATACTTTCTGGGTTTACAAGTGAAGCAAACAACGCAAGGTATCTTTATTCACCAAACGAAGTACACAAAAGATCTTCTTCGACGTTTTGAGATGGAAACATGCAAACCAATTTCCACACCTATTGGCACAACTACTACTTTGGATCCGGATGAAGAAGGAGAACCGGTTAATCAAAAGGAGTATCGAAGCATGATTGGATCACTTCTTTATCTCACTGCTTCAAGACCGGATATATACTTTGCGGTGTGTTTGTGTGCTCGTTTTCAAGCTTCCCCACGTGCTTCTCATTGACAAGCGGTAAAACGAATTCTTCGCTATTTACAATCCACTTTAGAGTTTGGCTTATGGTACTCCTCATCATCATGTTTATCACTTAGAGGCTACTCTGATGCTGATTTTGCGGGTTGTAGAATTAACAGGAAAAGTACCTCTAGAACATGTCATTTTATTGGTACATCTTTAGTTGCTTGGTCATCTAGAAAATAAGTTTCTGTTACTCTCTCAAGCGCTGAATCTGAATATGTTCTTGCCGCCGCATGTTGTGCTCAAGTGCTTTGGATGATATCAACTTTAAAGGATTTTGGATTAAACTTAGATAGTGTTCCCTTTTCGTGATAACACTAGTGCTATTAATATTGCTAAAAATCCAAAGGCAACATTCTCAAACCAAGCATATTGACATTCGCTATCATTTCCTTCGAGATCATGTGGAAAAGGGAGATGTTGTGTTGCATTTTATTGATTCTGAATTGCAAATTGCTGATATTTTCATAAAATCACTTGATGCTTCTCGATTTGTCTTTTTGAGAGGAGAGCTGGGCGTTGTGCATTCCATGAACTTATTTTGAGGGGGAGTTTTATGCCAAGTCTGTTACTTAATGAGCTTACTTTATCATATTTCTTTATATGTTATGTAATTGAGTTTATATATGATAATCTAAATTGCTTTACTTGAACTAAAAGTAACATTGCGGAATTCCTTGGTTTGACTGTCTATAGCTAATACCTTGTGATATCTTGCTTCTATAGGCTTGATAATGAATCGTCTTAACAAATTTGGGCTATGAAGCATGTGTATTTTCAGCTTTACTCTTTCATAGACCATTTAATCACTTTGCATGTTTACAATAAAAGAAAAGGGAATAAGTAAAAGAAAAAGAAAAGGGTGTTCAAATCTGCAAGAAGCTTGTTAAAATTATCAAAATGTGCAAAAGCTTCAAGATGTATGCTTCAAGCATGCCATTCCCTAAAAGATAAGATGTATGCTTCAAACATGCCATTCATTGAAAATAAAAGAAGTATGCTTCAAGCATGCCACATGCAGTCTATTGTTATCAAGATTAATTTGGTCTACTAGATTGAAGTTGAAACTAGTTGCTTGCCCTGAGTTGTTAGTTGCTTCATTTTTTGACCTAGTGTTTTCTGTCAAGATTTTGCTTAGTACTTGGCTATAGTTGTTTAAATTGAGGTTGAGATGCATGTCACTCCCTAACTTGTTAAATAATATTAAGTTCATGTATTATGCTTATTATGTGATCTATAAGGTTATATGATCAAGGAAGCTCATTGGTTCTTGTCTTGGCACTCATTTGTTTTTCCTTGCTGAAATCATTATCAAAGGGGGAGAAGAAAGCTTACATTCAGGGGGAGAAGTAAAATATTTTATTGTCAAAAGGGAGAAATTTTGGAGTTCACACACATTTTGGTTTCCTTTTAGGGGGAAATTTTTCACTTTGCTTTTTGATCACTTTGCTTTTTATTTTAAAATGAAAATTTTCAAAATCTTTTCTTGTGAGGTTAATGCCAATGTTCAGGTCCAAAGGGTGTTGCCAATGTTTTCATCAAGGGGGAGATTGTGAGATCATGTGATGAAAAATTGGTTGAATGGTGAAATTAGCATTGTATAGTGACTTTGATTATAGCATGTGTGGTGCTTATGCATGTGCCATGTTGAGATGATGATAGCATGATGGATTCTGCTTGATGCAATGCACTCGTGGACTTGTGCTCGTGCACGGTTTCTGTGTTTATTCATGTGCAGGTGTTTCTCGAGGGCGAACGTGGTCGATGAAGGGACCGGAACTAGGTTCATGGAGGAACTGAGGTTCGGGACTAGGTTCAGGGAGGAATCTAGGTCTTGGTAGTCGAGAATATCATGCGGGACGTTCGGGCTAGAGAACATGCACATGAAGGCTGGTTAGTCACGTATGCGCAGCAGGTGGGCTGTTCATGCGTGCAAGGTTTTGGTTTTGGCCATGTTGGGCCAAGTAGAGATAGATACGAACTCTTTCCATGTTGGAAGTGGAGTTGTATTCTATCTCTGTGAGTTTGCTCTGTATAAATAGGGGGAGGTGTCCCCTGTTTATTGTAGAGGTTGAGCGTTCAGGTTTGAGGGTTTGTACTCTTGTGTTAGAGTACTTTAGACAATGAAATAAAAATCAATCTTTCAGAGAGCTTCTTCTTGCGATTGTGATTTGCTCTTGGCTTCGACATAGTTGATCAATCGCTTGAAGTTTTGTTCATCGTAGCAGTCACGAAGTTCATCACGGAGTTTGGTTCTTTGCAAAGGTATCATCTTGTGAAGGTAATATCTTTTGATCCGTAGATCCGATCGGATTGATTCTTATTGGGTTTGATTCGTGATTGAATCT
Source organism: Guadua angustifolia (assembly GCA_036346375.1). NCBI lineage: Eukaryota > Viridiplantae > Streptophyta > Magnoliopsida > Poales > Poaceae > Guadua > Guadua angustifolia. The sequence goes on from CM070520.1 coordinate 26,285,874, forward strand.
AGTTTCTACAGTTAAAATTTCACATCAATCCAACGGTTAGATCTTCTGTAATTTGTGGTCGCCCAGATTGATGTCCTGCTCGCCCGACTGTTCGCGTGGTCGCCCGGATTCAGTCATCTTGCAAAGGATATAACTTTAGATCCGTAGATCCGATTGACCTGATTCTTTTTGTGTTTGCTGCGGAATTGAGTCTAGTTTCTACAGTTAAAATTTTACATCAATCCAACGGTTGGATCTTCAGGAATTTTAGTTTTTCTGAACTAGTCGCCCGATTAATAACGTGGTCGCCCAACCTGCTCGCCCGCTCGCCCAACCTGCTCGCCCAAGTGCTTTTCTGGTCGCCCAAGTGCCCTACCTGCTCGCCCAAGTGTCCTACTGGTCGCCCAGGTGCCCAACCTGCTCGCCCAAGTGCTTTTCTGGTCGCTCAATTGCCCTACCTGCTCGCCCAAGTGTCCTCATCGGTCGCTTAGGTGCCCAAACCGTCGCCTAAGTGTTCTACTGGTCGCCCAAGTGCTCTACTGGTTGCCCAGACTTCTAAACTGGTCTCCTAACTTCGTGAACCGGTCTTCAAGCAATTTGAGTTTGAATTGAGGTGTTTCAAAAAGTTTAATAATAAGATTTTAGCTTCCGCGCAATCATTCACCCCCCCTTTGATTGACGCCATCCGATCCTACAGACCGCTGCTTATTTGAGACCTAATTTGGTAATTGGTGATTTCGCTTGTTGGTTGCATAACTAGACTTGAACCTTATTATACGCACACAAAGGCCACAGCGTGAGAAAGAGGGGGTGCGGCTCAACATCTCTTCTTCATAAGAACATGACAGCCCACTGAGTCAACAACGCTTGGCATACGTTGCAGAGAGTGTATGATGGGGAGCTAGTGAGGATGCGGGTGTGTGGCGACAAGGAACACACCATGGTGATGGTGAGCGGGCAGAGAAGGCAGCGTATCATGAGTCAGCGAGTGCCTGACCGACTAAGTGGGCTAACCAAAACAACAAATAAGCTATATGAAACTCTCTCATGATTTATGATCTTTATTGTCAATTGTAACTGTGTAGGTGGGTTGAAGTCTTGAAGATTTGTTTGATTGATTAGTCACTATTATACAAAAGCACATCACAAATGGTTCAGAAACCTTTTCACTAATGGTTTTGTGAATCGTCTGTAAACCTGTGTCAGTGATAAAAAGGCACATCATAGATAGTTTTCGAACTATTAGTAAAAATTAACAACAGAGACGATTCTATTTACAAACCATCTGTGATGATGCAACCGTCTCTAATGAGAAGTTATTACAAATGGTCTATAAATAAAACTATCTTTAATGACAAGTCATCATAGACGGTTTATGAGTAAAACTGTTTCTAATGACAAGTCATCACAGATGGTTTTTAAATAGAACCGTTTATGATATGCTTATTCCCCTAACTTTCTTGGCAGAACTTCCATAATTAGTATCTATTGTTCTAAATTGTCTTTTCTTTAGATATTTCTGCAATGATATTTATAAGGCACAACTAGTTATAGATTTTGCAATTAAACATCAAAACATTCTAGATACGTTGAGCCAACAGCTTGTCTGATGAGAGCGTCTTAAAATATAAACATTTGTAGCACTTTTATCACCTTTCTTATTTTAATGCTGATGGATTCCAAGTTAAAATCCAATTTCATTGACATTTCGTCCTAAAAGTTGTCATACTCTGATTTATTGTCTATTTTATCCTTATCCCGAATGAGAATACTATAGGTGGCCTATTTTCACTGTGGTCTTGTGCAGAAACAGGATCATAGTGATCCTGTTCCTATTTTCACTTCATAAACGTTTGTGATGTGAACTTATCACAGATTATTTGTATTGAAAATTGTTTGTGATATCATCACAGATGGTTTCTAAATAAAATTATCTATAATATTGATGTATATCATTAACGGTTTATGTAGAGTACCATAGATGATTATATCACTGATGGTTTCACAAAGTGCCATGATATGAAAGCCTTTGAGAGAGAAGGGAAGTGGGGAAATAAGGTGTCGATGAACTGTTCCATGTGACATATGGATTGGTGGACCGCTACTTATTTGAGGCCTAATTTGGCAATTGGTGATTTCGCTTGATGGTTGCATAATTAGACTTGAACCCTATACACACACAAAGGCCACAGCGTGAGAAAGATGGTGCGGCTCAACGACTCTTCTTCATGAGAATATGATAGCCCACTAAGTCAACAACTCTTGACATGTGTTGCAGAGAGTGTATGATGGGGAGCTAGTGAGGATGTGGGTGTGTTGCGAGGAAAACACCGTGGCGATGGCAAACGGGCAGAGAAGGCAGTGTATAATGAGTCAGCGAGTATCTGACCGACTAAGTGGGCTAACCAAAACAACAAATAAGCTATATGAAACTCTCTTATGATTTATGATCTTAATTGTTAATTGTAACTGTGTAGGTGGGTTGAAGATTTGTTTGATTGATTAGTTATTATTATACAAAAGCACATCACAGACGGTTCAGAAACCTTATCACTAATGGTTTTGTGAACTGTCTGTAAACCTGTGTCAATGATAAAAAGGCACATCATAGATAGTTTTCGAACTATTAGTAAAATTAATATCAGAGACGGTTCTATCTACAGAACGTCTGTAATGATGGAATATCATTGATGGTTCTAGAATAGAACCATCTTTAATAAGAAGTTATCACAAACGGTTTATAAATAGAACTATCTTTAATGACAAGTCATCATAGACGGTTTATGAATAAAACTGTTTCTAATGACAAGCCATCACAGATGGTTTTTGAATAGAACCATTTATGATGTACTTTTTCCCCCTAACTTTCTTGGCAGAACTTGTATGATTAGTATCTATTCTTCCAAATTGTCTTCTCTTTAGATATTTCTACAACAATATTTATAAAGCATAACCAGTTATAGATTTTGCAATTGAACATCAAAACATTCTAGATGCATTGAGCCAACAAATTTGTCGATGAGAGTCTTAAAATATAAACATTTGTAGCACTATCGTCACCTTTCTTATTGTTATGTTGATGGATTCTAAGGTAAAATCTAATTTCATCAACATTTCATTATGAAAGTTGTCATACTCTGATTTATTGTCCACTTCATCCTCATTCAATGAGAATACCATATGTGGCCTATTTTCATTGTGGTCTTGTGCAGAAACAGGATCAAAGTGATCCTGTTCCTATTTTCACTTCATAAACTGTCTGTGATGTGAACTTATCACAGATTGTTCGTATTGAAAACCGTATGTGATATCATCACAGACAGTTTCTAAATAAAATCGTTTGTGATATTAACGTATATTACTAACGGTTTATGTAGAGTACCATCTATGATTATATCATAGATGGTTTCACTATAGAGTCGTCAATGATGTTACTTGTCACAAACGGTTTTCTTATCTATGTGTGTTGAGGCGTCTAAAATTAGACTTTTTGTAATAGCGAGTGTTAACTTGTTTATAGATTTACAAAACTTTGACAATTGAAAAATATACAAATATTTTTAAATAATAAAGATTTATTACTAAGCCTCGAGTCTATAAAAATACAATACAACTATTTAAGATATTTATCTCAATTTAGTCTAATTTGTTTTGAGTCCATCCTACTTCGCCGCTCGATTTAATATACACACACAGAGGCTACGAACTTTGAATACAGATTGCATCTGCATTTCCTTGCTAGTTCACAAGCACCAAGTAAAGCATAAGCACCACGACGAGCCCCGCCAGTCTCACGAGCCTCGAGAGCGTCGCCTGAACGGCGTCGATCCTCTGCTCCATCTCCTCCGCCCAGTTTCGCGGCATCGATTCCTCCACCCTCCCAACCCTCTCCTCCATCCCCTCGAAGCCGCGCTGCAACGATTGCTCGGACCCTTGCATGCGCTGATCCATGGCTTTCCAGTGGCGCTGCAGCGATGCCTCGAGCTCTCCCATCCTCTGATCCATCGCCTTCCACTGACGCTGCAGCATGTCTCCCACCCCCTCGATCTTCTGCTCCATCCCTCTCCAGTTGCAGTGCTGCTGCCTCTGGTAGTCCTCCTCCTCGGCTTGCGTGCGCTGCTCTTCCTTGGGCTCCCACGAATCGGCCCAGTGCCAGAACCGGCACCCTTCTCTCTGCGCACAGTTGGAGCCGATCGTCAAGATTCAAGCAGCACCGATTCAGTACAGACCGATCGAGCTTGGTTAATCGCCACGGGGTTCAGGAGAGAAGATGAGTAGAAGCTTGACCGAGTAGTAGGGGCACTTGTAGAAGTCCCTGGATGGATTGGCAGCGGTGTGCGAGGTGAAAACACTGGCCTCAACTTTGCAGTTTGGGCAAATAGGCCTCCGGCTTACGCCGACGGCGGCGTTCCCTCCCGTCGATTGGCTTCCGCTACCTGGAAAAGACATGCTCCAAAAGGAACAAAAAAGAAATTTAGTTTCTTTTTTCTTTTTGGTTGGGCTAGATCGGATGAGCAGCCGTGCAGTACCTTTCGTTCCACTTATATAGCATGTGAGGGCAACCATTCGACACAAACTTAGCCTCCAAGGCATTCGCCGCCTCACTCTATGCACCAAACCAAAAGGTTGCATTAATTCATTGTAGCGGCAAAAATCCAATTTCCCAGTTAGGTAGCGATCACTCAGTGCTACAGAACTGGTCTTCAGTATCAGTTAAAAATGACCTTTAGTGCTAGTTTTTGAACCGGTACAGATCATCCGGGATTGATGCTAAAGGGCATCAAGATCGTTCTCACCCGCATCGATAGAGTATCGAGATCGTTGAAGGTCACACGTGGCAGCGCATTGTGAGTCCCTTGAGACCCTCATCAGTACTCCTACTGGTACAGATGAGTTGTATATATATATATATATATGTGTGTGTGTGTCCACTAGCTATTATATATATATATCATATATGTGTGTTAAATCACAACTAATTAAAGCACATATAATCAGTCATACACGTTTGACTGATAATTAAATCACTGAACATCCATTAACAAATTTAATTACAACTAATGTATTACAATATGTAGCGGTGAAATGGTCTTTTAAAATGGAAAAAAAAACTACATGCTCCTAACAGAAGACTCGCAAATACGAAGGGTGCATTTGGTTGGGTGTACGAGGATGAATGGGATGGGATAGTACAAGATGGATGGGATGATCCTGAATGAGATGGTACAGGGAAGGTGTTTGGTTGCCTGAATGGAATAATACAAGATTTTGTTTGGTTGCTTAGATGGAATGATACAGGATGGTACGAGGTGATGTTTGGTTGAAGGAATGACATTGGATTGAGGGATGAGGTTGGTTTGAGGGATGGTGCAAGTGAACGATCCGGTCCTGGATCAATTGGTTCGGTCAAATTGTCCGTACGAGATAGTGCAAGTGAACGATCCAGTCCTGGACCGATTAGTTCGGCCAAATTGTCCGTACGGGATGGTGCAGCATCTTTTTGAATATTTTAATAATCTGTACCATCTCATCCTGTACCAAATGGTTCTGTTCAACTAACTAAACGCAGAGACAGAACCAGACCCTGTATGGGACGGTTCGGTTCACCATCGTACCCCCAACCAAACGCACCCGAAATGGCCATAAACAAAAAGTTTTCTCTACGCTTTCTCCTTTTTCTTTTCCTCTTAAGTAATGCCCTAGAATCCGTTATGTCTTAACATGTTTAAAACTATCTAAATGGGCTACATGAAAACCGTATCATTAGATTTGTTGTTATAAATATTTTCATAATATTATAATTTTATTAGTATATCTTGAAATAAAGGTACAAAAAGTAACGGGCAACGTTACGATCTCAGAGACTATGGAAAATAAAAGACGTCACTTGAGAAGAACGAAGTGGATATATGTTTAGGTACAGTGTGAAATTAATTGTGCCCGCGAGTGGTGCTTCGGCCCACTGGTGGGAGCGAGAGGCGCTCACTCCGCTCGCCCGCGTTCGAGCTCGGCTCGGCGCGGGCGCGCGTGAAGGCGGCGAGTACTACGCGGGCGTGTGTGTGTGCGTGTGTGTGGGGTGCGTGTGAGTGCGTATGTAGTTCGTCGGTTGTTTCTTTCTTCTATAATGAAATGCCAGTGCTCCTGGCCAATTTTTTTAAAAAGAAATTAATTGTGCCCAACACTAGCTACCACACGTACATCATTTGAGCCACCTCAACTTTGGGCCTAGGTATCACACAGGCTTATCGTCTAGCTTAGATGTCTGATGTTATCCCTTCGCTCACCGATGATGGAAAAGTTAGGCTATTTCTTGAATTTAGGCTCTGTTTGGAACCAATGGGTTTAACAGGAAACAACTCAATTCATGTGTGAGGAGACATTTTTGCATTTCAAACCGGGCCATGCTCCAAAATCATGCCACGGTTGAGTTCCTGCTAAAGTGGAAGAATGTTCACTTATTCCCTGAAGATGATGATGTTTTGCAAGCTGCAATGTGATTGCGTGAGTTGTTAGTAAAGCTATCACGGAAGTGGCTAATGGAAAAGACTGACGAGGATACTTTGTTTGGCCGGTATGATCTGCTTTTCCTTTCTATCCCGAGACAGCAAAGAAAGCATAGATCGTGATCCTAAGATTCCAAAGCTATTCTAAAGGTCGTCGAACCACGTCCTCCTTGCCTTTTTCCTTTATTTTTTAAGGGCTTTCCAAGGTTATAATAAACATACACCAAAGTGACCATAAAAACCTATCAAAATCAAGCTTTTGTAGACATTTCCCAAGAAAGCCACTTAGGACAACGATGCTGATGCCAAATTCAGAACTTGCAATTTTATTTGGCAGCCAACAAGATTTAGAATTGCCTTGTGATTCCAATTCCATGTTGCAGTTTATTTTGCATCCAAACAACATATTTTGAATTGTAGCTCAATTCCAATTCTACTTGAAATTGAATTGGTATTCTAAATCCACAGCCTCAATTCAATTTAGAGATCCAAGCGGAGCCTAAGATTTAAGGTCTGGTTCATAAGAAGCTTTTTTCATATGGTTCTAGTACCCCTTTTTTCCTAAATAGATGTGGTTTCAGACATCAAAAGGTCTCCAATACGGGTCTTGGACAATTTGTTGAAAATTATATACAATATAAAGATAATGAAATTATTTTGATGACAAACCTATTAACATCATTTCCATGCAAATTAATCTGATTTTTCATTTATATTAGTAGTCAGAGTATTAAAACTTCAATCATACACATTCCGACATACATGTAGGACCTAGAGAGAGTACCACATATGAGCCTAGATAGTGTATAAAGGCACTTCCAACATGCATATATATCCCAAAACAATTTCTAATACTTTCCGCATCATGTAATAACAACATTAGAGACAACTTTCACAATGTATAGTTTATATCGATGAGTCCAAACAGTTTAAAGATATAGTCGACTCCCACGTTCTCTCTCCCTCACCATATGATAGTGGCCATTTGGCTCCTTGCTAAAGCTATGCGGCTATGCCATCACCATCTCTCTCTCTCTCTCTCTCTCTCTCTCTCGGATCTCCCTATCCACCCTCACCATCAGCCTCTTTTTCTCTATTTTGCCAATGGTCGAATCAGGCTGAAGTCCAGCCACCAGCAACCAGATCCAGTCGGATTTGAGCCAATGGCTTCTGAATTTAGTTGGAGAAAGCGATGCAAGGCCAGATCAAGTGAGGAGATGGCACGGGGTGGCTGGGGCCATGTGGGCACCCGAAAATATGAATCAAAACCCACTCGTGCGTTGGACTGGAGATGACATCCATACTCCACTTAAGTATATGCTCACTCTCACCAATAACCCCATGCATAGAGTATTAACCATATGACCTTTACTCAACCAAATATGAGCCATCCGGTTGCACCGTATACACTTGCATGACCAAGATAAATTTGATTCTTTTCTGAATAACCATACCAGGATTGAAACCAATCCATCCAGGCGTAGCACACGCTGGCTGCCTCAAAACCTTGGTATTGCCCACACCCACCGAGGGGTGTGCATTGCAATAGACAAGGATTGATGATTGTACGTGTTCACACGTCAGACTATTGAAAACAATTCCGAAAAGCCGGATATGTGGCTGACGCTAGTTCCCAACATCAACGCCTAGCACCCACATATCCCGCATTTGAGATTTACCATTACACATACACATACGTCTAAACATTTGACACAGTATAACATAGACTAGAAAGCTATTACAACTACTTAATATTATAGGTATACAGCCGACCGACCAAATATTACACACAAAAGCAGATTGCAGCGAAAATTAAATGTAAAGCAAAAGTAGGACAGTGATATGCCCATCTATAACCCAAAGGCAACCAACTAGGAAGAACCCTAGTTCATCCATCCAAGTAGTCGTCGGACCATACAAATCATCGGTGATTTCTTTTGTACCTTCATCTACATATTATGAATGAAGCAACGGTGAGTACATGTACGTACTCGCAAGACATTAGTGTACAGAAATAGAGGTACATGCAAGGTTAGTCCAAAGGATTAAGCTTCGACACTAAGTTTTATTTTTAACATAAAGCATAATTTAATTGTAAGAGAATAGTACATCAAACGGTATGGAAATTTGAAATGAGCACTTGATATGAAACTAATAAAAATAAATAAAGTTTTATTTCATCATCTCATGAACCTCCATGCCCATGAATACCGAATAAATCACAGCCATCCTTGGCTTTAGATTTCTGAAACCCATCACAACATATTTCCAAAAACCTTTGCAAAAACAAAGCTATACTTGACATTACTTCCCTGAGTTGCTCATGACCGTGAGCATGGCTAGTTAATTAGATTTAAATCTATGCAGAGAGTGCACACTTTATCTACATGACATATCCTAAAAATCATGTCATCCATATCTCGTGATACCTACAAAACCTGATTTGCTAGATTGTAACGAAGCCGTTCAACTAACTAGAGCCTAGCCTTTCACCAGCTTGGTGATGGCACACCCTTGCTACGGCACTGGAAATCCAGACCCGTACACAAAGTACTAACGATGGTTTATACCCCATTGCATTCTTTCCCCAGAGCAAGACATACACCATTATATTGGAATGTTTTAACCCCAACACCTTAGTGAAGGGAGTACCTACGAGGAACACTGTACCCTGGTTTGTCCTTCCTACTTCACCTACCAAAGTGCAATGCTAAGCCTTGTCTAATCTACTAAGCTAAGGCTATCCCATACTAGCACATGTGATTGCACTATTTCACTTAGGTGATAGCGTCAAGTTTGGTCACTAGTATAAAACAAACATTACAGTCGGTTCTTTGTTGTCATCATAGTTGGTTCTGGTGGTGACACAGAGTTATTAGACAGTGATGAGGTGATGCTATAACAGTCGGTTTTGCCTGATTGTGATAAATTCATCATCTCAATCGGTTCTGAGAAAGAATCGATAGTGATCACTCATCAATATTGCTTCTTTATCAGAACTAATAGTGATGAGTACCTCATCAGTATCACTTCTAAGAAAGAACCGATATTCACTATCGCTTCTTTCTTAGAACTGATAGTGATGAGGCCTATCTCAGAACCGATAGTGATGGGTGCCTCATCACTATTGTTTCTTTCTAAAAACCGATAGTGATGAGGGTTGTGCTGTTTCCCATCTGTGCACCTTCCCAAAAACAGCATATATTACACACAGTATGCACATATCGATTCAAAGAACACAATCACTCTATTACAACACACGTATCATATTCATTCACAAGTTAGAACACAAACATACTTAACAGTTAGTACACATGCATATCGAATTCACATATATAATATTGTTTACATATGGACTAGTAGGAGCCTTCAGGATCTCTAAACCTACCCTCCACTGATATGTGAGACCCCGTTCGGATGAACAGGAACCTCCATGTGATTACTGTGCTATTCCCTGGATCAAGAGCTAGCACTCACATGTTTACAACAATTGGAAATCATAACCATACAATACAATAATTAAGCGGAAACGATTATACAAATAATTATTACAATTCAGAGAATAAAGCAGAAAAGAAGCGATATCCTACGGTTTGCCCATCCAATCAAGCAGTAACCGACGAGCATAACTCCTTAGAGCGTAACACGGCTAAAAAAAGATCCCGCAACCTGCGATAAAAGGAGACCCGAAGCTTCGCTAGCATACACCTACAATATAATTAGGCAAGGGTGAGTATTTTACATACTCAGCAAGACTTGAGCAAAAACCTACAATACATGCAAAGCCATCTCAAAGGAGGCTATCACAGTTAATTTGCATAAAGCGAATTTGAATTTTGGAAACCAAGTTATTTGCAAACGGAATTTGTAAGAGCATTTAATTCATTGATAATAATTAGATACAAGATAAGTAACACTCACAGTCCTCCATGACGTGAGCGATTTAATCACCACATTCACGAAAATCCATCAATGTCGGCCCTTTGACATAAAACACGGTTTGCAAAACAAAATGATACCAACCCTTTTGAAATAATAAACATCTAGCATTGGAATGAAATCACCAAGTGCTCATGATCATGAAGCGGCTAATTAATTAGATTTAAACTCGCAGAGGTGTACATCTTTACCCGCAAGGAATGATCAACCATTGCCCGACACACTTCCTTAGGTGTGACGTCAAGAAGACCATACATAGTTCGCTACATTACTTAGACATGGCTTTGGTCCAGCCCGGGACGTTAATCCCCGCCGTGAAATTAGAAACACACACACATGACGTGGGCCCTTTCACGTATACACAACACACACAACGTTTCTAACCACGGTATGTATGACACCGCTGCATGGGTGGAAACCCTTCCAGACAGACCAAACCGGAATGCCTGTGCAAAGCTCCCGCCTACCAATGAACAAAGCCATATCCAAATACGTAACAAGCTATGGCTAACCCATCCTCACCCTTGTGGTTGCACGGAAATCTCGGATCAATAGCGTCCCATTGCTCGGTCCTTAAACTGACACGGGCGACACTCCACCCTACACTACGTGCAATTCCTTTCGCACATCCGGCTATTGCCAATAATCGCCCGCATCAAAGCATAGTTTCATTTTGGGTTTTTAATCAAAGTACCCGCAACCAATAGTGACATTTACAATGTTTTCAGGAAACAAATACTGGTTTGATCATGTACATCAATGACTCTAAAGCATGGCTAAGCAGGTTAATATGATCGTATACCCAAAATGACATTAAGAAATGTCTAACCTTACTCTATGGTTATCAAGGTTCACATGTTCATAATCATCAACGGAGGATCACGAGACAACAGTATAACTACCAATCCACAAAATAGCAATTTACATAAAGTAATCGCATGCATAAACAATTTGATGCACAAAAGGAATATAAAATATTGGGCTCAATATGGTCAAAGGATGCTTGCCTTGCTTAATCGCTACTTACGAAGACGAGGATTGCGGTGATGATGGCGAAGACGAAGCTAGAGACGCCGGGTCCTACTCGTCGAACAACGGAAACAACGCAGAGCAATAAACTAACTTCAATAAAGGCAAGAAGGAAAAAGATAGCAAAACGAATAAACTCGCATAAGAAACAGGATTGCTCTTTATGAGTTTATTAATCTTATTTTACTTAATTCAAGATGCAAAGATTGTTAAGATTGATAGAATTAATCATTAGTTGAAATGCTTCATTAATTTACCATTCATAATACTTTTTCGTTAACCTTATTACTCAAGGGTTTTGCTCTATTAGGATTCAGATTCAAGCAAGATAAAATAAGAATATTTCCTTAGATTCTGCAGATTGTATCTTAGAGCTAAATTTTAGGTTATTCTTTACTAAATTCAGGATTAGATGAGTCGCTTATGAGTTAATGAAAAGGCTTAACCGATCATGTTATATTATAAATGAATACTTCTTAGCCTTCGATTGACTTCAAATGGAATTAGTTTTATACAAGTTGAGTCTATTGATTTAGGCTACGATATCATTTCCATTATATTTGAGGAGGTTCGGTGATAAAAACAACTTAACTACGGATTCCGTCATTATTACCTAAAGTTTATTCATTCACATTAAGGCCTAAAGCAATGTGATAACTTAGGGTTATTAGGCTATTAGGATTAATATGCAAAACATGATGAAATATGGTTATTTCTTCATAATGAGATGATTTATACTTTGCATAACAATCCTAAGTGATTCCGAGATTTTAGGCTTTGGTCGATACATTATATTCCTTGGTTAAAATGCTAATATGATATTAAGGTTTATTTTACAAGAAATCGAATTGGAAATGTGTAGTTAACAATTATCACTTAAGGTTATTTAACCTCTGAGGATTAATATGCTGAACCTTAGCAAAATGAGATTATCTTTTCCTAGTAGGATAGTATATACTTTGGAGAGTGCTATGAGCTAATTTCATAAGCTTTATGATTTAAATGAGATATTATATTCATTGTTGAAATAGCTTAAGTGGTATTGTAAAGTTAACGTTATTCGAATCGGATCGAAGGTTATCGCTAAGGGTTTTGATCGATGAGATAAATAGGCAAACCTTAATGGAATATGATTCTTTTACAGATCATGGTAGTATAAACTTTGTACAGCGTTACCAAACTGATTTCACCTATTTTAGTGTTTAGACGAGTTATTTTATCGATGGTGAAATAGCCTAAATGATCACATTTGCAAACCTTAAATCGGCCAAGTTTCGATTTGAGTTTCTAACTACACCATACATGATCTTTGATTCCTTTTTCGTATTAACGGTAGCAATCCTAGAAATGTTTTAAGGTTGGTTTTGCATAGTTTTAACTTAACTACAATAGGTTATCTATTCATTTACTACCACAATTACCATTTTCTTGTGTTAAAGGAATACAAATTAAGTTCGATTCTAAGTATTTTTATATGGACCAGCTCCTACTGACTTCAGAACATCATATAAATCAATTCATTGTCTTATGAGGTATTCTGCTACTATTCGCATACAAATGTTCATACTAAGGTTTATTGAGGGTCGCAATGCAATACATTAACTTAGTTCAAGTATTTAATATCCTGCATGATTGGGCTTATTATGAGTACAAGAATGCATAAGCATTTATTTTATGATTCATGAGGCTATATTTCTCATATGCACAAAATGCTTATAATAGAGTTTATACCATTTTTAACCTCTCACAAATGTTTCAAATTCAGAAATTAAATGTTTTCATATATTCAAATTCATCCTAGTCTTCTAAACAGATAGGAATTTATTTTATTGTCTGATAACATATTGTGCACAACTTTTTATTAAAGACCACAAAGTGACTATAATCATGGATCATTTAAATAAATTGTTCTGTAGTTCAAAAATGTAATATGTTTGCATATTTAGATTCTTCTGGATTTTAAATGATTATACAAATTTATTTCACTGGTTTCTAACTAACACTGCACAAGTTATCAATAATGGAATGCCAAAAAGGAGAATACGTTTTCACTTAAAAGGAAGCGCCTTCTGGCTCTGTTCTCTTCTACCTCAGGCTCGTGGCTCCTGCGCACAAAGACAGGAACAGGGGATGGCTAGGGCTTCGCGGCGAAGGCAGCTCCGGCGATCTCCGGCGAAGGCGACGGCACGGGGATGAAGAGCTTGGCGATGCGCATCCGGAGGTGTTACCCATTCGGCCAGAGAAGGAGCAGGGCGGCGCGCAGCCGAGGTCGAGCCGCGGCCCCAATGGCGGATGGTGGAGGAAGCAACCAAGGGCATTAGGGTTAAAATCGGTGGCCTTTTAATCATTAAAGGGTACTAGGGGTTCCGTTTTCAGGGTTGAACGGGGTGGAAACTCACCGGATTGCTCCGCCCACGGTGGCCGGACTTGGGGAAGAAGATGCTCTCGGCGGCGGCGACATTTTGCATGGAAGGAGCCGGAGGTTCTTGAGGGCTTTCGATGCTTGAGCCTTGGAGATGCTCCAGCTCAAGGGGATTTGAGAATGGAGGTCTCTCCTGCTCGGATTCTCCCTCGCGCCCGAGCAGCAGAGCAAGCGGTAATGGCGATTTGGGGCGAGTTCTTGGGTGTCTCGGTGAGGAAGAAGAAGGAAGTGAAGGGAATGAGGGAGGAAGTTCTTGCGGTCACTGGGGTGTAGCTTATAGCCATGGATTGCAGCGCCTTGAGTGGGATTCGGTCAGAGCTTGGGGAGTAGTCGCCAGTGGAACGAACGGGCTTCGAGAGGATTCTTTAGTGGAGCGAACGGTGTTGGGGAAGACAGGTCTGGCAGGTGGGACCACTGTCAGTGACTAGAATTTCTCCAATGCACCAACGGAACGGGAAAACAACGAATGGCCCACATGGCAGCGACTAATCGAATTTCTTGTTTTCGGATTTTGATTTTCCTTTGCGATCAATTGAAATCTATTACTTTCCAAATTTTGTTTTTCAAAAGTATTTGATCTCAGGATGCTTGTATAAAATTTTCAAGTCAAAATATGGTTCCGATATTTAATATAAAATCTGACATTGTAGTTTCCAGATTTTCAGGGTTTCTATTTTTGAATTTTTAAAAGTGTTATATCTCATGACCAGTTCCTAGAATTTTTACCAGAGGTAAATATCACTCTGAGGGTATTATGGTAATTTTCTTGGATTCAGATAATGTTTGGATGATCTCCATTCTTTAATTCTATTTGTTGGATTTTCATACAAAGAACAAATCCGAGAAATCCAAATAAAATCCAAAATGCCAAGAAACTCAGAAATAAATATTTTCAAATTTAAAATATTTATTTTATATTACTTTACTTTTTCAGATGTTACAGATCTACCCCTTACGTAAATCTCACCCCGAGATTTGGCGGTCTAAAGGAAAGTATTTCTAAAGGAAGTCGAAACTTCTTCTTGAGTCGGTCTTCTCGCTTCCAAGATGCTTCTTCTTGAACGATTGTTTCGTTGAACTTTGATTATCTTGCGAATTTATTACGAGTATGACATCCAGGTTCTTTTAAGATTCTAGTCGGATGCTTCTAATAAGTTAAACTAGGTTATGGATCATTTCATTTAACTTGGTGAGCTTAGAAGGAAGATGGAGACTTTTCCTTAATTGCGATATATAGAAGATATTAGGGACACTGGATAGCTGAGATGGTAACTCTGATTTATATGTTTTCCTTTTTTTCTATCTTCTTAATGATATGATATGGCCTAATATCGTTGCGCCAGGTTACCTCAGATTTGGAAATGGTAAATACCACGAACTTTGTAATTCTCGAGGACAAGATAGATTTGAGAATTCTTTATCGGAGATGATTTTGTCATTCTGTTGATACGTCGTCTTCATTGCCGTTGCTTTACTGGATCTTCGTCTTGCGATTCCTAGTTAACGTGCGAGAAAATAGAGAAGAATTTTATTTGAGTTTTAGGTAAGCAGATGAGGTATACTAGTATTTTCTACATATTTCTTTTGATTAAATATTCCATACCGATTAACCGTGATGATCTAATTTATAGAGTGGCATGTGGTATATTTAAAATCCTTGAGGCAAAAGAAAGACTGCATTGTCATTATATTTATTCGGAAAAACTCGAATGCTTAACGCCATGAAGGATATTTGAATACAATGGTTGATTTGAATAATTCAACCTCGATCGATTTAAATGAGCCGAGCATAAAGGTCATTTCGGATTGACTTTAGATTGAAAACAAGATAGTGATAATCCAAGGATTGGATTGAGGTAAAAGAATTATAAGATGATCCTGATGGTTTGATTCATTTGATCACCTTAGCAGACAAAGGGTTTTCATTTTCTTTGGTTCCAGCAATTATGAAGGAATGAAAGGCACAAAATTCAAAAGATTGTTGGCAAAAATTGAATACACAAGGAACGTACTCAATATCACAACAAGTGCCGGGTACAATCACATGAACAGGATGTCTTATGCTCAAAGCCTGATGTTGAAGCAAGGGTTGACATCAGGGGTTGACATGAGCACTTAATGTTTTCCTAGGTCTTTGAGATAGTTTAGAAATTTCTGACGTCTTCCTTGATGAAGTGAAGCAGAACGGTTCTCGGGTAGATGTAGACAAGGTATCTAAGCCCTTCTCGATGGATACAAGTGACATTATCCATTTTATTCGAAACAACTGAAAGGTTGTTTGCTGATAATATAAAATAGATGATCAGGGAGTGACTACGATCAAAAAGGTTGACCATAGAGTTAAACTTCAATCTGGTAGGGTTCAAATGTATGAATATCATACCTAATGCTACATATGGCGATCATAAACTTCTTCCGCCAATTCATGCAGAGGTAACTACCTTGAATGACCGGATTGACATTCTGAGTTGGATGGATATATGTCTAAGGAATTGTTGGTCTCCAAATTCTTGAGGTCACTTTTGAGATCGTTGCGTAGCTGCTCGCGTTGAGGATGATATGGAGTTTTATTTTTCTTCGGACGACTATCGGCATAATGCCCATGGCTACCATAGCAAAAGCAATAAATTCTGATTTCCGATTTTTAGTACCGGATAGTTATTCATCGGTGTTGAAAGACGAATAGATGATGATTGAGATTAAGAATGGAGTTGAGCAGAATTCTTCTTAGGGTATGTATTAGTGTTTAAGCGTCTCGATTCTTTAACTAATTTTTCGAGCGAACCACTTTAGATTTTTTTTCTCCTACTCTCGAGCTATAAACTAGTCTATCGTGACTTCGGTATGTTTATGATGCTAGGAGATATTTGTTCAACTTATGGACATTGTTTAATGTTGCATTAATCTTATTGCACGCCGGGTTCTTTATTCTCCATTCATTCTTTGTTAATCGAGCATGGGAGCCCAGCATGTTTAGTTTTATATCTTGTGCTAAGTTAGATTTTACATGTTTATGTTTCAGATAGTATGGGCGATGCAATACCTGCGTGCGATATATTCGGTCTTTTAGGCATAGCTGGTTGTTAGTTGTTTTCGAGTGGTCGCACGGTCTTGCTCGGTGGCCACTATGTCAGAACTACTTCCATTTTTTTCTCGCCAAGCTAAATAAAAGGGAGAACAATGAAAACGCCGTGATTGAGTGCGGCACCAAAACTACTCTCATCTGCTTTTATTGAACCTCTGAAGTTCTCAGATTTTGTCGCCGTGTGTTGTTACATTGCGAAAAAGCTACAGAGCATTGCATAAAAGAGATTGGTTGATCTCGATTTCCAACATTTAACAAATGATAGTTCCTTTTGTGACAGTTGAAATATTCACACTTTTCTCATAGTGTCTTGTTCGGTTTAATTGTATGCTTAATATTATTTTCCTTGTGAATCTTAGCCTGTTGTTCCTTAGAACATTCCTTAGCCTAATGACTTTCTTTATCGACAAGAAACATGTCATTGGCGATTGCCATCTACTACTTTCTTAGTGAAGGTAGTTAGGGTCAAGTGTTGTTTCTTTAATTCCTTAAGCAATGTTTCCGACACAACCGATTTTTTTCTTTCTAATAACCAAATCATAGGCAACCAAGGATTGGAGTTTCATTCGTTGAGGCTGAAGTGCAGTGGTGATTAATGAATCAAGGGGGTATTGTAATGGACAATAATCTGGACATTCATAAATGCAACAAATGATATTGCTTATAGGACATCTTTCCAGGAGAATAATTTCCTTCACAGCTAGGGCAACTGTTTCACTCTCATTAGTGGTATGTCTCATTTCTCCCTAGCAAGTGCGAGCATGATCTTTGGATCAATTGGGTTAGCAACATTTCAAAGAACAATGTGTAGGTATCAAATAAGGTATAAAGTAGGTTTCACTGTTTGATTAACCTAGGTATGGGGAAAGCTTAATGGTGAGTGTATATCTGACGACGAGGAATGACAGGTTAATCTAGACGCACACATGCAGAGGTACAAAGTGATTTATATAGGCACTTAAGGCGGTGTAAACAAGGTTTGAACGCATGACGCTTTTGGTAAGGTTAAGTGATGACATTGAAAATTCAATGGCACAGGACATGGCCGAGGTAGAGATAAAAGTATGACTGGCTAGAAATTTTATCGCTCATTATTTTTAGTAGATATATTAACGAGTTATGTCGTAGACATCCTGCAACAATATTTACTAGGGTAAAGTTATTTAGACAGAATTCTATTGGATCGAGGCACTTTGCAACGCGTTTGACAAGATGTTGGAATCGGAGAAGGATGGTTAGATAAGGGTTATCTATATCATGAAGTAATATTTGATTCTTTCCAATTAACTCTAGTTGTGGTCTCTATGCAGCTTTAGTAGTTTCTAGTTTGGTTTATAAGGCAACATTTCGTTCTTTAAAATCTTTTTAATTAAAATTTTCTTATTAGCGGGGGTAACACATCGCAAATTTCAACCTAGTGGTTTAACATTCACGAGAGTAACCGGAAGCAATACAAAAGACCGACAACGAGTTTCAACAACACGTAAATACTACATATATATTCAACTCAATATGTAGGAAGGGTATCCGAGTTTTCCTTCTATCGCCATACGTATTTATGTATAAGGGTTTTACTACATAGGTAAAATAATGTGTAACTCGCATAATGCTATCTTTTATTGTAGGCTATTCAGGTGGCGAGTTTTCTTTTATCCTTTGCACCACTTGTCGTGTTAGGCTTCCAAAGCTTGACGAAGTCGAGAGGTTGTGATACTTGTTACAGAATTCTTTTCAAAAGGATTTGTTGGTGTGTGTTCATTTCATAAGCGACAAGGAAAGAAATACTTCTAGAAAGAATAATTTAGGAATGGAGGAAGAATATTCTGCAGAGAAATGAATACGAGATAAAGATATTAAAGTCTATAAATGAGGAAAGAGTATGTATACAACTAATGCTAATCTTTTATTACCTCTTATAGAAACTAGGTTTCGATTTTTTTTCCGTTTTCACCTTTAACAACCATTCTAAATTTTCCATTCGAAGTATAGAATTTTTCTCGGTTCTAGCTCATTTTCATGGTGCATAATTTTGGCAAGAGCAATGAGGCGAGTTTTGAGGCATGGTTAGAAATTATTATGGGAAAAGATTTGGTTCTAGCTAGACTAGAGCAGTTTAAATTTGTTTGGTGGCAGCTAGCGACTTGGCTTAGTTTGCACATGGATGGTGTGATCTCAAGTAAAGTTAAAAGTAGTAATGGAGACTATACTGCTAGTCCTATTGAGGTTTTATTTTTGGGAAAGGTTAACAACTATGATGGCCACATGGGTGAGAAATTATCTGAGAGGAGACAAGTTCATAAAAAGTTCTATGAAGGAAGACACAGACCAAATTATGTTTTTCTTTTGACGATCATTCTAATGTTTATATTCGGAAGCATAGTACTTTTCCGATTCTAACTTAAACTCACAAAGATATAATTTAGGTAAAATAATGAGGCGAACTTTTAGGCACGATGAGGAGCTGTTATTGGAAAGACCCGGTTTTAGCTAACTTAAGATGACTTAGGTAAACTAGTGGTTACCAATATGACAAGATATTGGTATTAATCTATATAAAAACGGCGTGACCTCTAGAAGCTAGTAGCGATAATGGGAGCTATATTACTAATCTTGATGAAACTTGATTTTGAGGAAGTCAACAACCATCCGAAAGTCTCTGTTAGGAGAATATAACTATTCGGTTCCAACTCATTTTTTATGGTACATAATTTAAGCAAGGTGATAAAGTGAGTTTTAAAGCATGATCAAGAGTTATTGGTGAAAAAGATTATGTTTCAATTAACCTAAAGCAGCTTAATTCTGCTTAGTGTTTACTAATATGGTGATATCTTAAACTTGGTTTATATATAGAGAGGATGCGGTTTTGAGAGGCTAAAAGCAGACCTAGAGACTATGTTACTAATCTGGATGAGATTAACTTTTAAGAAAGGTTAATGACCCGATAGATTATACAGGTAAGAAGTTTATATAGAAGAAGGGACAAGTTTGTATAAAGTTTTACAGAAGGAAGAGATAACCTATTTTATAATTTCCCATTTATCCTATGGTTTGAATTTTTCATAGTCATACATAAGGACAATCTATTGTGAAACTTTATCCCAGGGGTTAAGTTCAGACACAAATCAGTCCGGCCAAATAGAAATAAAAACCAATTCACAATAGCAAGACAAAAACACAAAATAGTAAAATGTTTTATATAACCAGAGCGGAACAAAATGCTATGCGTAAGGGTTCCTATCTTATGGCAGATCCTAATATATTCTAATCTTCTACGCCTTTTTGGTGGGTGGTATTGATGAAGTAGTTTCTTCATTTCGCCTTGTTAGATGAAGCAAAGTATTGTCGACTTCCTTGAGATGTTGGCGCATACATTGCAGACTTCATTGGCCGGCATGAAGCATGGCAGCGACATGTCTCAAACATCTTCAGAAGCAACAGCAACGAAAATAACCATAGGCGAAAATTGCTTTTTGAGATAAGGGGAATTTATTTACAAAACAAACTGAATGTAGGGTAAGAATAGAATCTTAAGGATGAGGAAAGAATAGCAAAATCTACATTTTGCAAATATAGTAGCTTTTGGAAGTAAGATTTTGAATTTGCTTGTTCTAATGCTATCGACCATTCTATCTAAGGTTTATCCTACGGCCAGTATAGCTCTGATACCAACTCTGTGAGACCCCGTTCGGATGAACAGGAACCTCCATGTGATTACTGTGCTATTCCCTGGATCAGTAGCTAGCACTCACATGTTTACAACAATTGGAAATCATAACCATACAATACAATAATTAAGCGGAAACGATTATACAAATAATTATTACAATTCAGAGAATAAAGCAGCAAAAGAAGCGATATCCTACAGTTTGCCCATCCAATCCCGCAGTAACCGACGAGCATAACTCCTTAGACGAACACGGCTAAAAAAGATCCCATAACCTGCGATAAAGGAGACCGAAGCTTCGCTAGCATACACCTACAATATAATTAGGCAAGGGTGAGTATTTTACATACTCAAGAAGACTTGAGCAAAACCTACAATACATGCAAAGCCATCTCAAAGGAGGCTATCACAGTTAATTTGCATAAAGCGAATTTGAATTTTGGAAACCAAGTTATTTGCAAACGGAATTTGTAAGAGCATTTAATTCATTGATAACAATTAGATACAGCATAAGTAACACTCACAGTCCTCCATGACGTGAGCGACGAATCAGTCACATTCCTGAAAATCCATCAATGTCGGCCCTTTGACATAAAACACAGTTTGCAAAACAAAATGATACCAACCCTTTTTGAAATAATAAACATCTAGCATTGGAATGAAATCACCAAGTGCTCATGACCGCGAGCGCGGCTAATTAATTAGATTTAAACTCTGCAGAGGTGTACATCTTTACCCGCAAGGAATGATCAACCATTGCCCGACACACTTCCTTAGGTGTGACGTCAAGAAGACCATACATAGTTCGCTACATTACTTAGACATGGCTTTGGTCCAGCCCGGGACGTTAATCCCCGCCGTGAAATTAGAAACACACACACATGACGTGGGCCCTTTCACGAATACACAACACACACAACGTTTCTAACCACGGCAGGGCGTACACCGTTGCATGGGTGGAAACCCTTCCAGACAGACCAAACCGGAATGCCTGTGCAAAGCTCCCGCCTACCAATGAACAAAGCCATATCCAAATACGTAACAAGCTATGGCTAACCCATCCTCACCCTTGTGGTTGCACGGAAATCTCGGATCAATAGCGTCCCATTGCTCGGTCCTTAAACTGACACGGGCGACACTCCACCCTACACTACGTGCAATTCCTTTCGCACAATCGGCTATTGCCAATAATCGCCGCATCAAAGCATAGTTTCATTTTGGGTTTTTAATCAAAGTACCCGCAACCAATAGTGACATTTACAATGTTTTCAGGAAACAAATACTGGTTTGATCATGTACATCAATGACTCTAAAGCATGGCTAAGCAGGTTAATATGATCGTGTATACCCAAAATGACATTAAGAAATGTCTAACCTTACTCTATGGTTATCAAGGTTCACATGTTCATAATCATCAACGGAGGATCACGAGACAACAGGTATAACTACCAATCCACAAAATAGCAATTTACATAAAGTAATCGCATGCATAAACAATTTGATGCACAAAAAGGAATATAAAATATTGGGCTCAATATGGTCAAAGGATGCTTGCCTTGCTTAATACTGCTTACGACGAAGACGAGGATTGCGGTGATGATGGCGAAGACGAAGCTAGAGACGTCGGGTCCTACTCGTCGAACAACGGAAACAACGCAGAGCAATAAACTAACTTCAATAAAGGCAAGAAGGAAAAAGATAGCAAAACGAATAAACTCTGCATAAGAAACAGGGATTGCTCTTTATGAGTTTATTAATCTTATTTTACGAATTCAAGATGCAAAGATTGTTAAGATTGATAGAATTAATCATTAGTTGAAATGCTTCATTAATTTACCATTCATAATACTTTTCTGGTTAACCTTATTACTCAAGGGTTTTGCTCTATTAGGATTCAGATTCAAGCAAGATAAAATAAGAATATTTCCTTAGATTACTGCAGATTGTATCTTAGAGCTAAATTTTAGGTTATTCTTTACTAAATTCAGGATTAGATGAGTCGCTTTGCGAGTTAATGAAAAGGCTTAACTGATCATGTTATATTATAAATGAATACTTCTTCGCCTTCGATTGACTTCAAATGGAATTAGTTTTATACAAGTTGAGTCTATTGATTTAGGCTACAGATATCATTTCCATTATATTTGAGAAGGTTCTGGTGATAAAAACAACTTAACTACGGATTCCGTCATTATTACCTAAAGTTTATTCATTCACATTAAGGCCTAAAGCAATGTGATAACTTAGGGTTATTAGGCTATTAGGATTAATATGCAAAACATGATGAAATATGGTTATTTCTTCATAATGAGATGATTTATACTTTGCATAACAATCCTAAGCTGATTCCAGAGATTTTAGGCTTTGGCTGATACATTATATTCCTTGGTTAAAATGCTAATATGATATTAAGGTTTATTTTACAAGAAATCGAATTGGAAATGTGTAGTTAACAATTATCACTTAAGGTTATTTAACCTCTGAGGATTAATATGCGAACCTTAGCAAAATGAGATTATCTTTTCCTAGTAGGATAGTATATACTTTGGAGAGTGCTACTGAGCTAATTTCATAAGCTTTATGATTTAAATGAGATATTATATTCATTGTTGAAATAGCTTAAGTGGTATTGTAAAGTTAACGTTATTCGGAATCGGATCGAAAGGTTATCGCTTAAGGGTTTTGATCTGATGAGATAAATAGGCAAACCTTAATGGAATATGATTCTTTTTACAGATCATGGTAGTATAAACTTTGTACAGCGTTACCAAACTGATTTCACCTATTTTAGTGTTTAGACGAGTTATTTTATCGATGGCTGAAATAGCCTAAATGATCACATTTGCAAACCTTAAATCGGCCAAGTTTCGATTTGAGTTTCTAACTACACCATACATGATCTTTGATTCCTTTTTCAGGTATTAACAGGTAGCAATCCTAGAAATGTTTTAAGGTTGGTTTTGCATAGTTTTAACTTAACTACAATAGGTTATCTATTCATTTACTACCACAATTACCATTTTCTTGTGTTAAAGGAATACAAATTAAGTTCGATTCTAAGTATTTTTATATGGACCAGCTCCTACTGACTTCAGGAACATCATATAAATCAATTCATTGTCTTATGAGGTATTCTCGCTACTATTAAATACAAATGTTCATACTAAGGTTTATTGAGGGTCGCAATGCAATACATTAACTTAGTTCAAGTATTTAATATCCTGCATGATTGGGCTTATTATGAGTACAAGAATGCATAAGCATTTATTTTATGATTCATGAGGCTATATTTCTCATATGCACAAAATGCTTATAATAGAGTTTATACCATTTTTAACCTCTCACAAATGTTCTGAAATTCAGAAATTAAAGGTTTTCATATATTCAAATTCATCCTAGTCTTCTAAACAGATAGGAATTTATTTTATTGTCTCGATAACATATTGTGCACAACTTTTATTAAAGACCACAAAGTGACTATAATCATGGATCATTTAAATAAATTGTTACGTAGTTCAAAAATGTAATATGTTTGCATATTTAGATTCTTCTGGATTTTAAATGATTATACAAATTTATTTCACTGGTTTCTAACTAATACTGCACAAGTTATCAATAATGGAATGCCAAACAGGAGAATACGTTTTCACTTAAAAGGAAGCATATACGCTCTGTTCTCTTCTACCTCAGGCTCGTGGCTCCTGCGCACAAAGACAGGAACAGGGGATGGCTAGGGCTTCGCGGCGAAGGCAGCTCCGGCGATCTCCGGCGAAGGCGACGGCACGGGGATGAAGAGCTTGGCGATGCGCATCCGGAGGTGTTACCCATTCGGCCAGAGAAGGAGAGAGGCGGTGGCAATGAGGTCGAGCCGCGGCCCCAATGGCGGATGGTGGAGGAAGCAACCAAGGGCATTAGGGTTAAAATCGGTGGCCTTTTAATCATTAAAGGGTACTAGGGGTTCCGTTTTCAGGGTTGAACGGGGTGGAAACTCACCGGATTGCTCCGCCCACGGTGGCCGGACTTGGGGAAGAAGATGCTCTCGGCGGCGGCGACATTTTGCATGGAAGGAGCCGGAGGTTCTTGAGGGCTTTCGATGCTTGAGCCTTGGAGATGCTCCAGCTCAAGGGGATTTGAGAATGGAGGTCTCTCCTGCTCGGATTCTCCCTCGCGCCCGAGCAGCAGAGCAAGCGGTAATGGCGATTTGGGGCGAGTTCTTGGGTGTCTCGGGCTGAGGAAGAAGAAGGGAAGTGAAGGGGAATGAGGGAGGAAGTTCTTGCGGTCACTGGGGTGTAGCTTATAGCCATGGATTGCAGCGCCTTGAGTGGGATTCGGTCAGAGCTTGGGGAGTAGTCGCCAGTGGAACGAACGGGCTTCGAGAGGATTCTTTAGTGGAGCGAACGGTGTTGGGGAAGACAGGTCTGGCAGGTGGGACCACTGTCAGTGACTAGAATTTCTCCAATGCACCAACGGAACGGGAAAACAACGAATGGCCCACATGGCAGCGACTAATCGAATTTCTTGTTTTCGGATTTTGATTTTCCTTTGCGATCAATTGAAATCTATTACTTTCCAAATTTTGTTTTTCAAAAGTATTTGATCTCAGGATGCTTGTATAAAATTTTCAAGTCAAAATATGGTTCCGATATTTAATATAAAATCTGACATTGTAGTTTCCAGATTTTCAGGGTTTCTATTTTTGAATTTTTAAAAGTGTTATATCTCATGACCAGTTCCTAGAATTTTTACCGAGGTAAATATCACTCTGAGGGTATTATGGTAATTTTCTTGGATTCAGATAATGTTTGGATGATCTCCATTCTTTAATTCTATTTGTTGGATTTTCATACAAAGAACAAATCCGAGGAAATCCAAATAAAATCCAAAAATGCCAAGAAACTCAGAAATAAATATTTTCAAATTTAAAATATTTATTTTTATATT
Organism: Guadua angustifolia; assembly: GCA_036346375.1. Classification (NCBI taxonomy): domain Eukaryota; kingdom Viridiplantae; phylum Streptophyta; class Magnoliopsida; order Poales; family Poaceae; genus Guadua; species Guadua angustifolia. The sequence goes on from CM070520.1 coordinate 26,311,436, forward strand.
ACTTTACTTTTTCAGGATGTTACATGATATAACTTCTACCTAGTGCCACTAGCATAAGTGGTCTCGTAATTTGTTGAGTTTTTTGCTTTGTAAGCTCTTCTGGGTGATATCGATCCTCTGTAAAATAAAAATGAGTGCGCTAACTTAAGTTTTAAAATTTAAATATAAAAGGCTATGTGTATTATTATGCATATACATATACCTTAGGGAAAATGTCTACGCCACTGATCACGAGCTTTATGTGATGCATGATGTAGAAGTTGCATAGGTTGTCACTGCCCTGTTGATGACACTGTGAAGAAAGAAAAAGAAATTAAGTGATGAAGAATAGATGTTAGAAAAAAAATTAATCCTATATATGCTACACACTTGTGCCTTGAAGTGCTTATAATCCAGCTTGCCGCCCTTTTTGTCATCGTGTGGCCCTCCTTCAACGACGTAGAATGAGAAACACCTACATACATTGGAGAGATGCCATTGAGTAAAAAATGAATGTAGTTAAATTTAGAAAGTGTTAGGTAAGAGTAGTGCACTTCTCTAAAGTAGGCTTGATCGTGTAGGCCATCGATCTCTTCTCGAGCATGTTAAAAGTGTAGGCTTTGTTTTCACTCGGAGCGAGCATGAGTGGAATCCAATGGTTGCTTATTAAAGGATATGTAGTGCAAGGAAATAAGTTCACATATAGTTTAAGTGCGTACAAATAATTGAAGTGTAAAGTACTACTTACTCTTCGTGGTATGGGAATAGAACGAAGTCCGTCTTTGACTCATCATGCAATGCCCCCTCGATGTAGCTGACAATGAACTCCGGTTGAAGCCTAGCCATGGTCGCAGACACAAGCTCAGAGTCGACAAACCCAATTAGTTGTTGACTTGTCACGACTTGTTGCCTCATTACCCTACAACTCATGTTGAATGTCAAAAAATATAATGCTAAATCCTATAAAAGTCATAAGCTCATACTGTATGATAAGATACTCACAACATCCAAGATCATACAGTAGAAATATCGATGTCTATCAATTGGTACAAACAGAAGATATCCTCAAAACTGATTGAAAATGTCCCATGGTCGTCGCGGTGGAAATGCCCCCTTCTGTTCCTTGCATTGAAATCGACATGACGCTTGGCCTCATTGACTCTGTCAATGTACCACCTATGGAGCATGCGAGTCCACTTGCTTAGAGCATTCAATTGGTCGGTAGCCAAAAGGGGCTTTCCATGCACGTAGGCTTAAAATCTTGAGCGGTGTTTATGGCCTATGCCAACTTTCCTTTCTAGGTAGAAAGAGTCTCTGAGATCGGGACAAGGGGCTTTTCATGTACTTCAGGGGGTGTTGTGGCCTTTGTCAACTTTGCCTTCTTGACAGAAGGAGTCTTCGAGGCTTCTTATGGTTCTATGGCTGTTGTGCTAGTCCTTTTGTGCACCAACTCTACGCTCTATGTAGGATGAGTCATGGTGGTGGGAGCAGGAGCAAGAGCGATGCAGGTATGGTAAGAACCTACGAAGAACGTGCATAGGTAACTTGTTGCAGTACGACTAGAATGGTAGAGAAGATGTGGGTGATTTTTACCTTGACTAGTACGACATCTGTTGTGAGCCACTTGATGAACGATATCCGTGTTTACCCGAGAGTGGTGATATCTTTGTTGAGGGGAACTCCAGTATATGTGATAAGAAGTCTTCATGGACGTAGTCCACCTGTACCCTCAAGTAGCCGTTCCCCAAAGGCTGATCATGCACTATGTCGATCTCCTTGTATAGAACTGCAACACCATGTGCAGCCTCAACGGGAAACCAGTCTTCTGTCAGGCTGAGCTGGCACTTGGCAGGCACCTGCAAGAAGTGCACAACTTGAGGAAAAAACATTGTGAGAGTTACCCTCATACCTTTAAGTCAGAAAAAATAAATTATTACATTCAATTGGGGACCAGACTTATCATTTTTGGAACCGTAGCTGCTAGGGCGGGGGCATAGGCTTCTCTACGAGAAGCGAGGCCATCTAGCTCTGACTCTGAGATATCATCGCCATCATCTTGACCCTCAAGACCTCCTCACATGCCATCATCTCCTCCTTGATCTCCTCCCTTAGCTACTCCCTAAGCGTGTCCTTGAGGCACTCTGCACCTACCTCTCATGATCTTGATATGACACTGGTAGCGTTCTCTTGGAAGAAGGACCTCTTCATATGCCCCACCCATGCGGCAAGCATCTGGCCCTTATGGTCGGGCTTCCCAATAGCCAAAGATAGGATGTCCTTTGACCTTTGGCTTAGAAAGATCTCCTGCTCTTTTTGCTGGCTTACCTCCTGCAAGAAGCGAGTACAAATTAGTTCTGAAATACATCAGGAAGAGTCAAATGCAATGTACTAAGTTAGATGTCTTATGATGGTGGAGATGTCACGGGCGGTAGTGGCGTTTGCAACTACCAGCTGCCCATTAGCAATTTTCTTTGTCCTCGCTAATACCCTGTCACGTGTCTGCTCCTCACATATGTGGGAGTAAGGCGTCGCTATCCTGAAGTTCACGCACACCTCAGCTAGTCACACCCACTCTGCCTTCTTCTCTTTATAGCCAATGGAACCAAGTTGTGGTGGCATGAGTGTTCTACCTCTGGATAGCGATGTTCTTCTCTCTTAGCTCCTCCGCCTCAGGCATACTCTTCATCCTCGTGAATTCATCCCAAACATCGGGAGTCACGAATGGATACCTCTTGAATTGAGTATGGCCTTTGAGCACATACTCATCATGCATGAAGACCCTAAAGTTCTCAAAGCCACACCCATCCTCTTCCATGTGTACCGCCTCGCTTTGCTTTCATCTTCCTTTTGTATAATCCATTTGCCCTTAACCTCATCCCAAAGTAGATTTTTCTACACGGCACTTACTTTCTTCCTCCTATCCTTAACTGTGATTGGTACTCTCTCCCTCACCAATTGGCTGAGGAATGACTGGTAGTGCCCCTTGTAATTGGGAGGACCTGTACAAACCCCCGTGGCATTGAAGTGGAGAACATGCGGCGTTCTGTCTATGGCCTCTTTATTCAGTCCTCAGGCCTTACTCACCTTACTCGGCCCCTCAACATTTGGAGCCTTGCTCGGCCCCTTAGCAGCACCTTCCACTCTATCTGGAGATGAGCCGATGCTCTCTACTTACGACATTTTGAGTATTTTTATCTGACATGGTCATATATTTTATAGGAGAGAAATCAATTCATAGCTATTATGTGGACTTGAGAATAAATCATGTAAAACAATAGATGAATGGATAATTCATATCATATAATTGTTCTAGCATATTGTAGTAGAGAGCAGATGAACGACTGATCTTCAAAAAAAGTCTATCTGTTGACCAACTAAGTATGTACTGATGATAAGTCCTAATCTCCAAATAAGTTATGTCCTAATCCCATTCGAGGATATGTGGTTTGGACAAGTTTCTAAGCCGTTGTATAACTCTAGAGAAAATTTTGATATCATCTTCCTGCTATTTTCTAGATACACGTCTCGACAACAGGTTAAGAGGGGTGTGATCCAGAGAACACCAGGGAGATATACTAAAACCTTCTCCAGAGTTGTACAATAGCTCAGAAACTTGTCTGAACAATATATCCTTGAACTATCTAAAAAACATGGTAATTCGAGACCGCTTACTTATAAATATAACATTTTAGCATATTCATAAACAAGCACCCTTGAATGGGATACGTAGGTTACACAACCTAAACTCTAACATTTCATCATATGACAACAACAATAATTCTAGATTAACATCAGAGTATTACAAAGATAATTAAATGGATGTGTGCTTGTCAAATAAAGAGCGAGAAATTTGATAGGATACATACAATTTTAGTGCAACCTAAACTTTCTTTGCGACATATTGAAATTACGTAGAGAAAAATTGAAGGGGTTTGAAGGAATGCTCCCATTTTTAAGAAAACCACAAATGAGGAGAAAATAGGGGAAATCTCCTCAAGCTAGGGCTTCGAATTTACCATCTTAACACTCACCCTTGAGTATTTCAAATTTTCTCACCCAAGTATTGCTTCCAACCAGAATATGTTATGTTTTTTCGAGTGGTGGCGGTTTTCTTAGCCTCTGAAATAACAACAGAGGAGAGTTCAGCCCGATGGTATAAATAACCTAGCCAGGCACATCACAATCGGTTCTCAGGTTAGAAGCGATTGTGATGTAGCACTGAGCACATCACAATCGGTTTTAATATTAGAATAGATTGAGATGTGCCATGCATATCACTATCGGTTCTCATTTAAGAAGCAATAGTGATGTGCGCATACACGATAATAATGTGGACATACACATCACTATCGGTTCTTATGTAAGAACCGATAATGATGTGTATGTCCACATCACTATCGCTTCTTATGTATGAACCGATAGTGATGTGCATCAACATCATGATTGGTTCTTACATAAGAATCAATAGTGATGTACATGTCCATATCACTGTCGTTTCTTAGGTAAGAATCGATAGTGATGTACATGGCACATCTCAATTAGTTCTAATGTTAGAACCGATTGCGATGTATCCAGTGCTACATCACAATCGCTTCTAACTTGAGAATCGATAGTAATTATTATTAACACCCCCTCCTAAGTCATCTATCACAATCGTTTTTTCCTAAAAACTTAAGAACCGACCTAGATGAAGCTATAGTAATGTACCATTTTGTGGTAGTGGGTCCTTAATCGACCCAGGCAAGAATTTCCCCTGTCTACATGCAAGGTCCCTCCTCACATCTCAAGTTTAAATAGTAACTCGCCCGTGTCTAAACCATAGTTTTTAGGTTGGATTTTTATTTAAATACCTGGTGACCATAACTTGGTCCCATACCTTTAAAAATTTGCTCAAGTTTGAATAAGAGTGTAGCTCAACATTTAAATGATGATCTCAGTAAGTATGGCTAAGACTATACGTGATGTATTTCACTATCAACACCTATAATGACATTATCTAATGTCTAAGCTATAAAACTAAGGTTACATAGCAAGTAAACAAGTGTTAAGGTAACGGTGATGCATACAAATAGGAAATATCTACCGGTACCCACAACATAGCGATTTTACAGAAATTACGCATGCATAATAGTTTGATAAAAAAAACATATACACCATAAAATAATATGACCAAAATAATTAAAGGAAGGTACTTACCTTGCTGAACTTTGTCTGGTACGTAATCCGGATCATAGGTGTTGTTGTCGTCGATGAGCACAGAACCTCGGTGTCTACTCATTATTCAATAAGAAACACGGCAAATAGCAAACCACAAATTGTCATTAAGGGCAAAAATAAATCAGATGTAAAACCAAAGAGAAATCTACTAAAGGTGATAAGGGTGGTTTTAGGATTTCGGAGTTATCATTCTATGCATGTTAGTTCCTAGTCCTCTGTTCGTGATTTGGCCCTTCTCATTATTATTCGGTCAAAAGACCATTCTAGTTTTATTCTAAGGCATGACTTCTTGATTCTTATGTATATGTTATTTCAAATTTTTGAATTCAAGAGGCTAAAATTATATTTAGGTATGTGGGTATTTATGAATTCAAGAGGCTAAAATTATGTTTATGTATGTGTGAAAGCATTTCTAGAGGGGCTTAGGCATAAGAAACTTCTAGGCTTATGTTACTGTTATTAAGCATAATTTTATGATCTTTCAATGTTTTGGGTTTCATTTTTAAGGTTTTGGAACCTATTTGTAGTATTTTCTTCCTTTTCACTTTTCTAAAATGACTAGTCTTTTCTTAAGTCATAAATACATATAAACTGAGCATGAAACCAAAATATTTTTGTATAAACAGGTTGAGTATCATTTTTAGAGTTTGTAGGAATTGGTTTCACTGGATATTAATTTCGTTTGTACAAGTTACAAACATTTGATTTTTTGCAGTCATTGAAATTTGCCTATTCATATATTTGATACAAACTAAGTAAAAATCTAAATAATTTTTTATATATTTGGAGTGCTTGTGATCTCAGAAACATGGTAAAATTGATTTAATCATTTTTAGATTTGATTTGTGGAAATTATGTATTATGCATATGTTTGGCCTAAAGCATATATTTGAGCTCATTGATTGCACAGTGACCAAAACTAAAATATTTTTGCATATTCAGATTTTTCTTGAATTTACACAAATTTATAGACTTGTCTAACTGGATTTGGAGTTTTCTAGCAAAAGTTATAAGCATTTGAATCTTGTCGGTTTTGGAAAATAGCTAAAATTGCAAAATACGTCTTCTGAATCAGAAAGCGTATTCTTCATTTTCATGAGATTCAAATCAAACCACCGTCTAACACCGTGGCCCAATGCATTATTGACCATGTGAGTGTGGGTCACTAACTGCCTAGGCTTGCTGCTTAGCGACCTGAGACATAGGAGAAAGCAGGGGAGCTCGCTAGCACAAGGCAGGGTGGCACGGCCCGGTCGGTGCCTTGGTGGACACCTAGGGGCTTGGGGGTCCCAGGGCATCGACCGGCTGTGGTGGTGCGGCGGCGAGACGTGTCAACGGGGTGAGGGGTGAAGCTCGGTGGTGGCTTCGGTTGGAAGTGACGAAGAAGTCTGTTTTGGCCCAGATGGGTGTGGGATGAGCATGAGGGGGTGGAGAGGATTTGGATTGACTAATTTGGAGCAGTGGAGAGGAGTTGAGGTGGTCTGTCACTGTAACATCCCAAAAATTTATCTTTATTATTGGTTATTATTGTTTTATTGCAATTTGTGAGTTTTGTGAATTTTTTGGATTTATTGGATTTTTCTGGAATTTGTTTGAAATTATTTTAAATTAAGTATATTGGCCTTTTGTTGAAAACTAATTAAATATTGATAAAATTTAAATAAATTTTACCAAAAATATTTTATTTTAGTCTAGAATGTCTCAAAGTATTTTTGAGATTTTTCTTGGATTTTTCCCTGTGCTTTTATTGCCTAAAATAAATCAAAATATTTTCTGTAATTATTTTAAAAGAAAAACCCGATAAAAACCTGCGTGAACAGTACTAGGCCAAGCCCAGCACTGTGCGCGTTCGGCCCAGGCGCTGTGTGGCCTGTGGCTCGGTTTCTAAAAGCGTCGTGCATGACCGTAGATGTCACATCGGATGGTTAGGATTGATCGTGTCTAACAGTGAAACCCTAGGATTCGTGACCGTTAGATTGATAATGAACAGCGCGGATGAAGTGCAACAGTAACGGAAGGATTGAATTGTTGCCGTTGGATTTCGTGTTTGGGCTGGATTGCGCTGCGTCGCCCGAGGATCTGATTCGTTGATTGCCAATCAGAGGGTGGAGAGGAGTTCATCCCCGATACGCCGGTGAAGTCTGCCATCAATACGCCTGCGCCATCATGTGGGCCTAGGGCTCCTATTTGTGCACGTTTCGCGAGGCTATTTAAGGGGGGTTGGGCTCTTGACAATGCGAGTTGCACCTCTCCCCTGAAGCACCGACGGCCGAAGTGCACAGGAGAGCCCGCACAACCTCGCTGAAGTCTGAAACCGCGCCGCCGTTGTTTTCGCCAAGTTGCGCCGCCGTCAAGCCAAGAATCACCGTGAGGGTTCCATATTTGAGTTCACCATGTTGAGACACATTTGCACCGCCGCTTTTGGTCACCGAAGATCGTCGCTTCGCCGCATCCGGGTCATCGTCCCCAAGAATGGCGAGACTGCGCCGCCGTGTTGCCATCGCGAGGACCGAGAGCTGTTAGCCGTCGGATCAGAAGTGGATGGACGGAAAGCCATTAGTAAAAGGTAGCCGTATGATTAGATCGGGCGGTCGTTGCTTTGCCACGTGGCCTAAGATCCGTAGCCGTTAGATCTGATCTGGACAGTGCAGATCTGGTAGTGCTGTGGGCCGTTAGATCATGGTAGATGAATCAAATCGCATCTCGGGTCGGACCAATCAGGAGTTGACACATGGCACATGACACCAGCAATGGCATCAGCGGGTGCATGGCACAGTGCCGTGGGTCTACGGTGGACCCGCCGTACGGTGCATCGGGTCCACGAAACAGTGTCGAGCCACGTGTCAGTGTCTGATTGGACTGGTTCAGTGCTGACATCAGCATGATGCAATAAATCTAATTTCTTTTATAAAAATAATTCGGATATTATTTGATTTTCCAATTTTCAGATTTTTATGATTTTTGAATTTTGAGAGCTCATTCTCCCTCATACGAACTCCGATTGAGGTGATTCAAATTTTTAAAGATTTGTAAAATTGAGATCTATTTAATGGTCAATTTGTTTGATTTTTGGAGTTCAATTGCTCTCTGTTTTGGTTTTTATTTACTTTTCTCTCTCGATTCGCTTAGACGTTGAATTGTGCGACACATCAAAGGAGGATTTGTCAACTCAAGATTAGATTCCAAAGCAAGACCAGGACCTTTGTCAAGGCAAGTTGTGCTTTGATCATGTTGAACTTATGTTTATAAAGTTGCTGTTTTGTTTTACGGTATTGCATATTATTTCGTGTGTACAAATGCTTTCAATCTAAGTTGGGACTTAGCTATTATACCTTTTGATCTATACCCTACCATGTCATTTGTATGCCATGATCTATTTGTCACCCTAGATTGGTTCACTATAGTTGATTTGTATTAAAGTCAACATGGGATGGTTAGAACGTATTAGCTTGCTTAGCCATGCCACATCATCATGTGTACCTGAATAATTGAGAATTTATCTTGACTAATGGAATATGGAACAATGTTATGAACTTGTGTGTCATGTGTGGTCACACGATGAGATTGAGTTGTTGTGGCAAGGGATGTCACTCAACGATGTTGACTTGTGGATAGCACGTGGTGCTTGGTAATCAACTAAATTGATAATTACTTAGATTGAAGCAAGTGGCAAATGGCAAGTGTGCTAAGGTGGGCCCGATGAATAGAGGGTATGTGGAAGTCTTGCTTTGATCACCCTAAGTACTTAACCTTGCAAGCATTTGACCTAAGTCAATCATGCAACCACATGTCTATTATGGGCAGCCTAGCTGACTAATTTGCAATATCTTAACTTTAGTACTGCTTGTGGTGGTGTGAGTCCGGGTTTACGGATGAACTCACATGGCGCAAGAGGGGGGCCCTATTATGGTGGTTTAGCCCTTCAGTGTTGAAACCTCAGCGAGTAGTACTAGGTTAAGACAATACATTGTAAAGGCTTTATTATGATCACTTGCTTGTGTGGTGTATGATTGTATCATGTGGGTAAAGTGCATAACCTCTGCAGAGTGTAAATCTATTCGGATAGCCATGCTCACTGTATTGAGCATAGCTCGGGAATTACAGTCAAGGGTTAGTTAATAAAATGAAAAACTGAATGGGATGGCAGGTTGCCATGTGGAAGGATGAAACTTGACTTAGGATTGGAAACTTGATTTACCTGAGAAAGTGTTGAATCTATCTATTATTGTTATTTGTTTACTGTCTTTTCAATCTATGGATCGTTCTTATTAATAAATACTGCTTTACTACAAAATAAGCCATGTTAACCATACCTTGGAATAAGCCTTGCATATAGCTATATTAGATTGCATTCTATGCATAACTTGTTGAGTGCTTTTGTACTCATCCTTGCCATCACCAACAAATCAACAGCTGAGGAGTCATCGCTATTATTGGAGGAGTCCTAGGTGGATGCGAGTCGCTAGGCCCAAGCCTTGTAAGTCGCCTGTGGTGAACTGATGAGTCACCAGCGTCTTTTAATTTCCACTGCATTTGTCTTATTCTTTATTTTCAGTCTAGCCCCGTGTGGCTTAATAATGTAAGTTGGTCATAAGATCATACACTTAGTTATATCAATAAATGGAGTCTTATTATCCTTATCATTGTGTATGATGTGATACTTGTCAACGTTGAGCTGTGTGCACTAGCGTTGTTCTAGGGACTAGTGCGGTAAATACAGTGGGTTCGAATTGGTGAATTCAGGTCCCGATAGTCACCATGCAACTGGCGATAGGGAAGAAGTCTGCGGTGGCGGTGGCTCGGCCATTTGGAGCAGGTGAGGATTGTGCAAGTGCATGCTCATTGGCCTTGCCCCTGAGCTCAGCATGCTCTTAGTGATGGGAAAAGGTGCAGGCTAGCTAGGGTGACCTATGAGGTCTCTATGGCTTAAATGTGGTGTGTAGGTGGAGCTGGCGAAGCACGGGATGGGTGCGACGAAGTTAGTGAGGTGCAACAAGCTACGTTCGTGTGGTGCACAAGCTTTGCTCGTGCCCATGAGTGGGGCGTGCGGCGTCTAGGGCAGAGAGGACAGGAGAGAGGGGAGAGGGCAATGGGGGGTGGCTGACTAGTGGGGTCTCCAGCGTATGTGGCCCACCGGTAGAGAAGGCGATGCATGCATTCTGTGAGCACTCCGTAGGCACATTTTAGCAACACCATTTTTTTCACCTTTTTCAGTTTGGCTTTTAGTGATTGTTTGTTCTTGGCTTTAAGTGACTCAAAAATTTCTGGAAACATTCGTGCAAAATGATTAATTGTCGAAGGTTAGTAATCGACAACACACTTATGCTCGGGTACCTTCGAGATATACAGGGTCAAACATGCAAGAGGGAACACGCAATATAGACAAGTTCGGGCCTCGTTGATGAGTAATACCCTATACCTGTGTCGGCGATGATTGAGATCGATGAAGAAATTACAGATCAATGGGGGAATCCCTGATTACAAGGAAGAACTACGAATCTGGGGATGGCTAGACTATGGCTTTTAGATGGCTATCCTCGATTGCTAAGGATCGCAACTAGCTCCTTCAGGCTTGTGCTCACTTCCGATTGGCCCTGTCCTTGACGACATCCTCCCTAGTCCTTATATAGTGGGCTGGAGTACCGAGTCATAGTCGATGAGGAATCCTTCTGCCGTTATGATCCCCGTATCATATCTGAACTTCCATAACTGTTGGGCGTATTTGAGTAGGTCTTCTCGTATCAGGAGTAGGATCGAAGCTTTCCCTGCAAGGGATATCCTTTCTGCGTATACCTTATCCCGCAAGCTCGGGCAAGAGATATACGGCATATCCTGGTACTGGTAAATATGTACGTGACGTGATTTCTGACTTTATGGCGCATGCCCATATCCCATATTTGGATATTCGACACCAATGATTGAGATTTCCATTTTCTTTGGTTTCACTCAATTCATTGTTGTAGTTTCAAACTAAAATTCTAGGAATTTTGCTATTTTTGAACTATAAGTGAATTTTTAAGGCACTTAAATTTTGTGGAAAATTCTTGAATTTTTTGTTTATTCATCTTAGTTATTTAGTATTTTATAAAATTATTTCCCAGATAGAGTTATCTAGAATTTTTAAAAGTTTCTTTTAGATGCTCAAACTTGATGAAAAAGGTTTTAAATAAAGTAATTGAATATTAAAACAAACAATTCCAATAGAAAATCCAAAAATGCATTGAAAAGCATGCTGTGTTGACTTATTCTATTTTCGCAATTTCTTGGGATGTTACAAACCTATCCCCTTACATTAATCTCGTCCTCAAGATTAACTAGACTCATCGAAGAAGGATGGGAATTCGGCTTTAAGGCGGTTTTTATGTTCCCAAGTAGCCTTCACATCGGTATGGTTACTCCACTGGATTTTGAGTATTTTGATGGTACGGTTTTTGAGTATGATGCTCATCTTTGTCAAGGATGCGAATTGGGTGTTCACGATATGAGAGATTGGGTTGCGAATCGATGGTACCTAATTGAGTGAGTTTGGTGGGAGCTCGAAGGCACTTCTTTAGCTGAGAAACATGGAATACATTATGCATGTCCAAGAGTTGATATGGAAGTTCTAGTTTATATGCCACTTCAAATGACTGTGCCTCCTTCAAATGACTTCTTATTAGTCTTACATGGTCTTCTGCCTCTTGGATTATGGCCAGCCCAAAGAATTGCCTTTAGCCTACTTCATAGTAAAATAAAGGAGTTCGGCACTTTCTTCCATATAGTGCTTCAAATGGTGACATTTGAAGACTTGTCTATAAGCTGTTGTTGTAAGAGAATTTGGTGAACACCAAATGGTTCTCCCAATTGGTGTTAAATGATAGTACACAAGCTCTCAACATGTCTTCCAAAATTTGACTTGTCCATTCTGATTGTCCATCTATTTGAGGATGATAAGTCATGCTAAAATTTAGCTTGGTCCCCATTAGACAGTGTAGGCTTTCCCAAAAATGAGAGGTGAATTGACAACCATGATTAGAAACAATTGTTTTTGGAACCCCATGCAAATGCACAATGTTATCCATATACAGCTCAGCGTGTTTATCTCCAAAATATGTGGTTTTTGATCGGTATGAAGTGAGCCATTTTTGTTAACCGATCCACAATGACCCAAATAGAGTCATGGCTATTACTTGTTTTGGGTAGTCCAGTATTGAAATCTATACTGATATCATCCCATTTTCATTCTAGAATTTGTAAGTGTTGAAGGAGTCCATTTGAGTGTTGATGTTTGGCTTTGATGCGTTGACATATGTTACGTTTAGCGACGTATGTGGCAATGTCCTTTTTCATACCGAGCCACCAATACTTTTCTTAAGATCTTGGTACATTTTCGTACTCCCGGGATGGATTGAAAAGAGGTGATTCATGGGCTTCTTTTAGGATCAACTATTGATTTCTTGGCCATCTGGAACACATATTTGTTGCCCACGCATGACCAACCCATCACATTCTCAGAGAATCCCAGCTGTGCATTTTCATTCACCTTGTGCTTAATTTTAGCCACTCTCTTATCCTTAAACTGAATAGCTTTAATTTGTGATTCAAGGGTTGGTTTTAGGGTAAGGGCTATCACGTACCCCTTTTCAATCATTTCATTTGCGGAATTCTTGGAGTAGTTCTGACTGATTGACAAGAATAGTGGTATTGACGGTGTGTTTTTTCTTACTGAGCGCATCGGCCACTACATTTGCCTTGCCCGGGTGATAATGGATGCCCAGATCATAATCCTTGATTAGCTCTAGCCATCTTCATTGCCTAAGGTTCAGATCTGGTTGGGTAAAGAAATATTTCAAACTTTTATGATAAGTGTATATTTCACATCGATTGCCGACAAGGTAATGCCACCATATCTTGAAAGCATGAATGACGGCAGCCAACTATAAGTCATGAGTGGGATAATTGGCTTCATGACACTTTACCTAGCGAGAAGCATAGGTCACAACCTTGCCCTCTTGCACTAACACATAACTGAGGCCTTGACGGGGTGCATCGCAATATACGTCAAAGCTCTTGTATATGTTGGGTAATGTGAGTACTGGGGCTATTGTGAGTCTTTGCTTTAACTCCTGGAAACTTGCTTTACAAACTAATGACCACTCAAATTTCTTTTCTTTCTGGAGTAATTCGGTCATTGTCTTTGCAATTTTGGAGAAGTTCTCGATAAACCAACAATAGTATTCGGCAAGACCAAGAAAACTTCAGATCATAGGAATAGTTTGGGGCTGCTCCCAAGCGAGCACATCTTGCACCTTGCTCAGATCAATAGCAACACCTCCTTCGAAAAGGACATGGCCTAGGAAGCCAACTTCTTTTAGCCAAAACTCGCACTTGCTAAACTTTGCATAAAGTTGATGCTCACGAAGCTTGTCATGCACCATGCGCAAGTGAAGCTCTGCTCTTCTTCGCTCTTAGAATAGATGAGGATGTCATCAATGAATACCACCATAAATTTTCCCAAGTACTCTATGAACACCATATTCATAAGATTCATGAAAATGGCAGGTGCATTAGTAGGTCCAAAAGATACTACAGTGTATTCATACAAAACGTAGCGAGTGGTAAAGACGGTCTTTGGGATATCGTCTGATCAGATTTTGAGTTTGAAGTAGCCAAGTCTTGAGTCAATTTTTGAAAATACTTGAGCTCTGCTCATTTGATCAAATAAATCATTAATTCACGGGAGCAGATACTTGTTCTTGATGGTGACTTCATTCAATGATCGATAGTCGACACACATCCGAGACTATTGTCTTTCTTCTTGATAAATACTACCAGACTTCCTCATGGTGATGAGCTAGGGTGGATAAAACCCTTGTCTAGCTACTCCTTTATTTGTTTCTTTAATTTAACCAACTCATTTGGGGGCATACGATAAGGACATTTGGAGGTAGGTTCTGTCCCTAATAGAAGATCAATGACAAACTCCATGTCTCTGTCTGGTGGCATACCTGGTAGCTCCTTTGAAAAACATCGGGATATTTGCATACCATGGGCACATGATGTACCTTTGGAAGTGAGAGAGCATGGGGGTGAAGGGATACGATAGGCTACGCTAGCGCACAATTAAAATTTTTCTACCTCGTAAACTAGGAAGCCACGTAAGTATATGATCATGGATCGTTACCACTAGATGGGCAGTGCAGCGGAAGGAAGCTGATGTAGCCCGAATCAACGAAATTAGCGTCCAGTTGCAGTGGTCGATCTTCCTTGTTCGGTGGTCGATCGTCCCGATCAATGTCGCAGTAGCAGCAACACCTCTATCGGTATCCACACGTTCGGGAAAGGAATGTCGTGCGACGGTGTGCTAGCACCGGCGTGCACAGGAAGGCTCAAGTGGTGACAGCTAGGATTTCAGTTGCTGCGCTATCTGATCTCTCTATATTGCAACCGCGAACCCTCTTTAAATAGACGTCCCAACCCCCGTAGTGGCACCTTACATTAGGGCCCAACTAAAGGTCAAAGCCCACTTGGCCCATTAGTGACAGATCCAATCCATACCACTATATTCTAACCCCTTAAGTGTGTGACCCTATAGGTTCACATGCAGTCGGACATGGTTAGAGCACCCCTATCAATCATTGAATACTCCTATTCAATCATCGGGTACACCCACTTACTCAACCATCGAGCATTCGACCAATAGTCGATAACAGCTCCTAGCAAGACTTACCGACTCCCAAGTACATGTAAAGATCGGACGAACCTCAACAATGTCCTATATGAATTTCCTTTTGCCTCACGATAACGGTCAAATCCAAGACGAGTTATTGTCATCCTTGTTTGGATGGCTCGACCACTCTTTCTTGATAACATGACTCGGGTTCCCTGAATACATCAAGTAACTCTTTACTCAATGACTCGAGTAACTTTTTACTCAATGACTCGAGTAACTCTTTACTCGAGTAGCATGGCCATGCATTTTTCGGAATCCGATCACTCGAGAGGCCTAGAGATATCTCTCCCGTTATATGGAGGGGTAAATCCTATCTTGATCGACCACGCCTCATAGCATGTTTCATGACAAACCTAAAAGCCATCTTTATAACTACCCAGTTACAGAGTAGCGTTTGATGACCCCAAAGTAAGCCATTACGCATCTTGAGTACATACGACAATCTCAAGTCGAAGGATCTAGCATACACATTGTATATGAGACCAACTGATAACATAAAAATACAACATTCTCGCAATGTCTCATAGTGGGTCAATAACCAACATCATGTTCTCTAACATGTGTCCATATTATTGGTTTGATATCTCCATATCTATGACCTGTGAAACGTGGCCATCAACCAATATATATGCTAGTCTACTCATATGTGTCCTTATATGATTACCGACTAGGGATAACTTGAATAATATCAATATATGGAGAAATTTTCACGAACAAGTCACTTACTTGTTGATTAATCCAATCGATATTTATTCAAAGGACAAACGATTATATTGTTCCATAAACATAAAACATGATACAATCATCTCTATGATTGTCTTAAGGGCATATCACCAACAGTCTCCCACTTGCACTTGAGTCAATCATGTAAGTATGTAATACCTATAGCTCTCATGTGCGTTTCATGCTTTGGTTGTGGAAGTGGTTTTGTCAATGGATTGAATCCGTGTGCACTTTGCATATTTTCACATTACCTCTATCCATAATCTCTCAAATAAGGTGATAGCGCCGCTGTATGTGCCTGGACTTTTGATGCGATCTAGGCTTCTTAGCTTGCGCAATGGCACCACTAATGTCACAATAGAAATCCAATGGGCTAGAAGCATTACCAATCACACCAAGTTCAGTGATGAACTTCTTAATCCAAACAGCCTCCTTTGCAGCTTCTGAAGCCGAAATATACTCAGTCTCTGTTGTAGAATCAGCAACCGTACTCTGCTTGGAACTCTTCCAGCTTACTGCTCCTCCATTCAGCGTGAACACATACCCAAATTGTGAACGATAATCATCTTTATCGGTTTGGAAACTTGCATCGGTGTAACCACTTACAACAAGCCTTTCCTCACCTCCATAAATGAGGAACACATCCTTAGTCCTTCTTAAGTACTTAAGGATGTTCTTAACTACTGCCCAGTGACTTTCACTAGGATCTTACTGATATCTACTCGTAACACTTAGACCATATGACACATCCGGTCGTGTACAAATCATAGCACACATTATAGACCCAATTGCCGAAGCATATGGAATCTTACTCATCCTGTCCCGCTCATCAGTGTTCGAAGGACACTAAGTCTTGCTAAGGCTAATACCATGTGACATGGGCAAGAAACCTCTCTTGGAATCTTGCATATTGAACCTCTTCGATACCTTGTCAATGTACATATCTTGGCATAATCCAATTAGCCTTTTAGATCTATCTCTATAGATCTTAATTCCCAAGATATATGCTGCCTCTCCTAAGTTCTTCATATAGAAACTCTTTCTTAATGAAGCCTTTACAAATTCCAACATAGGAATATCATTTCTTATCAACAATATGTCATCCAAATATAAGACCAAGAATACAAATGCGCTCCCACTGGTCTTTTTATAGACATAGTGCTCTTCCTCATTTCTGACGAAGCCAAACCCTTTGACTACCTTATCAAAACGAATGTTCCAACTCCGAGAAGCTTGCTTCAATCCATAAATAGATCTTTGAAGCTTGCATACCTTTCCAGCTTTCTTTGGATCGACAAAACCTTCAGGTTGTGTCATGTACACATCCTCACTTAGGTTTCCATTGACGAAAGCCGTTTTGACATCCATTTGCCATATCTCATAATCGAAATATGCAGCAATAGCTAGAATGATCTGCACAGACTTAAGCATAGCAATGGATGAGAAGGTTTCATTATAGTCAACACCTTGAATTTGTTTGAAACCCTTTGCCACCAATCGAGCTTTATGGATGTGAACATTTCCATCCAAGTCCTTGTTAATCTTAAAAACCCATTTGCACTCTATGGTTTTAACACCATTAGGTGGATCAACCAAGTTCCAAACTTGATTGTCATACATGGATTTTATTTCGGATCTCATGGCTTCAAGCCATTTCTCAAAGTCCGGGTCCATTATTGCTTCCTCATATGTCATAGGCTCATCGTTGTCCAACAACAATGTTTCTCAATTATCCAACGAAAGAATATCATGCCCATACATTATGGGTGTTCGGCATTGTCTGCTAGACCACGTGAAATTTGGTGTATCCTCTCTGAGTTGTACAACTTCTTGTATAGCTGTGGAGTTTCGATGAAACTGAAACACTTTCAAATGGTTCTCGAATCTCTTCGAGTTGCACTATGCTCCCACTAATTCCCTTGGAAAGAAATTCTTTCTCCAAAAATATACCATTACGAGCAACAAACACTTTGTTCTCTTCCTTTAGGAAAAAGTAATATCCTTTGGTTTCCTTAGGATACCCCACAAAGAAGCATTTTCGTGATTTGGGCATGAGCTTATCAAACATCAAATATTTTACATAAGCCTCACATATATTTTACATAAGCCAATACATCCTCTCGAAGGAGGCAGGTTTGCATCATGAGAACTTGTGCCATCGATGGAGGAGGGGGTGGCTCCTCATTTTGAAGCTTCTTGATGACTATGAGCACTTTCTTGCTCCCTTCCTTGTGTGCCAGAACGTTGCGCCTTGTGGGTCTGAGACCTAGGTGTAATAGGTTAGGGCCATCAGATTGGGCACCTCACCCTCCAGAATACAGCCCTTGCAGGCAGCATCACTAGCCATGAGTGCGTGCACGGATCAGGTTATTGGCATCCTATCACACACATGAAAGTTGAGCAACGTATGCGTGGCGGGTAAGGTATCGACTTGAGATAGAAGTATAATGAAAATAAGATGGTTAAGCCTATAGATTCGAGTTTGGAAACCAATTTTTCATGCTAAAATAATCACAGATAGCATGGGTAGATTGCATAGATTACAATAATTTTTGGCGACATTAACATGGTTCGGTCACCACACATAGGTGAGATACATCATAGGGCCATTGTGGCACTACGGCTAATACAGTGGCTTAATTTAGCTCCGTCTGATGCTACCTTGGAGGATGCAACTTTTATTCAGAATACTTTTCTAGATTTCATTCTTTGAGGACAAGAAATCAGTGAACAGGGGGTTATTTGTCAGGACCATTGGCTGTGTACACCCTAGCTGTGTAGAGGCCGGGAGTCTTCTTAGTATAATTGTATCACCTTAATGTAATTTACTAAGATTAATAAAAGCTTCCTTTATCGAAAAAATTTGTCAGGACCACAGCTGTGCGGGTAAATTTGTTTCAGAGTTTAGAGCGAGAGGAGTGAAGTCGGAATCCCGACAGAACGGTTTGTTGGTTTCAGTTATTACTGACGAACGGACGAGATTTGTCTGATGGAGAATTTGAAGTGGAATCGCAGGGACAAGAAACATTGTAGAAATGACTGTGTGTGGTTTGTTTCGGTAATCCTTTTCACCGTAATTGTAATAGCTTCTTACTTTTGCTGCCGCTGTAGGAAACAATGGCTTTTAAGCCGAAAACTAGTTGGAGAAATGAGAATGGAAATGGATTCTCTGAAACATTAGTCTCAATAGAGTAAATTCAGTAGCTTAAAACCCTACTTTCCTTTCTCCAAAACCCCTAAATCTTTGTCGGATTTCTACTCACTGTGTGACGAATCTGACATCATCTCCTCCTTGAAGCACCATGGCACGGCCTTCTGGCTGCAGCGGCGACTCCCATAGGCTGTAGATCCGACCGATCTCTTTCCAAATGATTGCAATCGTTGCCTAGTGGGATAGGTAGGGTGTGAAAATAAGTTCTTACTTGGGGGCCTTGTGCACTGGTGGTTGTGGGTTGAATTACGAGAAAAGCCTATCTTCTAATCTCTTCCTCCCCCTTTGCTTTAGCCTTCAGGAGCAGCAGCTCGCATCCATGGTGTCATTGCTGGTCGCCACCATAAAGGAGTAGGGTGTTGTTGCGCCGGCCGAGGGTAAGCTTGAGCTTCATGGAGCCGTAACTAGAATGCCCTAGGATTGTGTAGACAGCCCAGTTTCTTGAGCTGATCAATCACACTTTGATCTGTAGGCTAGCTTGATGTGACCAGGAAGTTCTAAAGCATTCGAGCAGAGTTTACAATTGAACTAGACAAGGTAGAAACTGGTCAATTTTGATGGTAGGTAGATAAGATTTGGTTCAGGTTTTCAGGAGTTGTATAGCTAGCTACGTCCATGAGTGTGTATTACAAAATTCTGAGAAAGATTAATTTGGTTGAAACAAGAGACTCATGACTCCTAGCTAGAATCCAAATTTTGTAAAAAGTTATGTGACACTCAGCCATATGGACAACAGGGCCCTCATGTTAATACACATTTAGAACCAAATTTTGTAAAAAAGTTACGGCACCAAAAAAGGAGAATGGTCTTATGCTTGGTTATCTCAGTCTATAGTATACGTGATGTGCCCTACTTTTCTTGAAAGTAATCCTAAAAACATATATAGATCCAAATTGCACTAACTAATTAACAAACTCACCCAGATGCAGCAAGGGCATCAGCTGCTCATCACGCGCAGGCTTGCACTTATCCAGCTTGCAAGTACTACTTTTATGCAAGGTGAAGGTTAGCGTTAATGAGGAGCTCTTAGAAATAGAAAAGGAAAACTAAAGTGGAATGGGATGTTACAACATTGTAATAACGTGCCAAAGAGGCAAGAAATTCATGCGCTCATATTTTGCACACCCCTTGGGTTACTTGGTTTGTATCATAAGTTTAATTCTCAACGGCTAAGCTCCTTGCATAGACTTGTTCATAGGCAGCCTGGCCCGGTCGGCCTAGCCAGGCCCCAATTTTTCAGGCTCGAGCCTTGGTTTTCGGCCTATAGGCCTAGCCTGAAGCTGGGGAAAGTCCCAAAACTTGATATAATTAATTAAAAGTAATATGTTTATTTCAGAAATGAACTAAGTAATGATATTTTATTTAAAAAGAATTAAATAATATTTTTATTCAAAAAATGAAAATGCAGCTTATCAGTTCTAACACAAGAACTGATTGTGATGTGCCTAATTCTACATCACAATCAGTTTCTAACCTAAGAACCGATTGTGATGATTCCCTACAAATTATTCCGAGTCATCTATCACAATCGGTTTTTTCCTGATAAGTTGGGAACCGACCCAGATGAAGCGTTAGTGTTGTACCATTCTGTATTAGTAAATAGAGTTGTCCTCAAATTCCGATGAGATCAGTTTGTTCCAACGCAGTTGTGACCTGATTGGTCTTGTTTGTATTTGATGAGGACTTGCACGTTGTGGCAAACGTAAATCCACATGGGTTATTTCCTTTCTGTGTTGGTGGCACTACAAATATAGAATTGGTTAATTCTAGATGCATTATTATAGAGTGTAATATAGGATTATTGTGTACTAGCAAGCAGCAAAAACTTAAAATCATGCTTCAGCTTTGCCCCTTCCTTACCAGAAGGCCATCCATGAGCTTTGTACACTTTGAATAACCTACGTGATTCCAAAAGTTAGCCTCAGCCATTCCTGGAGCAACGTACACCTTAAACAACCCACAGGAGAGTTATTTATGGAGGAAATATGATTATCTGTCGAGTAATTTTGTGAGAAGCTTCAAGTCATGGCTGTCGCTATGTAACAAATCAAGGTACATAAACCAATTCTTTCTTGGTTGAATTACAATTATAATCTAGTAAAACCTACATAGGTATGTTGCCATGGTTATTCGACCTAACTTTGAGTTGCATGTACAATACAAATAAAAGTATAGCAAGTAGTGCAATACTTACCTTGAGTTGTGGGGTAAAAGTATGAACTCTTTATCTTTTTGAGCCACCAATGCCTCGTCCACATATTCATTGATGAATTTTAAATTTTTGTCCATTGTTTTCTTTGTGACTTTGTGTGGGTCAAGGAAACCCACTGGATGTTTGTTATTTTTCACTTCATGGATCGTGTATCTATATATATAAAAGCAAGAAGTCATATATGTACGCATGTATATATATGTGTGTGTGTGTGTGTGTGTTCATATATATATCGGTATTATATGAATGTAGATTGTGATTGCACATACTTATAATGCCCAACATATTATGAGTGCAACATTGAGGGCGTCAAGGTTGAAGAGATCAAACATGACCTTGAAGGCCCCTCGCTAACTGGTTGAACAGATGGTTGTGCTTGAAGCTGATCGAGATACTTGATATACGTTGTGGCATTGGCTTGTTGACTTATTCCATGTACCAATAATGCAATATAAGGCTAGCCATTGTAAGGTATTTTATGTGCTCTCCCGTTACTAAAGGCCCTCCTAGCTTGTATAGTTGGGCCAATAGGGCAATCGAATAGTCGAGGGCCTTCGTGATCTTCATCGATTTGCCCTTGTCTTACTTTCTACTAAAGAGAGTCTTCACAGAAGACAAGTGGGCATGATCCCATGTAACGGCCTTTGATGCACGAGGGCAGGGTAGCTGATTTGGTGCCCTGCTAAGGTGTAGCAGGTGACTCCGGTAGTGTAGATGACTCTGGGAGTGTGGGTAATTCTGGTGCTAGAGGTTGGGTGTCCAGGAAGATGTCACAGCTCGACCATTGGATGTATGTGCCAATGGCATCCACTCGTGTCACGATCTCGTCATTTGGGGGCATTGGCAACAAGACAGCCTTAAAAATGTTATGAACATTGACCACACTAACCTTCATGAAACCCGACACTACCTAGGTACCGTGCACTAGTGCCCCTTGACCAGATGGATACATGAGTGCCCAAGAAGCCTGAAGGGGAATGGAGCCATTGGTAAGCCTCACTTCGAGATTGGACCACGTGGCCTCCTACATAACGATACACAATTAGATAAGACGTCCAACATCTATATCTATGGAGCATTCAAGAGATATATATTAATACCTTGATGTCACAGGCATGAAATTTGCCATCATCATTTGTGTGAGTGGTAGACGCACAACTGCTCTTACGGTTAGTGGGGTTGAACTGTGTACATACGTCCAGGGCATGCGTGGGCCGTCTCTCATAATTATTGATCATTTCCTCGAGACTTCTTATCTGATTACTGAATTCATCTCTTAGCCTTTCCATAATCTTCTCTACAAACCATTCCTCACACTAGGGCTTTGGCTCTCTTCCTATTTCGGTATTTATCAGAGTTGTTTGGGAATCCAGTTTTCTAAGGAATGAAAACCACTTTGCCTCGCTTGTGACTAGGGTGTTCATTGCTTCCTAAGGCCATGGATAGTACATCTTTATACTTGTTTGGCATACAAGAGCCATCGAAAGATTGTGTACTAAACACTACTTGTAAGATCCCGACATGTTATTTCACTTATGAAGTTATGGACTAATTACAAGTTGGTAGTTCGATATCTTACTAAACATTCACACAGTTCCTCGTCCGTGTGGTTTGTAAAGAACATGATGCTGTAAGATGTGTCACGTGATCTCACTCTTAGCTAGTTTGGGGTGTGCTCGTCAATGATCGACGCAAATGGCAGGGAGGCCTCCTTGTCTTCCCTCCTCCATTGCACGCTCTTACACGTGTACCTAGCAGTGCCGAGTCTGTAGGGGTGGGTGTTTCTTGCCTAAAAGGCCTTGTGTGCTTCACTTTGATACGTGAATTCTTCCGTCGTCGTCATCTAAAAAAATGTTTGACATACGTCCTCATCAATGAACCCATACTTTGAGAAGGGAGTCCTGTCCCTCTTGATGTATTCTGTGACAAGCGTTCTCTTGAAGTTCTTCCATGCCTTTCCAGCCATTAGCAGAGCATACCATCGCACTAGGCATCCGGAGTCTTTAGGAACCTCGAACTATGGAAAAATTTCTGTCAATAGGTTGTTGCGCTCCTTATCAGTCAGTGACTTGCACGCTGGATGGGTGATGGGGACCCGTTCCCATTGAACTATATTGCATAATATTTGGAATGTTGTCACTACCTTTCTCAGTTTGGTAGGGGGCCTATCCTGTGGATCAATCACCGTGATTATATATCGGTCTATGGGCCTTTAATTTTCACCTCTTGGACCGCGAAAGTTAGTTTTCTTTTCGTTGGCTCATTATATGCTTTTAGTGAGAGAAATGAGGGGATGTTATCTTCTTTTTAGCTAGAGTGTGTTAGGTATTCAAAGGTCATGCCCGATGATCAAGTTAATTGATTGCTTCAATCATGCATAAAGTCTTGTGATTTAATAAATATAATGTTGATTATTTAATTCATGCTCAGTAAAAATGGTCGTGGTCTCTATAGGAGTGATCTTGACCTTTACAGGAGTGGTCTTGACCTCTACGGGAGAACCTTAGACTCGTATTTATATAAGCAAATAAGGTCTTGAATTCTTACCTTCCTAAATTATGCACCATAAAGCATGAAGTACCAAATTTGGCTTATTCACATGAAATAAGTTAAAAATATACTGTTCAACTGAGACACAATACGAGAATATCAATGGTACCAAATTCTAGAATGTTTATGTACTTACCTATTTTTGTTACAATTAATCAAATTGCCTGCCATTCTGGAATGTTTGACAATTACGGTTGTCCAAGAAATTTACCATAGTTTTCTAAAAACTTAATGACCCAAGAAAGATAAACTAAATTCAATATGAAGCACATAGAAATATATGATGATCAAACAACCAAAAGAGAACAATCAATTTAGTCATTTTGAATGAATGATTAAAAATTAGTAACAGGATGAGTGATAATAGGGAATAGGCAAGTAACAAATCTAATCATTATAGAACACACTTAACGTATTATGCTAATGTATCACTAGTCCATCTTGAAAAACCAAATTATTACTGATTAACATGTGTTAGCACATTATTGACAAATGTAGCTATAAGTTGAACTGACCTTTAGAATAAAGATCTACTTAACGTATAATGCTCACGTGGCATCAGTACAACTTCCAAAAACAAATATTATAGAATGACATGTGTTAGCTCATTAGAGATGAACGCCATACTTTCCCAATCACATCCATCATCTAAGGCAGGTTTGGCATATACTCAAAAAACAATGGCACACTCAATGAAATTATCAAACTATAATTATACTCAAATATGGTATTGCACGAGAAAAACATTAAGCTATTGATTCAATCCTTATATTCTAGTAAATTAAGATTAGTGTATCATTATAATGACAAACAACCATAAAACATGAACAAAACTACATAACCATTTTTATTATGCAAGCAATCATTTTCTATTATGCAATTGTCGAGACCCGGATTTATGAATCTCAAACCCTTTGTGTATGCTGCACTAGTCCAGGATCACGCTAGTGCACACAGTGGCAACATAGATGAAATATCATTCCATATAATGAATTATCTATGAAAGAAGCAAAATTATAATTAAATAAAGCAACAGACCTTATGGTCAAGGTTTACACTACTATGTCTAACCTAAGATGCTCTGGAGTTAAGTTACTTATTGATGGAATGGAGTTCGAAGAGAATCTTATTGTGTTGGGTACTCAGACCCTAGATGTTATCCTTGGAATGGACTAGTTATCTAATCATATGGCTATTTCAGATTGTGGTTGAAGAGTTGTGTTAGTTGAAAGCCCCAAGGGAGAAAAGGTGGACTTTTAAGCAATTGTGGTCCGTGATGGTTAGCTGATGGTTAACAGTGTTAAATCTATTATTCTCGAGAAAGTGTCAGTTGTTAGAGAATACCCTGATGTGTTTCCTGAGGATTTGCCTGGTATTCCACCAGATCGGGATATTAAGTTCGTGTTGAGTTAGTGCCTAGTATCGCGCCAATAGTAAAAAGACCATATCGGATGCCTACAGATGAATTGGTAGAGATGAAAAAGTAGATCTAAGAGTTGCTGCAAAAAGGTTTCATTAGACTTAGTTCATCTTCGTGGAGAGCGCCTATTCTGTTCATCAGAAAGAAAGATAGAAGTTTAAGAATGTGCATTGATTATCGTGCTCTTAACGAGGATAAAAAATAAGTATCTGTTGCCCAGGATCAATGATTTGTTTGATCAGTTAAGAAGAGCTGGAGTTTTCTCCAAAATAGGTCTTCCATCATGGTATCATCAATTAAAGATTCGTACTAAGGATGTTCTTAAGGCTGTGTTTTCAACGCGATATGGACATTATGAGTTTACAGTCATGTCTTTTAGATTGATCAATGCTCCTGCATATTTTTATGAACATGATAAATAAAGTTTTTATGAAATATTTGGACAAGTTTATCGTAATGTTCATCGATGATATTTTGGTATACTCTAATTCTGAAGTAGTGCATGCAGAATATTTGAGATTAGTCCTTGAAAAGCTGCGAGAGCAACAACTATATGCTAATTTTTGCAAGTATGATTTTTCAAAAGAGAAGGTGGAATTCCATGGATATGTGATGACTGCGAAAGGAGTTGCTATTGTCCCAAGCAAGGTGACAGCAGTGGTGTATTGGGAACAAACGAAGTCAGTTACCCAAATCTGTAGTTTCTAGGGATGGCAGGATATTACCGTCGATTCATTGAAGGATTCTCAACGATTACGAGGCCACTTACACAATTGTTGAAAAAGGAGAAGAAATTTGCATGGACATCGAAGTGAGAAAAGAGTTTTTAGGAGTTGAAGAAGAGTCTAACAACAGTACCAGTGTTAGTGTTGCCAGATGTTCCGAACAGCTTTGATATCTATTATAATGCTTCTAGAGAAGGACTTGGATGCGTATTGATGCAAAATGGAAAAGTTGTTGAATAAGCGTGAAGGCAATTAAGGTCACATAAGGAGAATTACCCTATGCATGATTTAGAATTAGCTGCCATAGTGCATACTTTGAAGTTATGGCATCATTATCTCATTAGAAATAGATGTGAGACATATACAGACCACAAGAATCTAAAGTATATATTTATGCAGTCAGATCTCAACATGAGAAAGAGGAGATGGCTGGAATTGATTAAGGATTATAATGTTGGAATTCATTATCATCTTAGTAAGGCTAATGTGTTAATCGATGCCTTGAGTCGAAAGAGCCATAATGCTAGTATGGTGGTATTAAATGATCAACTGGAGTTATACATGGAATTTCAGAGGTTAAAGCTAGAAGTTGTTCCACAGGGATTTTTAGCAGCTTTGAAAGTGAAGCCAAATTTAGAAGATCAGTTTAGAGAAGGCCAGAATGATGATGAAAAGATCTATAGAATCAAGTATAAGAAAGATGAAAGCTTAGCCAAAGATTTCACTTTGGATGCACAAGGAACGATGTGGTTCAAAGGTCGAATTTGTGTATCGAACAAGAAGGAGCTTAAGCAGTTGATTTTGCAAGAAGCTCATGATTCCAACAATTCAATTCATCCAATAAGTGTTAAGACGTATCAGGATCTTAAAGAAAGGTTTTAGTAGTCTAATATGAAGAGTGAAGTTGCTAAACATGTTGCTTTATGTGATGTATGTCAGAGAGTGAAGGCAATGCATCAGAGACCTGCTAGTTTCCTACAGCCATTAAAGATTTCTGAATGGAAGTGGGAGGAAATTGGTATGCATTTTATTACCGGTTTACCTAGAACCCAGAGTGGTTATGATTCTATTGTTGATCATTTGACCAAAGTTACTCACTTCATACCAGTTAAGACTACTGTAGAGTACATGGACCTCGGGTATATGCATGGCGGGCCGTGAGGGTGTCGGGACCCGAATTCACAATCCGGAAACCCTCTATGTTTTCAGCACTAGTCCCAGGATCAGTAGCTAGTGCTCACAGTTATCAAAGATGAATATCACAATCATACACAACAGAATAATAAATAAAGAATTCATCTTTTAATATAACATGTTGAACAACCTTAAGGTCAACCTTACACTTGAGAGGCCTTGATGGCTTTAACTCCAAATAGGTAAACAGCAGCGGAACGAAGAGCGTTGGCGAATCTCATCAATATGCCACAGGCAACTGACAAGGTTCAACTCCTAGATATTCGCCTCCTTGTGGAACTTCTCCTCCTTCGAAGTTGTAGTCATCTTCTCATCTGATGATTTGTTGTTTGCAAGGGGGGTGAGTACACACCGTACTCAACAAATCATGCACAGAATGCAGTTCTATTACTACATGCATGGCTTATTCCAAAGAAATGGCTGAATGGTTCTTTTGCAATAAAGCAACATGTACAAATAATCATAGTAGATTGAAAAGCAGTAAAATAAGTAATACCAATAATAAATTTCGCAATCATTCTCAAGTAAAGCATTTCTCATCCTTAACCAATTTCCATATCACATTGTCCACATTCCCAACCTCATTTTTATCAAAATCTAACCCTTGACTGTAATCCCCGAGCATTGTCCAATACCGCGGACACGGCTATTCGAATAGTTTTTACACTCTGCAGAGGTTATACACTTTACCCACATGATATAATCAACTCATCACGTCAGCCGTGAATCGCCATACAAGAGTATGCGAATGAGCGATCATAACAAAGTCTTTCCGAAACTTCCATCCTCGCATGCGCATTCTCCCGACATAGTTCCCATCGTCCCTTCTCTCACAGAAGCGTAAATACAGGACAACATATACCGTTGAAGAGATGTAAGACCGCAATCGGTAAACACTACACCCTTCTTCCCACATCCACAGATACAAAACCACCTGAGGTCTCACATGCTAAGACTTTGGAATCATACTCAACTAGGTCTGTCCCATACCAGCCATGTGGTTGTATGTTAGGCTCAGATCAAAGGCTTGCAAGGTTAAGTCCTTAGGGTGACCAAGGCAAGACTACCCCGAATAATTCACCAACAATACCATCACATAATTCACCAACAACACCGCCAAATACCAAAGCAACATATCCAATGCCACTCTTGCCACTTGCCTTAGTCTAAAACATTTTACCACCCCAGTTGATTATTGCGCAACACAATGCCAACAACAACTCAACATCCATGTAGAACCACACTGGTTCCACATATCAACATCATCGTGTGGCAACACGTCACACTATTTCACAAACACATTTCATAATCCATTGATCAGTATTAACCTTTTATTTTCAAAAGACATGAGTTGCGTGGCATGGCTAAGCAATTATACACGGTCAAACCAACCCACGTTGGCAAGTAATAACAACCAACTAATAATCAACCATCTTAGAGTGACAAATGAATTATAGCATACAAATAATCATGGCAAGGTGATATTAGCAATTGGATTGAATAACTAATCCCAAATTAATTTAAATCATTTTAATCTTGAACTAGCATGCAATAATTTGAATCAAAGTAAATTTGTAAAACTGGGAGCAATATGATCAAAGCACAACTTGCCTGGCCCTTGCAATTTTTTTATTATTCTTTACTCTTTATCTTCAATCCTTGATCCTCGATCTTCAATCTCCGCTTGCTTGCTTCTCAGCTCCTTCAAGCGACTTCCGGCAATACGTCTAACGATAAACAAATACAAATACAACAAAACTCAAAAGGCAAATCAAGTAAACTCCAAATTAAGAACGAATAGCATTGGGCACAATGGCTTAGATGAAATTAAGAACTTGAATGGATTAGGTCGATGATTAGACAAAATAGAACGGCTTTCGAAAAATACACCGAAGAGAAAGATTAATGACTAGGAAAGAAGGAATAATATTCTGAAGAATATTTCCTTTGAAGCTATTATCTTGATTAGACAGACAATGACATATGGGCTCTCGATCTATAGACCGGGTCCATAAAGATATGTTAGTTCACGATGAACTAAACTAATGCTCGAGGTTGACTTTCGTTGACTAAGTAGATACACAATCAAACAAAAGAAAGATAAGCTGATAGATTAGATATGGCACAAGGATATGACATATGGTCAATGGTCTAGCGACCAAGTGCACGAATGAATTCTGGGTT
The DNA here is from genome assembly GCA_036346375.1 of Guadua angustifolia. Taxonomy (NCBI): domain Eukaryota; kingdom Viridiplantae; phylum Streptophyta; class Magnoliopsida; order Poales; family Poaceae; genus Guadua; species Guadua angustifolia. The sequence goes on from CM070520.1 coordinate 26,340,563, forward strand.
AATGGCAGATTAGATTTTCAGGGATAAGACAAGGACAGATGGGATCAATATCCACTACGGTTCGATCCGAAGGATAGTCTTACATCGAGGACGGGACTCGACGACGACAAGGCGGTGATGACAAGAATACGAGGCTGAACTCAACGTGATGGGCTAGGTCACAATAAGGCGATAGAAAAGGTAAGGACATCACATTAGGGCTTCCACTTGCATGCACCCATACAATGACAGCGATACAATGAGAGCAAAGCGTTAACGGCGGGATGTTAACGACGAAACGTTAACGATGGAATGTTAACAGAACACATATGAGATTACAAGGTGGTGACCATCAGTACAATGATAGGGCAGCGAGGTCATGACATGGCTCATGTTTGATTTGCGATCTGTGGGGTACACATGTCGTGACGTAACGACAAATTGGACCAAAGATTAAGTCCGGGTTTGAGCGAAACGATTCAAGGATGGATACACTTGGCATAGGGTAGGATGGTAGGGTTGGCTCTGTGATTAGAGGTTACTAAGGATGGCGAACCGAAACGCCGCACCGATACAAAGGACTAGGCCAAAAGACGACGGTAGATTCTAGAACATGGCTTTGACGGCAACTGGAGATCAAACGAACTTCACTGATGGGAAAAACAGTGAATGACGATCCACCGGACAGATAACACTACCGGCGTTAACTAAATTGGGTGGCGGTAAAGAAGGCGGCGGCGGCAAAGCAAAAGGCGCGCCGATTTAATAAAAAACATTTTGGTAGATGCAACAGCAAAGGGGAAGTGTCCATCGCGTAGAACGCGATGATAAAAAGTCAACGGTATAGGCGGATTTGGCGGCAATCCACCGGATTGATCACAAACTGCCGATGAACGGCTCCCGGAGCTAATAGATCAAACGATCATAACTATTAAGGTACTGCATGAAACCTAACCAAATTTTACAAAGAGCTATCTGAGATCATTTGGCACAATATGACATGAACGGATCTGAATTTTATCTTCTGGATCAACGGGGAACGCGTGATGAAGTTTTCTGCCGTTGGAACGCAGTCTGATCGGGGAAGATTGATTTTTTTGCACAAATCCTGCAAGCAAAACCTTGAGTTAGGATGAGCACCATGTAGAGGACATCAATATTAGTCTACAGTAAAAATTTCACGGTCAAACTCGCAAAAACAAAGGAGAATGGGCAGAAACAATATTTGAGATTGGAACGGCCATAACTTTTGGTTCCGAGGATGAAACTGCATAAAATTTGGAGGAGAGACAGATGGTACCATGGGGCATGAGGTGACGTGGTTGGATCTCAAAAAAACTCACCCAGCTGGCGAGGAACGTGATGCCAAAATCGGCCGACGAGAGGGGCGCCCGGAAAAGCTCGTCGACGTTGTAGGAGAAAAGGGTCGCCGGCGGTGCTCTGTTTAGAATCTTCCAAAACTGTTTCATAGGGGTGTTGTTGCAACCATCATGGGGGTGCTTCACAAACAATTTGAGAATGAACGGAGTTCGGGAGCGCCCGGTAGAGCTCGCCGAAGTTCTCACCGAAGTTGCGAAAGAAGGCTTGCCGAGGGAGCTCGGTTGCGATTCTGATGCTGATCTTTGAGTATGATGTGAAGAATGAGGAGAGGCGTCTAGGGTTCAATTCTCAGCTACAAAGGAGCAATGGATCAACGCCGAGTTGGGAAAGAAATCGGTGGCCGGAGGTGTTGCGGTAGGCATTTGCAAAATCTAATTTTACTAGATGTAGAGGACAGCAAGAGGAAGCTCTGGTAAAAATTTTAGATCCAAATAAGATCGGGAGTGACCAGGAGAGCTCACCGAAGTTTTCGCCGAAGTTGAAAAGAATGGCTTACACAGGGTGATCCAGAACTTAGATGGGGCAAATTCCAATTGGGTTGTAAAGGAAACGCACGTAGGAGGCTATGGTTCAATTTATAGGGCGATCAAACTAGCGGATCATCAAAAAACGCCACGGAGTTATGATCGAAAACTCGCTGGAATTATCAGAAGTAGTATCGTTTATTTAATCCGAATTACTAAATATCTCCAATAAAATCGAAATAAATATAAAACAACCATTCAAAAATCCAAGAAAAATCTGAAACGTGACCCACAGCCTTAGTAACACAAATAAAATATTATTATTGATTTAGGGTTTGGGCCCTTTGACCGGCCATGGCGCTGGTCAATCGGACCCCGAGCTCGGGAGACCCCGGCCCGACTTGGAGCGCATCGAGGCGCTCGACTTAGAGCGCGCTAGACACGAGCACGGCCCTGCTTGACCTCAAGCTCGGGCGGGCCCTTGTTCGGAGCCGCGGTCCACCCTTGGATTTCGGATCAAGCACTTGACCGACGGTTGCTCAAGGCGCTGGTCGGGGCAAAGCAGATGCGGCAACAAGTTCAGAGCGGTTATCGCTGCCCTCAACGTGCATGAAGGACACTTCCTGAATCTAGCCTAGCTGCTATGCGTCACGAGGAGGTATAAAGACCAAGGGTACACAATCCTTTGGGGAGACGAAGACAACACACAACACGCCCTAGCTCGGTGAGACTTAGCCATTGTTGAACTTGAGAGTAAAAACACCCTTGTACTCGAATTAGCTAAAAGAAGCGCCGCAAGGCGATCGAGTAGAGCTATTACCTCCCGTGGGCTCGAACCAAGATAAATCTCGATCTTCGCCGTTGTCGCCTCACTCCGACCATAACCGCGCCCATACTTTTCCTCCGACTAAGTGAAGCGCAGCTGGGTCCCGTGATCACACCGACCCCTAACTCACTTCTTGCGGTCGGCGATCCCGATCGCCGACAACCGGCGCCACCGTGGGGCCCAGCTTGTTTCACTTATTCGTAGGAACAACATCAAGAACCGTGAGCATGGCGCACTTCATCGACGGACTTTCCTCAAGCGTGGATTTGGCGCGGACTCACTCCGTGTCCTCGCTACGCTTTCACCGCCGCCCTTGAGCAAAGACGCTCGATGGCGACGGCCAAGGCGCGGAGGGAACGCGATGACCGTGATCCGCAGACCCAAGACGCCGCCGGATGGTGCACGCCGCCATCAATCTGCTATAACCGCCCGCAGAGGCCCAGAGAGGGCCAAGACGCCCTCTGGGCCCCTGTGCTCCCTCTCACGGGAGCGCCCGCTTATCGCCGGTCTTGGCCGACCCCGATAGGGCAAGGTCGGAGCTTTTGGCCGAGCCACGCCGAAGAGCTCGATCGGGCCGCGATCGAGGTCGCGCCCGCAAGACCGGTCAGCACTCGGGACCCGCCCGTAAAAGTGATGACAACACGCCGCGCGCCGCCGCCCAGCACCCATCAAACGCCTCTTGCGCAGAGCTGGCCCCGAGCGGCGGGCTCGGGATGAGGCCTTGACACAGCGCCCAGCACTGCGCAGCACCGCACCAGCAGGCCAGTGCCCGAGCCAAGCCACACGGACTCGAGTCGACCGGCAGCAGTTGCGGACCTCCCCGGACGCTCGCCCAGCGCCGAGGGTCCAGATCGCTATGCGCTACCTACCAGTGATTCGCGCCCGCACCGTGGTCGTTTCACCGAAGGTCGTCGCGGGAGCCTCGACCAATCCGACAACAGTAGGGACCTTGTAGGTGATGACCACACCGCAAGACCGTCTCCGCCTATAGCCGCATGGCGATTCGACGCTTCACGCCGAAAGTGCGGTGGCGGCTCGGTTCAAGCCCGCGCTGATCGAGCGCTTCGATGGGACTAAGAACCCCGATGAGTTCTTGTCCATCTACTCGACCGCCATCCTAGCGGCCGGAGGGGACGAGCTGGTGATGGCAAACTACCTCCCGACCGCGGCCGGACGGGTCGCGAGGACCGCTTTTCAACCAAAAGCCCGGTTCCTTCAGTCGGGCGCCAAATCGAACGCCCGCCCAACTTTCGAGTTGTTACGAGCGGTCGGGAGGAGAAGGACTGGATCGTGTCATCTAGGGAAAGAACGAGCCGCCGCGGATTTTGTGCGGTGATTTATCCGCACAAGGAACCCGATTCCGAGCATCTCCGACGGCCGCCATCAAGGCGTTCAAGTTCAGCGCCCGCGATCGGGCGCCATCAAGACACGAGATCACCTCGAGGCTCGGCCACAACAAACTTTTTCCGCATGGCGAGCGATATGCGGACGCGACGACGCAATCATTGAACGCGACCACGACCAAGGTAAGCTTGGTCTAAACCAAACAGAGGCCGCCCGCCCATTCTGTGGTGCCGACCACGCACCACCGCTAAGAAGCGGAAGCGTGACCGTCGGGTGGCGGCGGTCTGTCATGGTGATCGACGGCGAACAGCCAACATGAGGTCCTCGAGGTCCGAGGTCGCTCGAGAGGGCTCCAACCTCGCCAAGGTCGGCCTCGCCTCAGCGCAGAACCAGCCCCAAAGAAGAGGGCTAACGACTGGCCTCAAGAGTCGATGCCCGCCACAGGGGCCGAGAGGCGCCGTTATGATGAGGCAAAGTTTCGCTGTTTATAGGGCGGCCGGCCACGACCGCGACCGCAGGCTTCGGCAGGCAAATCGACACCTTCTATGATGGGCGGGCGAGATGCCCGTGTTCTCGGCGATGACGATCAGACCGACAGGTAAACGCCACGGAGCACGATGACCTCGATGAGTTCTAGCAGGCGAAGCGCCGGATCGATGTCATCTTTGGCGGCTCGTCGGCTTACCGACCCAGCGCGAGGTCAAAGCCGCCGGCGAACCATCTACCGTGTCGCCACCGAAGACCCATCGAGCGCCCCGCATGTGGGCCGGGCCACCATCACCTTCTCTCCGGAGGACGCCCTCCTGTATGGCTCGAGACCAAGACCGCTTTGGTCGTGACCCGACCATCAGCAATACCGGCTCGGGCGCGGCTATGGTCGACGGCGGCTTTCTAAACTTGCTGCAGCAGAGCGCCGCTCGGCCGCAGATTCCCGGCCGAAGGTCAAGAGCGCCGCCATACCCTTCTTCGATCGTTCTCGAGCTCGACCATCCCCGGCGCGTGGTCTTGCCCGTGACCTTCGGGACTCTGACAACTTCCGCGACCGAAATGGTCACCTTCGAGGTGGTCGAGGGTGACCTCCGCATAACGCCATTCGGGGCGGCCTACCTTGGTCAAGTTTATGGCGGCCAACCATTATGGCCATCGATGTATGAAGCCGCCGCCCGAACGGCATCATCACCGGCGGGCGACTCGCAGCGGCACATGGGTGTGAGACCAAGGCCTTGGCTCACAGTATGCCGCCCCAAGCCATGTCCGGAGGCGACGGCAGAAGAACGCCCGCCAAGGCGGCGATCCAGCCCAAGGCGACGAAGGTCGTGCCGCCGAGGAGGACGACCACCAAGTGCATCCACGCCTCTACCGAGCCGAAGTTCCAAATAGAACTCGAGCTCGCCACCTTCCTTCGCTAACAAGGGTATATTCGCCGGGAACCCGCGACATGCCCGGCGCCCGAGGGAGGTGATCGAGCACAAGTTGCGTGTGAGGTCCGGCTCGACCAGGCGCCAGAAGCCGCTGCTTTCCCGGAGAAGGTCGCGGTCATCAAGGAGAACCTCGACAAGCTCCTCAAGGCCGGCTTCATCCGCAAGATCGAATACTCCGAGTGGCCGCCAACCCGGCCATCGCCCAAAAGAAGGGCGGAAAGTGGAGAATGTGCGCCGACCATACGGGTTGAACTCGACCGCCCGGCGACAACTTCTCTTCCGCGATCGACCAGATCGCCGACGACCGCTAACGCCAAAATGCCGAGCTTTTGGACGCTATCGATACCACCAGATCAAGTCGGGCGGTTGACGACGAGAGCAAGACAGCCTTCATCACGCCGTTCGGCACCTATTGCTATACGACCATGTCATTTGGTCTGCACAACGCGGGGGCCACGTTCCAGCGTCTGATGACCAGGACGTTCGAACCACAGATCGGGCGGAACCTTGAGGTCTATGTGGACGATATCATCGTCAAGAGCCCCTCTGAGGGCGACCACATTCGCGACCTCGAGAAAACCTTCGCCAACCTGAACAGGCACAAGATCAAGCTCAACCCCGAGAAGTGTGTGTTCGGTGCGGCGTCGGGGAAGGTGCTCGGCTATATGATTGGGGGCTCGGGGGTCGGTCCAAATCCGGAGAAGATCGAGGCGATCGAGAAGATGGCGCCCCCGACCTCGATCAAGCAGGTGCAGAGCCTCACGGGCCGCATGGCCACCCTCAGCGAGTTCATCTCGAAGCTCGCGCGAGGGCTCCCATTCTTCCAAACTCGCAAGCACGGGCTTCGAGTGGACTCGAGGCGCCATGTCCTTCGACGAGCTGAAGGTATATCCGCGCCCCACCTCCTCCCATAACGCCACAACCCGGCGAGAGGTTGTCGCTCTACTCGCGCCACCACCCACGCTGCCGCTGCCGCCCCGGTGGCGGAACGGGATCTCAAAGAAGACCCAATTTATTACGCTGAGGTCTTGCACGCCCAAAGGAGTGCTACCCGCAGTACGTGAAGCTGTCAGATGTTTCCTCATGGCGTCGCGCGTAAGCTCCGCACTATTTTCAGCGATTCAGTGGTTGTTCCGAGCAACTTCCGCCGGGACATCTTGAGGAACCCAGACGGCGGCGCGCGACGCCAAGTGGGCTATGGAGTCGGGCGGCGTTTGACGCCCGTGTCGCCGCCTCGACGACCATCAAGTCACAGGTGCTCGCCGACTTCGTGGTCGAGCAGGCGTCGCAATCTGCGCCCGAGCCTAAGGTCGAGGACGAAAAGCCTTGGGTCATGTTCTTCGACGGCTCGAGGTCCTTCAAGCTGGCGGGGGCCGGCATCCTTATTATCACACCGCACGGCGACCAGCTGAGGTACATGGTTCGTTTTGGGTTCGCGGCAACCAATAATGTGGCAGAGTACGAAGCTCTCTTGGCGGGCCTCCGAGCTTGCAAAACTTTGGGCGTGCGCCGATTGGTCGTAAAGGGCGATTCCCAGCTCGTCGTCAATCAGTACAACAAGGAGTACCAATGCTCGGGAGACTCGATGGCGAGGTACCTTGTCGAGGTGCGCAAAATGGAGAAGTGGTTTCGAACTTGGAGCTCAAGCACATTCCTGTGAGGGACAACTCCAGCGCCGATTTCCTCTCCAAGCTCGCCTCCTCCGACGACGAGATCCCGCCCGACGTCATCCTGGAAACGTTGGCGGCTCCCTCGATCTCCGAACAGGAGGCCTTGCTCGTGGCGGTCGAAGGTACACCTTCCTGGGCTGCATCCATCTCAGGATTTCTTGCACGGGCGACCTACCACCTGACCCTGCCGAGAGGAGCCGGATCAAGCATCGAGCGAGTCTATACACGCTCGTCGGGGCAAGCTCTACAGCGAAATGTCTCCGGCCCCGACGCTTGCAGATCTCCACGGAGGAGGGTAAGTACCTACTAGATGACATCCATTCGGTCTCTGTGGAGCACATTCTTCAGACAGACGATGGTCGGCAAGGCCTTCCGCATGGGGTATTATTAATAACGGCGCTTCAAGATGCTCGTGATATCGTCCGCACTTGCCGCGCATGCCAATTCCACGCCCGGAAGTTGCACCAGCCCGCCTACGTGCTCCAGACCATCCCGCTTGCCTAGCCCTTCTCGACCTGGGGGCTGGACATCCTCGGCCCTTTTCCACAGGCGATCGGGGGGAAGAAGTTCCTGTTCGTGGCCATCGACACCTTCACCAAGTGGATCGGTCGAACCGGCCTCACCATCACCGCCGAGCGGTCGTTCGCTTTTTTTCGCTTGTTCGTGGTCACCGTGCACGGGTTCCGCAAGATTATCACTAACAACGGTACTCGGTTTACTGCTGAGTTGCTCCAGAATTTTGCGAGAACTCGGCATCAAAATATGCTTCGCTCGTGGCTCACCCCGTGAGCAACGGAGCAAATGAATGCGCCAACGGCAAATCGCCCAGTATGCCAAGAAGCGAAGTCGCGATGAGCTCGAACGCTATGGCAAGACCCGGTGGACGAACTTCCCACCGCCCTATGGTCTATCCGCACCATGACAAGCCGGGCCACAGGTCCACACCCTTCTAGCTCGTGGTTCGCATCAAGCCGCCCCGCCTCCCGAGGTTACACTGGCTCGCCAGGTCACTTGGTTGACCAAGTCGACTTCGAGCACGAACGGTCCCTCGACCTTACCTCGCAGAAGAAGTAAGATGTCAGGCATCGCCACGATCAACGACTACCCGCAAGCTCTTCGCAGACATGCGCCTCGGTCAGACGACCTAGAAGCTCCTTGTTGGGGACCTAGCCCCGAGGTGGATTCATGGCTCGTCCAACACCAACAAGTTATCCCCACGTGGGAGGGCCCCTATAGAGTCGCTTCAACAGATCGCACGGGCTTACTTGGCTAGCGATGCCCGATGGTAGAGAGCTCTCTAGCTCGTGGAACATAGATCGACTTCAAAGTTTTATGTGTAATCTCTATACCTTAAATTTCAATAAAGTCGTTCATTTATTCTCGCTTTTATGTCTCGCTACCACTTGTGTTGTTCTTTGTTTTTTCCTAGACTCCTTTTTCACTTAACACGACCTCCGCACGCCGATTCGCTCCTAGTCTAAAGTGTCGTGAGTTTGACGCTCACCCCAAAGGAAGAGCTAAACGTAGTTTAACCTCTTCACAATCTAGCTCCTCGCGTTCTGCCCAAACCGAGAGCCTCGCCATTTTGATCATAGGCGGCGCATGGCTGCGATGGTCGCTCGAGCGTTAACCCAATGTGACCGCTCTACTTAACGGGTTCGCTTCGTTATTCTACTTTTGCGCACTTGTCCTCAATTCGCAGGTCGTGGGCCGCTTGTCCATATCTCGTTTTGTGCCCGAGGCACGCGCCGCCAAACCTCGGCCCAACGGGGCTGGATTAGGCTATCTTATTGGCGCACGACCAAAGAGCGCTGGCATGGCAAACAAGCGGCGTATGACTCTAAGTATCCCCAACTACAGATTTAAAACAGGACGAGGTTTCCTTATTCACCAAAAGCAACTGTTTCATTAGTGCATTTCCACTTTTTAACATTTTTCTGATTCCGCCATCTCGCGGACAAGTTTTTCCCGCCGAAGCGTGGCAACTTTTGCCCTCGTGGTCGCTATCTCACCCGAGCCGAGGGCTTGCTGCGAAGCATCTACGGCTCGGCGCCTTTCGTCTTCAAGTTGGGCCAGGGCGCTCTTCGCCGCCCTGCTAACACGCTCAAGCTTCTCCTCGAGTCCCGAGGCCTTGATCTCGAGCCCGGAAGACGCCTTCTCCACAGAAGCCTTCTCCAGCGCCTCGACCTTGTCACGCTCGGCCTCGAGTGCCTTGGTGGCGCGCTCGAGCCTCTCCTCCAGCTCCGCGGTTTGGGCCTCCAGCTCGGGGGACGCCTTGGCCGAGGATGACGTTTGCTCAGCGGCAACCTTCTCCAATACCTCGACCTTGGCGCTGCTCACAATAGCGCTTTGGTCGAGGAAGTCGCTGCCACGGCGGCCTTCTCCAATGCCTCGACCTTGGCGCTGGTCAAGAAGCTTTGGCCGAGGAAGTCGCTTCTTTCAGCCAGCGGCCTTCTCCAGCGCCTCTTCCTTGGCGCGCTCGGTCTCAAGCGCCTCGAGCGCCTTGGTCTCCTGAGCCCGTCCCCACTCCACGGCCTTGAAGCTGTGCTCGCACTCGGAGGCCCTAGTTTGCTCGAGCTCGGCCTCGTGGGACACCTCCTGCGCCACCATCGTCTGACGAAGGTCTCGAGATCCCGTTAGCCCGCCGAGCTCGCTTGGTCGACCTCGATGGTTGTGCAGAGTTTGGCGCGCTGCCTCCGCGCTTCCACTACGCTCAGAGCCCCGAGCACGCGGCGTGCTTAGGAGACCTTGCAGCCTCGGAGACGCCGATCGCTTTAAGAGGACAAGGAGGGGGGTAAGCCCAGAAGAAATCGACGAAAAACTCGACCAACGACAGGCATGAGTGGGGATCCTTACCTCGCGGAGTTGACCCTCTAGGCGCAGGCTGGTGAATTCTCGCGTCGTCAATACGATCGCGAGGATTTCTCCTCCTCGGCCACCGCGCCGTTGTTGAGGTCGACCTCGGCCACCGGGCGGCGGGCCAGATCTTGAGTTCGCCCGGCGGGCGCTCTGGTCATCCGATGCCTCCGAGGGTTCAGCCCACCGTCGGGAGGGTCCGGCGCAGATTAGTCCGGCCTCACGGCCGGGCCCCGCCTGCCTCTCTCGGCGCCAAGGGACGGCGGCCGATCCGCCATGCACTCTCGCCCTCGTGGCTCGATGCTACTACCAACACCCGACGCAGCATGCACAGTGCGGAGCTCTACGGCCCGATCACCTTCGGTGGCAAAGCGGAATCGCGCCTCGGCGCCGGAGTGACCGTGGTCGGGGAGCTGGGTACGCCGAGCGCGCCACGGCTCGGGTGTCCTCCGCGGAGGCCTCGGGAAGGCCGACGCGGTAGCTACGCTGTGGGTCTCACCGGTGTCAAAGTCCGCTGGCCGCTGGCCGGGCTCTTCCTCGTCCGTGTCGTCGAGGCCTTGGTCGAACTCGACGACCGAATCAGTTTCGCGACCCCGACGGAGTTCGCGGTGCGAGAGGCGACGTGGGACCAATTCAATGTGTCCTCCTCCTCGACTCGGACTTGCCTCGATAATGACCATCACAAACGGGCAAGTTTCGAGCTCGGCGCCAAGGTCCGCGATCAAGAGCATACACTAAGCCGTAAAGATGCGGGGCGATGCGTCTAAGATGTCGGGTTTACAGGTCACCACCTCCGCCTCGCCGAGGGTCGGCGAAGATCTTGCTACCCGGTGCCACGGAGCATCGCCGCTCTCGCGCCCCACTCAGCTCGGGACCTCAGACTCGGCCGGCTCCGCCGCCGCCAGCCGGGCGGTCCCAGGCCTCGAGTCTGGCACCTGGGCAGCTGGGGCTCGAAGGCGGCGGCGCCAAGGCCTGTCTGTCGCAAAGAGGAAAAGCTCATCAACCGACAAGTCACGCCAAGACGAGCTCGGGGTTCGACCGGTGGGATCCTTACTATGGCACGGTCTCCCCACTCGACGTGGGGTTTTTCGCCCGGGTGCCCCTTCCCAGCGGAGGCCTCTTCTTCCCTTTCTTGCCCTTGCCCTCGCCGCAAAGGAGCATCCTCCCCGCCGTCTCCAACAACTCTTGGTGATCCCGGGCATGCGAGGCTCAAAAGGGCTCGTGGGCGATGGCTCGAGCGCTTGGTCGGATGACTTACCTCGCCTTGGCGACAGAGCACGTTCTTTGGGACGGGTCGCTAATGACGATTGCGGCGCCACTTCCGAACATCTCGTACATCCCGAAGCGACCCATGATTCCTTTGGCGCTGCAAAAAAGAGGCGTCCGTCAGGAAAGATCGAAAGGTGGACTCGAGCAAGACCTTGGGACAAGAAGGCTTACCGGACGCGCCCTCGAGGGTCGGGTCGTCGTGCCCCTGGATCTCGTAAAACGGGTGCATCCTCCTCCGGCGGGGGACACGCGGTTCCGCAGAAAGTCGCTGGCAATCGCCGCCTGCTGAGGCCACGCGATGGCGCAGATGTGTATGAGGGCGATGGCTTCCTCGCCGACCTCGAGGTCGTCCCGGCCCGGTCTCCTTCTTCCGGAAGGGGGCCCTCAGACACCAACAAGGCCGACCTCGCCTCTTAAGGTAGAACCACCGCCGACCACGGGCCGAGGGAGTCCCGAGGTTGGAACTCTGGAAGGCCCACTTGAGCCCGACTGCTGTCGGAAGTAGAGGCATCCGACCACGGATCCTTCCCGGCTTAAAGAGGTCAAGTATCGAAGAAGAGCGAGGGGTCGGAGGATCCCTAGGAATCCTCTCGATAGATGGGAGAAGATGGTGAGAAGGAGAACAGAATTGCACTGTGTTGATGAGCTCGATGTCACAGCTAGAGAGGACCCCGGCGATTTAACTCACTCTCCGGTCCGCAGTCAAGAGGACATAGTGCTCTCGATAAACAATCTCGCCGTCCTTGGGTTGTGGTTCGATCTCGCCACCTGGCAGCCGCCATACGAACGGATCGAGCAATCCCAGGGCCTCGAGTTCCTTCATCCTGGCGAACGACAACGTGCTCCTCCCTAGCTTGGCCATGGCGATCGCGGCTGCTTTTGGTCGAGGGTGGGGAGGAGATTTTTCGCTGGGCAAGGAGGCTTGAAGTCTGAGGGTGCCGGTCGAGAGTCTTCCTGCTGACGCCGCGTCCTGTGTTTTAAGGTCAGATCGCTGCTGAGACCGGGTCCACGGGTTTCTGAGGGCACGCCGCCACGATTTGACGGGAGCGATTAAGGCCTGGCTGCTGAGGCATGGCAGTGTCACCAATACCAGATCCGCATCGGGCGACGGAGATCAAGAGGCGCCAGTGTCGATCCTCAAGGCCCGGCGTTACGCTTTCCACACGACTCGACCTAAAGGAAATTTCGAATCGATCCGGCTATAGAGACTCAAGGTCGGCCCATGTTCCGGCCACGACCTTAAGCCTCGGGGCTAGCCGACGAGGGTCTGGGCGCCTTTGACCGCTTACGGCGGTCAATGGACCCCCGAGCTCGGGAGACCACCGCCTCGACTGGTGCGATCGAGGCGCCGACCTAGAGCACGCGAGACCCGAAAGACGGCCCCGCCGACCTCGAGCTCGGGCGGCCCTTGTTCGAGTCATGGTCCACCCTTGATTTCAGATCAAGCACTTGACCGACGGCTGCTCAAGGCGCTGGTCGGGGCAAAGCGCAGATCGCGCAACAAGTTCGAGCGATTATCGCTGGCCCTCAACGTGCATGAAGGCCACTTCCCGAATTTAGCCCAGTAGCTATGCGTCGAGGAGGTATAAAGACCAAGGGTACATATCCTTTGGGGAGACGAAGACAACACACAACACGCCCTAGCTCGAAATGAGACTTAGCCATTGTTGAACTTGAGCTGTAAAAACACCCTTGTACTCAGAATTAACCAAAAGAACTTGCCTTAGTCTAAAACATTTTACCACCCCAGTTGATTATTGCGCAACACAATGCCAACAACAACTCAACATCCATGTAGAACCACACTGGTTCCACATATCAACATCATCGTGTGGCAACACGTCACACTATTTCACAAACACATTTCATAATCCATTGATCAAGATAACCTTTTATTTTTAAAAGACATGAGTTGCGTGGCATGGCTAAGCAATTATATACGCCTAACCAACCCACGCTGGCAAGTAATAACAACCAACTAATAATCAACCATCTTAGAGTGACAAATGAATTATAGCATACAAATAATCATGGCAAGGTGATATTAGCAATTGATTGAATAACTAATCCCAAATTAATTTAAATCATTTTAATCTTGAACTAGCATGCAATAATTTGAATCAAAGTAAATTTGTAAAACTGGGAGCAATATGATCAAAGCACAACTTGCCTGGCCCTTGCAATTTTTTTATTATTCTTTACTCTTTATCTTCAATCCTTGATCCTCGATCTTCAATCTCCGCTTGCTTGCTTCTCAGCTCCTTCAAGCGACTTCCGCAATACGTCTAACGATAAACAAATACAAATACAACAAAACTCAAAAGGCAAATCAAGTAAACCCAAATTAAGAACGAATAGCATTGGGCACAATGGCTTAGATGAAATTAAGAACTTGAATGGATTAGGTCGATGATTAGACAAAATAGAACGGCTTTCAAAAAATACAATCAAGAGAAAGATTAATGACTAGAAAGAAGGAATAATATTCTCAAGAATATTTCCTTTGAAGCTATTATCTTGATTAGACAGACAATGACATATGGGCTCTCGATCTATAGACCGGTCCATAAAGATATGTTAGTTCACGATGAACTAAACTAATGCTCGAGGTTGACTTTCGCTGACTAAGTAGATACACAATCAAACAAAAGAAAGATAAGTCGATAGATTAGATATGGCACAAGGATATGACATATGGTCAATGGTCTAGCGACCAAGTGCACGTAATGAATTCGGGTTAATGGCGATTAGATTTTCGAGGATAAGACAAGGACAGATGGGATCAATATCCACTACGGTTCGATCCGAAGGATAGTCTTACATCGAGGACGGACTCGACGCATTTACAAGGCGGTGATGACAAGAATACGAGGCTGAACTCAACGTGATGGGCTAGGTCACAATAAGGCGATAGAAAAGGTAAGGACATCACATTAGGGCTTCCACTTGCATGCACCCATACAATGACAGCGATACAATGAGAGCAAAGCGTTAACGGCGGGATGTTAACGACGAAACGTTAACAGCGGAACGTTAACGATGGAATGTTAACAGAACACATATGAGATTACAAGGTGGTGACCATCAGTACAATGATAGGGCAGCGAGGTCATGACATGGCTCATGTTTGATTTGCGATCTGTGGGGTACACATGTCGTGACGTAACGACAAATTGGACCAAAGATTAAGTCCGGGTTTGAGCGAAACGATTCAAGGATGGATACACTTGGCATAGGGTAGGATGGTAGGGTTGGCTCTGTGATTAGAGGTTACTAAGGATGGCGAACCGAAACGCGCACCGATACAAAGGACTAGGCCAAAAGACGACGGGTAGATTCTAGAACATGGCTTTGACGGCAACTGGAGATCAAATGAACTTCACTGATGGGAAAAACAGTGAATGACGACCCACCGGACAGGATAACACGGCCGAAGCGAACTAATTTGGGTGGCGGCAAAAGACGGCACGCGGCGGCAGCAAAAGGTAGCGGCCGACGAATAAAAAACATTTTGGTAGATGCAACAGCAAAGGGGAAGTGTCCATCGCGTAGAACGCGATGATAAAAAGTCAACGGTATAGGCGGATTTGGCGGCAATCCACCGGATTGATCACAAATCGCCGGCGAACGGCTCCCCGAGCTAATAGATCAAACGATCATAACTATTAAGGTACTGCATGAAACCTAACCAAATTTTACAAAGAGCTATCAGAGATCATTTGGCACAATATGACATGAACGGATCTGAATTTTATCTTCTGGATCAACGGGGAACGCGTGATGAAGTTTTCTGCCGTTGGAACGCAGTCTGATCGGGGAAGATTGATTTTTTTGCACAAATCCTGCAGGCAAAACCTTGAGTTAGGATGAGCACCATGTAGAGGACATCAATATTAGTCTACAGTAAAAATTTCACGATCAAACTCGCAAAAACAAAGGAGAATGGGCAGAAACAATATTTGAGATTGGAACGGCCATAACTTTTGGTTCCGAGGATGAAACTACATAAAATTTGGAGGAGAGACAGATGGTACCATGGGGCATGAGGTGACGTGGTTGGATCTCAAAAAAACTCACCCAGCTGGCGAGGAACGTGATGCCAAAACCGGCCGACGAGAGGGCGCCTTAAAAGCTCGCCGACGTTAGTAGGAGAAAAGGGTCGCCGGTGGTGCTCGCTTAGAATCTTTCAAAACTCGTTTATAGGGTGTTGTTGCAACCATCATTGGGGTGCTTCACAAACAATTTGAGAATGAACGGAGTTCGAGCGCCCAGAGAGCTTCGGCCAAGTTCTCACCGGTTATGAAGAAGGCTTGCCGAGGAGCTCTGCCATGATTCTGATGCTGATCTTTGAGTATGATGTGAAGAATGAGGAGAGGCGTCTAGGGTTCAATTCTCAGCTACAAAGGAGCAATGGATCAACGCTGGAGTTGGGAAAGAAATCGGTGGCCGGAGGTGTTGCGGTAGGCATTTGCAAAATCTAATTTTACTAGATGTAGAGGACAGCAAGAGGAAGCTCTGTAAAAATTTTAGATCCAAATAAGATCGGAGTGACCAGAGAGCTCACCAAGTTTTCGCCGGTTGAAAAGAATGGCTTACACAGGTGATCCAGAACTTAGATGGGGCAAATTCCAATTGGGTTGTAAAGGAAACGCACGTAGGAGGCTATGGTTCAATTTATAGGGCGATCAAACTAGCGGATCATCAAAAACGCCACGGAGTTATGATCAAAACTCGCTGAATTATCAGAGTCAAGTATCGCTATTTAATCCGAATTACTAAATATCACCAATAAAATCAAATAAATATAAAACAACCATTCAAAAATCCAGAAAAATCAAACGTGACCCACAGCCTTAGTAACACAAATAAAATATTATTATTGATTTAGGGTCGGGCGCCCTTGACCGGCCGGGCGGCGGGTCAACGGACCCCGAGCTCGGAGACCCCGCCTCGACACTGGTGCGCATCGAGGCGCCGACTTAGAGCGCTTAGACACGAAAGCACGGCCCTGCTTGACCTCAAGCTCGGGCGGGCCCTTGTTCGGAGCCGCGGTCCACCCTTGGATTTCGGATCAAGCACTTGACCGACGGTTGCTCAAGGCGCGGGTCGTGGGGCAGGCGCAGATGCGTGCAACAAGTTCAGAGCGGTTACTGCTGGCCCTCAACGTGCATGAAGGACACTTCCCGGGAATCTAGCCTAGCCGTTGCGTGCTGAGGAGGTATAAAGACCAAGGGTACACAGTCCTTTGGGGGAGACGAAGACAACACACAACACGCCTAGCTCGAAATGAGACTTAGCCATTGTTGAACTTGAGTCAGAAAACACCCTTGTACTCAGAATTAGCTAAAAGAATCGCCGCAAGGCGATCGGAGTAGAGCTATACCTCCCTCAGGCTCGAACCAAGATAAATCTTGCCTCTCGCCGTTGTCGCCTCACTCCCACCATAACCAAGGCCCATACTTTTCCTCCGACTAAGTGAAGCGCAATGGGTCCCGATCACACCGACCCTAACTCATTTCTTGCGGTCATGATCCCGATCGTCGACAATTACATAAAATAATAATTTTATTCGTGTACAAGAAATACTTTTATATTGTTTTTAATATCTTTTTAATTTGGTAAATACTAAAACAACCCCAAAAAATCTAAGAAAATTCAGGGAGTTTAATTAGACATTTTGAAATCAACTAAAATATTTTGGTACCACCAAATATTTTATTTTTATATCAACATATATTTTTATTTTGTTAAAGCTTTTAAAGGCTTTAGAAAATATATAATTTGATAAATGTAGGAAATTTCAGAGAAATTCCTTAGGTTTATTTATATTAAATAAGATAGTTTTAGCAAAACTAAATCTTTTATTTTGTCTCCAAACTATATTTTTAATTAATGAGACTTTTGGAAAGGTTTTGAAATCAGGATTTTAACAAATAATGGGGAAAATTCACCGAAGTTTCTTGTGATATATTTTTTTAAAATTAATTCCAACTTAAATAGGGTTTTTATTTTTTTAAGGAAATAGTTTTAAGTTTTTCTAAAAATAGGCAAAAGTCTTTTTCTTTTGAACTTTAGAGAAATCCAGAAAATAAAGAGGAGACAAATAAACTTGAGACAACCGATAAAAATAATAATTTAAAATATTTTTTTATCCTATTTTTGAAATGAAATTTTGGGATGTTACAGAGGGCCACCCAAGAAGGGATGGGCCGAGCTGACCGCATGGAGACGGGTACCACCTGGACTACCACCGCCGTGCGCAACAAGGAAATCTTGAAGATAGTAACCAACCTAGATTAGGTATGATACGATTGTAATCCCGGTTGTTGCCATATTCGGCAGATAAGGATAGAGATAGAATCTCCACCTTAGAACCAATCAGGGATCTTCCTTGTAACTGCACCTCCCTACTATATAAAGGGGGGTAGGCAAACACACGATCACACAAGCATACACACATCCACATCTACATTCATAATCCCAGAGCACAAGACTAAGGTATTATCTCCTCTGCGAAGGCCTGAACCTGTATAAATCCCAAGTCTTGTGCTACCATCGAGTTTGGATCCAGCGCCTAGCCCTATAATCATTATTGCCGACAACAAACGTTGACAGTTGGCGCGCCAGGTAGGGGAAGCGTGAAGATCAATCTCGTTAAGCTCGATGGCTGCCGTCAACGGAATTGCCGTCACCTTCGCTCCTGCCCAGGCCTTCCACTTCGGGAGCCTGGACTTCATTGCCGACAACCTCGGCAAGCTCGCTCTCTCGGACTCGGACCAAATCCAATCTGGGAGAAAATCTATTGCTCCTTCATCTGGACTACAGCTCGGGTCGGGGAACGCCACGACCATCTACTCTCGAGTAGTAAGCTGGGGGTTTTCTTCCCGATTCGGATATGGTAAGGACCCGATCAAGGATGAATCCCGGGTGGTAGGTGTCATCAGCACCAATCCACTCGGATTCAAAGATCAACTCGATCTACCTTCCCTTCACTCCTTTGGCTTGGAGACCGAGTCCGAGAGCAGCTCGAGAAGTTGCTGAAATTTCTGTGGTGTCTGTGTGATTGAATACTTGCAGACCGAATCTCAGCACCAATGAGATGCTGAAGAAGCTGTGGAGGCAGATCGCCGTCGGCGTGAGGCACAAGAAGCGTGCTCATGGGCTCTTCGGACCCAAGGCCGCAATGTCAACGAAGACATCTTGCAAACAAAAATAGGGGACCAAGCTGTTTTCCACACGCCACAACAAAACATCGTTGCCTCCAAGACGCTTCTCGACACCCTGGGCCCAATGCTCAGTGCCAATAGCCCCATTGCCCCGATCGTGGCCCAAGTTCAGGCCATGGTGACGGCGGCAGCAATCCAGCACAATCAGGGAGATCCAGCGGAGATGTCACATTCTCGTGTTCGCACTCAGACTGCCAGCAACTAGACCGCCCGCAGTCGATTCACGCGCAGTCGGCATGAGCCTTGTTGTGGGGAGGACGCCCACTGGAGTCTCAACCGCGACCTCCGCTTGGACCTAAATGCCAGGCGGTGTGAGTGAGAAGAGGATGATCGGCGTTGACGCGACAACAACTATGAGCATTTCAACATCGACCATGATTGCCAGGACGACCGCGACGTTCGGCGCGATAGCCGCGATGATCGTATGGAGCACCACCCCCGTGGCCGACGGGATGACGAAGACCACCGAGTCAGAACTCCGCCACGTCGATCTCTGCCACGGCGTCGTGACGGATCGATTGATGGGGTCCGCGATGTGATGGTGAATTACTTGCTAGTCACGCTCACCCCATCGGCTCAGGCCTGGCTCACGGGACTTCCAGAGAATTCTGTAGATTCCTGGAGAGATCTTTGAGAGCAATTCATCACAAACTTCCAGGGCACCAATGATTAGTCTGAAACCCCGTGGGACCTATACCAACTTCATTAGAAGAAGAATGAGTCTATTCGGGAGTTCATCCAACATTTCATGCAGAAAAAGAACACGATTTGGGATGTCTCGATAGCAGTCGTCATAGCGGCTTTCTAGAAGGGAGTCAGCGATGCCGACTTGATCAAGAAGATGTCCCGGAAGCCGCCGACTAGAGTGAAGGAGATGTTCGCTTTAGCGGACCGCTACGCCATGGCCTCAGATGCTCTAGTCGAGCACCAAGACGATCGTCCGTGGCAAAAGGACAAGAAAGACCACACTGAGTCCTCCAAGCGGAAGGACAAGAAGCGGAAGGGTAAGGAGCTGGTCGCAGTAGCTGAACGCGGTCAGCCCCAAGCGCTGCAGACAGATGATTATGACAAGGTGATGGATGCGATTTGTCCTTTCCATCCCAAGGGGAAGCATGCAGCCAAAGATTGCTTCACCTTGAAAAGGTTCACGCGAGAAAATAATAAGCGACCGGGCCTAGATAAAGGAGAGGCAGGCAAGAAGCAGGACCCCGCTGAAGACGATGAAGGAGACTACCAGACAACCGAGCACGAGCTCAATTATATATTCGGGGGCTCGGCTGCATATGAGTCCAAGCAGAAGCAAAAACTTACCGCTCGAGAGGTCAATGCAGTTATGCTGGCAACCCCCCAGTACTTGACGTGGTCCGAAGTTCTGATCACATTCAACCGCTCGGATCACCCCGATCATATTCCCTATCCAGGTAGATATCCTCTGGTCCTAGATCCTATTTTTCGCAGCATCAAGCTCAAGAGGGTGCTGGTCGATGGAGGAGTGGACTCAACGTCTTTTTCTCCAAAACCTTTGACAGCATGAAGATTGAAAGACCATGTGGAGGTCTATCCTTGTGTGTGATGAGTAATTGATAAGATTTGAGATTTCTTTAATTTGAAATTGAGTTTGATTTGAATTGGATCTTCAAATTGAAGCAATTTGAGTGTTGGTTGCTTTTCCCAGTGCTACCGGCCTGGGGGCGATAGCACCGGAACTTTGAGAAAAAATTATGATTGATTAATGATTTTGGGATAATCATTGAATATATATGTGGGCATTGCTATGTGAAGATTTTTCCTTGTCTTTGATGGTTGCAAGGCAACGATGCTAGGTCATGGTGAGGCGGAGGATGACCGGGACTAAACGAGGAGCATCGGAGGTCCAGACGGTTGGGAGATCGCCGGAAGATGATCAGAGACGGAGTCTAGGCAAGTCAAGAAGATAAGGAAAGGAGATGATGTTAGCTAGATGCCATGTGGATCAATGAGGGCCGTCGGATTGTGGTCTAGTTGTAGGTTAGCAGGTCTAGGTAGTATGCTTTGAAAACCGTGCAAGAAAACCCAGTATGTGTGTGGGTTTTGGGTTAGCCCATGCATGGCTGTGTGTGTGGGTTAGTCCTAGCCCTTAGATGAGTGCTCTAGGGTTGAGGGACTCATCCAAGGGTGGTAGGTAGCCCAAGAGTAGTATAAATAGGGGTGGAGGGGTAGCCTCCTCCCCTTGAAGGTTGTAGAGGTTTTTGTGCTCCTTTGAGCTTTGCCCACCTTATTGTGTGGCTTTGTAAACCTTCTCCTTCCAGAAATGCAAATCTTTTTCATTCATGCTCTTCGACAAACTCTTCCTTGTATGCAGGCGTAGTCTTCTCTTCTGGTAAATTTTGTCCGCAAGGGTGAGTACACACCGTACTCAACAAGTCATGCATGTAATGCGCTTCTATTACTACATGCATGGCTTGTTACAAAGGAATGGCTTTATCGGGTTATTTTGCTTTTGCAACAATATTTTAAACTACTATCTATTTAGATTGAAAGCATCAAAACCATATAACCATTATATGTCTCAAGTTGTTTTCCACATTGTTTTGAACACACAGTCCCTAATCAACATTCATCATTAACCCTGGCACACAGCCTTTCACCCCATTTTATTTTCAAATACTAACCCTTGACTGTAATCCCCGAGCATTGTCCAGTACCGTGGAATCGGCTATTCGAACAGTTTTGACACTCTGCAGAGGTTGTACACTTTACCCACAAGATACAGTCGTACACCACCAAGGCGATTGACCGTAACAAAGCTTTTCAGAGACTTCTATCTTAGCCTAAGAACCTCTCCGTGTTGCCTTCACTATCACTTCTCTCACTCGTGAGCCAAGTATAGGACCGACGAACACCGCTGGATCGGTACCAAGCCGAGCACGTGCATCGCTCCCCACACAAGCATTACCCTGTAATCGCCACCCGAGGTATCAAAGGTAAGACATCGAATCCTACTAAACTAGGTCTTCCCATTCAGACATGTGGTTGTACGAGACTCAGTCAAAGGCTTGCAAGGTAAGGTCCTTAACTCCACCAAGGCAAGACATCCTTCTCACATTTTGGCACACACCCTCACAACACTCAACCCACCCCCTGTTGCCACACAGTGCCCACTGCACAAAGCCTCGAACCACTTGCCCCAGCCTAAATCAATTCCACCCCAAGTTATTAATAAAGGCAACACATGCCCAGAATCATCCTTCATGTAGAACCACATGTGTCTCTACATTCCAACATCATTACCAACAATATTCCACCTTTTATCAAAAAGCATTCACTATTTCTTTAGTCAATATTGTTTTTGTAATCCAAATGTAATTGTTCACATTATAAGCACAAATAAGCAACTATTCACGGCCTAGCCTCCCGTGTTGGCATAATATTATCAACCAACTAATATTACCAAACCTAGGTTATCAAAGGAATCATGGCATATGAATGATAATAACAAGGTGTTGATAGCAATTAGGTTGATTAGCTAATTCACCCAAAATATTTAAATCCATTTTAGTTGAATTAGCATGCATAATTTGAAACAAAATACATTTCAAAACTTAGGAGCAACATGGTCAAAGCACAACTTGCCTTCAAAGAGTTGTTGATCCTAGTCCGAGTTGATTCTTGTGCAGAAATTCTCAAGTTCTCCGACAAATCAACGTCTACCAAAATCATATATACACACAATAAATACATTTTCCAGAGAGCAAACTCAACTCTAAAAATTCCATAAAATTCACCAATAAATAGATCTTGATTTTACAAATTTTTAGAAATTGGAATCACTCAAATCGGAGTTAAAACGCAAAAGTTATAGCCATTTGAAATTTGAAAATAAATCAAAAAGAATAAACCGAATTTCTTTATTTATTTTTATACTGAAAATTCAGCATTTATGACATCAGCATTACCATTTATGATGTCAGCACCGAAACCATTTTTCGGCTGAAATATATTTTTTTTAAAATTAATTATGATGTTAGCATGACGTCACTTTCATCGTGCCAAAGATCGACAGTGGGTCCCATCGATGACGCCAAGATGACACGTGGCACGATCTGGTCGTTACACGTGTCAACGAATTATCAATCCGCGACTTGATCTAATCTCAATCGTCCGATTAAAAATAAACGGCCGCGATTAACTCAACGATTCGATTCCTCTTGACCTAGTCAACGTGCACCAAGATTCGTGCCGAACACACGGCTTCATTGTGACCGCACGATCAAACGGATGGCCCGGATCAATACAACTGTTCGGATCCTCTCTCATCGACAATGGGCCCGGTGACGCCATGGTGACATCACGCTAGCGACGCCGTTAGCCGGCGACGCTTGGCACACGCGGGCGCCAAGACGGATTGGCTATTCGCGCGGCGTGATCTCGACTGCTCATTCAAAATTCAATGGTTCGATTGAATCTTAATTCACGCGCAACAAAGCGACGTATACCCCGGCGCGACACGGACAACCGAACCGCACATCTAAGATCCAACAGATAGATCTAATCAATCCTACGCTAATAACCCAAATCTAACGGCTATAGTTATCTAGACTACGTGGCTACACAGAATCATACGATCAAGATCTAACGGCGGATAATTGAAAATGGAGTTTATCGCACGCGGCTACATGGCTAAATCCAAACCATCCAACACAAACCGACGGCTATGACCTAGCATAGTTTGAGCACACGGGCGATCCCGCCACGCGCATCGCGGCGCTATCTCAGCCATTCATTTCAAATCTACGGCTACGTTTAAAGATGAGGCTTATCGTTGAACGGTGACGGGATGAATTGAAGACGCGGGCATTTATCGAACGGTCAGAGAAGCTCCACGCTCCGGCGAAGGCGCCGCGAAGTTGAGGTGACCGGAGAGGAAGAAGACGATGGCAGCAGGGCGCCCGTGCCGCCCGGTGACACCGCTGGTTCCACGGCGCGCTCGTCGCGGGGGTTACTCCGGTGGTCACGACGACGGTGGAGAGTGACCGACGGTGACGCAAACAACGGCGGAGTGTCTCAGGACTACGGCGAGGTCGTGCGGTGTCTACGGCGAATCTCAGAAGGCGTGAAAGGTCTCAAGACGTGGATGGGGTGTTTTATACCGACGCCGCTAATAAAGCGGCGAGTGAACACAGTGGCGGCTATGGCGTGTGGAATCCACGGCGGTAACGCACGGCGAGGCGCTCAAAGAATCAAGACGGCGACGAGTTTCATCTCGCAGCGACACGCCGCGACAATCGAACGGCGGCAGGTATAAACGACGCGGCGAATCATACCAGAGGATGAAGATCCAACTATTGACAATCGGTGGTTTTAGGGTTTCCTACGAAGCGTTGCAGTATACAAGACAAGAATGGGCTCTGCCCATTATCGTTCATCGGATTTTTATTGATTTATTTAATAAAAATAATTCCAAAAATTCATTTAAATTATTTGAGGCTTCTAAAATATCGTAAAAATTTCGAAAAAATCTAGAAAATATTTTAGGACATTTTGAACTCAAATAAAATATTTCCATTTATATTTTATTAAAACCTTTCATTATTAAATTTATTTCCAAAGAAAGGTCTATTTCCAAAAATCCAATTAATTCCAAATAAATTCAAAATTCTCAAAATTCGAATAAATTATAAAATTCAAATTAGCCAAAATTTTAGGATGTTACAACGCCTCCGTGGCCTTGTCCTTGAACCTTATTTAATGGCGTGAGAGGCCTCGCCGGTCCGCTTTGGGACAGACGCTTACGACGCGCTGGTAAGAGGCATCGAGGAATAAGCCGCCGTCGGTCGAAAAGTCAATCCTTCATTAATTAATGACCCCGACACGAGGTGCCGGAGGGATACTCGAGGCTAAGCCTCCCCTCATTTCTTTGGTTGCCTTCGTGGCCTGGCAAGGGGACTCAACACCGCTCGCCATCAAAGCCGCCACGCTGAGCCGCCCGTCCGGCGATCATGGCGTGATCGCCGATCGCCGCTAGGGGGCCACGTGGCTTTCACCCGGCAAGGTATGCGTTTCGCCAGATCGCTTCACCAGGTGCCACGCTGGCCGCCGTCACGAACAAGGCGTAATCGCGGATCGCCACCAGGGGCCACGTGGGCTTTCGCCCAATGGCGCGCTGCCAGATTACCCATCGTGGTGCATATGCGGCGCCGCCCAATGAAAGGTATGAATCGCCGGACTACTCGCCAGGCCATGTGGGCTTCGCCTGGCGTGGTGGCGCCGCCAGATCGCCAATTAAGGTGTCACAAGAAATGCCGTCCATGAAAGGTATGAATCACGGATCGCCGCCAGGGGCCACGGGGTTTAAATCGGGCCAGCCACTTGGGCCTACTACTTACGGTGGAGAGGGTACCGGTGTAAAGTACATCGACAAATTGTCGTCACCTCCCGAGTGTATGTATCGCCCAATGACGGTGTACTGTAGCATTGCCAACTTCGCATCCAGATTTGCACCAGATCCCGCCGTTGGAGGTGTTATCGAACCCTATATGTTAAAGAAAATTAATAAGTGATTCGCAATATATGTACATTTTGTTCAATGGAATTTGTGATTAGGAAAATTAACCATATGTGGGGATAGCGTACTAAAAAAAGGAGGAGGCGGGGAGGAGGTCAAATATCGAAAATTAATTGTTGTCCCCAAATGAGAAGATAGAATTTCTTGAAGATCAAATTACAAGAAAAATAAAGTAAATCTTCATATCATGTCACCTAGCATGGTTGCAAAAACATTACCAATAGATGGCAAAAAGGGATGACAAAGATGAATTAGTATATGATTTAGTGATTTACAAACATGTCCAAAATCAAAGCTCACAAGACAATATTTAATTGTAAACATGACAGACATCTATGTTTTGGGGTTATATATATGAAATCGGCTAGAAATGCGTAATTGTTTGAAAAGTTATGAAAAAACGAGAATACCTAACCTATTCCACTCATTGTTATGACAAATTTTGTCGTAGTTTTGCATAAAAATCAAATAACTACAAACAAGTCTCACAAAGAATCATTTACTCCACCATGTCGAGAAGAAGCAACTCGAGCTCAACCGTAAACCCATAATAGCCCCTGCACATAAAGTGTTTAGGTTGCCCGAGCAACAACATTGTAGCCCGATTAATAACTAAATTTGGACCCATTAATCTCACCACCACCACGTGATGCAAACTTACAGTAAAGGTCTCGCTTTTACACAAAAGAAATCGGATCGCACATTCAATCACCAAATATATGCTAATCCTATGTGCTTGTAGCAACATTACTCTTCGCTTTTTTTCAGAAGATTTGTTCAAGTTATTATCTACAGCTCAAAATTTACAAAGCAGCTTAGCTCATCAAACATTATGCAATTACCAACGCAAAACAAGAAAGACATGACACCACATAAATAACAACAATAATTTTACATGACTTCACCTTGGGGTCCCGTGATCGCAATCTCGGTCCTTTCCGAACCACTGCAGCTGTCTCAAGACATGCAATTTAATTAATAAGCCATTACCATTTCTTCAACTCAATATGCCATTCCTATCACCCCACATTCCACTTGATGCCCACTCTACCTCTCCCTTTATCAGATCATCTTCATCATTGCATATCTTACAATTTTTCTCGCAATAGCACATCCCGCTAAATATGGTCATATAAGTTGAGTTCGTGGCTAACACACGCTTTGCACATAACAAGTTGACTTATCTACCGTAAATCAAACATTTCCCCAAAAATACCAGAATGAAACTAAGAGGAATGTAGGTTTAAACTCAAGAGTACAAGTATATTCGATCGGCTTCCTACCCTTGTTCCACGACGTGTTCCTTATTCGTCATGAGATCCGAGATCCGCCTCATGAACCTTTCCTCTCGCCCACCGCATCCTCCTCATGCCTCAACACCTCCTCCTCCTCCTCCCGCGCACCGGATCTCCACCGCCGAGGGCACGGTCCATGCCTAGTGCTGCCCGCGTCTCGCGACATTACTGACCACGCCGGGGCTGTGGCGGGTGGTGCGAGGCGCAACACCCCACGGCGGGCGTGGAGGAGCAGGCCACGGGCAATCATGAGGCGAGGCCAAGAGGAGACCAAGTAGTAGACTCCGGCAATGGGCGCCATTAGACGGTTGTGTTCTCATGGCGATGGTTATCCCAAAGAGATGCGGGCGGAGCATAGAGAGCCATCGGATCGAGCGCCTGCGGGCTGGGTAAGGGAGTGGAGGGTGGCGAGGTGGCTAAGGGTTTGGCTCCGGAAGTGAGAGATTTGTGGTGGGCGCGGGCAGGGGCGGCGGCAGAAGGTGGCGGCAAAAGCAAGTGGGCGGGGCTTGGGCGGGCAAGGCGCATGGAGCGCTTAAGGGAGAGCTCATGAGCGAGGAGATTTTTTAGCCGGTGCACAGATTTAGGTCTCCAACTATTTTCGACGGCCTACTTTAGCCGAGAAATTATGTCTTATTTTCAACGGCCTAGCAATTAGTCAATTTAAATTAGCTACTATTTCGACGGCTTTTGGAAGCCGCATTTATTATTAACAAGATTTTCGACGGCTTAGCAGTCGCATTTAATTTGAAAACTTATTTTCGACGGCTATTCTATGGCCGACGAATTTACAAACTTATTTTCGATGGCTTCCTTCAGGCCGACAAAAATAGTGTTGGCCGATGAATCAACCACGTTTTCCTATAGTGGTTCTTGCCGCTGATGAACCTTGGGCCATGCGCCGACATTGCCAAGGTGGCCCTATTCCGTGGTGACATGTGTCTCCTTGTGGCTATCCTGTTAGCGGTCAAAGTCGATCTATCACCGAGGTGGCATCCGCGTTGGTGCTTGCATGGGCAATGGATTCATCTTGCCGCATCATCATGCAAGCCCACGTGTCAGCCATGTAGCGCATGTGTGCACCAGATCCACCGTGGGCTAGCACGATGCAGTGGAGCTGGTACACACACCGGGGGCACGTGGTGGCTTTGCACTGGCCTGAAGCAATGCTAATGTCACCTTGATGTCATGCTGATGCATTAATTAGCCTTTTTCTATTTAAAAATAATTTGGATATTTTTGGTTTTTCCAATTTTCTGATTTTTAAATTTTTGAATCTTCCACGAGCCCGTTCTCTCTCATACGAGCTCCGATTGAGGTGATTCAAGTTTTTAAAAATTTATAAAATTAAGATCTATTTAGTGGTGAATTTTATTTGATTTTTGATATTATTTTCTCTTTATTTTAGTATTTATTTACTGTTCTCTCTCGACACGCGTAGACGTTGAAGTGCTTGGAGTGTCCAAGGAGGAATAGTTGAATCAAGATCAAGGTCCAAAGTAAGAATAAGGGCTTTTCTAAGGTAAGTTATGCTTTGATCATGTTGAACCCAGTTTATAAAATTGCTATATTGTTTTTATTCTATTGCATGTTATTTCATGTATATAACTGTTTCGAATTAAGTTGGGACTTAGTTAATCTACCTATTTGATCTATACCCTACCTTTTCATTTGTATGCCATGATTTATTTGTCACCCTAGATTGGTTCATTATAGTTGGTTAATACTAAAATCAATGTGGGTTGGTTAGACCTTGTTAGTATGCTTAGCCATGCCAAGTCATCACATGTACTTGATCATCAATGTTTAATCTTGACTAATGAAATATGGAACATGATTATAAATGGTGTGTTAGGTGTTGTCACATGAGGATATTGAGTTTTAGTGGCGAGGGATGTCATGCAACAATGTTGACTGGTTGATAGCACGTGGTTCGTAGTAATCAACCAGGGTGATAATCATTTAGATAGGTGCAAGTGGCAAGGGATAGTGTGCCAAGGTGGGTCGAAGGACAAAGGATATGTGAAGGTCTTGCCCTAGTCATCTTAAGGACTTAACCTTGCAAGTCTTTAAACTGAGTCAACCATGCAACCACATGTCTAGTATGGGATGCACCTAACTAATTAAGAATAGCGATGCTTTGACATGTGATACCTTAGGTGGATAATCACACGGAAGCATGCTTACATGGAGGTGTGGTTATAACGGAGGATGTGGTGTACTACAGTCACACATCAATCTAACAGTTTGTCATTCCTAACCTTCACATTCGATGAGGAAAGGGATAGTGTACGACTTACGGGAGGGTCAGTGTTGAGATAAAGGTTTCTGAAAGGTTTTATCATAATCACTCTACCAACAAATGAAGGGAAGTGTGTTAATTGCATAGCAAAAAGAGACAATCATGTCATGTTGGTAAAGTGCATAACCTTTATAGAGTGTAAAATCTATTTAGATAGCCATGTTCATGGTATTGAATATTGCCCAGGAATTACAGTCAAGGGTTAAATTTTATAAAATGGAAACTTGGATAGGAAGGGTTGGATGCTGTTGGAAAGTTGGAATGTGATTTAGGATCTGATGTCTTGGTTTACTTGAGAAATGTTGTAATTACTTATTACTATTATTTATTTTACTATTTTTACAATCTACTTACTGTATTCATTTACAAATGCTGCTTTACTGCAAAATAACCATGTTAGCCATTCCATTGGATTAAGCCTTGCTTATAGTTTTGTTAGAATTGCATTTTGTGCATAACTTGTTAAGTGCTTTAAGTACTCGCCCTCACCAACAACAAATTACCAGTTGGGATGGAGTCTACATTAGCTTGGAAGAGAAGTACTATGAAGAGATGAATGTTTAAGGTGCGAGCCTTGTCAGTTGCTTGTGGTATACTGAGGGGTTTATGTGTGTTTTCATTCTGCTACAGTTTAATCTATTTTCTCAGTTTAGCCTTCCAAGGCATAATCATGTAAGTTTGACTGTAAGGTCAGTCAACAATTTAATATTTAATACATAAAAGTCTTTTATTGTATTTTCTCTATATATGATAGTGATATTCATCTACATTTATATTGAGCTTGTCACTACACCATGACACCAAATTAGCGTTAGACATCGGGCCGGCAATAATACATAATTATCGACCAACTATCCGTCGCTAAAACTTGGTGACGGACTAACTGTCAACAATAATACTTTTAGGGTCGATGGTGCATTGGAAATTATTTTGATATGTAGGGACAAACAATCTGCTGGCAATGATAAATTTTTTCGTCAAGATATCTCGCTTCAAGAAAAGTCTATCCGCTTCAAGAAAACTCATGTACAAACTATATGCAAAAATAGGCGCTAATTATATTTTCTTATTTATTTATCCGATAATTCTTTTATATATATTATTTTTACTGTATATATTATTATTATTATTTTCTTTTTTTTTTTTTTTCACCGCCTACGCCTGCTTAGCTCGACCGATCGACGCCAACAAGCCCGACCCAACCATTCCCTTAACCTAACTCCACTCTCTCTCTTCACTTGGCTCCCATTCCCATTTCCACCGCCACCAGATCCTCCGCTCTCTCTCAAGACTCATCTCTCTCCCAAACGCCATCGCTTCCTCCATCATGCACCGCCGCTTCTCGCCTTCCTCGACACCCCGCCTCTGCCGCCTTCGTCGCGACGCTGCCGTTGTTGCACTCGTGGCCTCCGGCCTAAGCACCGCCGCTTGCGCCTCTCCACCGAGCCCGCCACCATCTTCTCAGCGTCGCCCGATCCACCACCCTGGCGGTCTCCTCCGGTGTCGACCCCACCACCGAGCTAAGTGAATGCCTCCCCTTCTTCTTTCTCCATCTATTCATTCCTTACTCACTTCTTCCTAGGTCATCGCCGCCCGGTGGGCGCCTCGGTCGGCCTCAATCGCCAGAAGAGGCCGACACCGGGCAAGGAACCAGCCTCCACCGACTTCCACGCTACCAACTACCGCCGATTGCCCTCCTCCCTAAAAGCTAATTTAGATAGCCTCCTTGTCTCTTTGATTATTTTTGTATGAACCGAATGCAAAGATCTTAGTTCTTGCATCTTGATTGATGTAACATCCCAAAATTTGGCCTAATTTAAATTTTTGGATTTATTTGAATTTTTGTGAATTTTTGGGATTTATTTGGATTTATTTGAGTTTAATTTGAGTTGATCTTTCTCTTGAATAATTAAATATTAGAAAAGTATTTATCAAAAATAAATAAAAATATTTTATTTAAGCTCTAAATACCATGAAATATTTTCTAGAATTTTTCTAGAATTTTTCGGGTATTTTTGGTGCTCTAAATAATTAGTATGATTTTTTGGAATTATTTTAAAAGGAAAAACTTTGGAAATTCTTTGCTGCAGTATGGGCCGAGCCCAACACTGTGCGCGTCGGTCAGCCCGTCCGACTTAAAACCCTAAAGCCTCTCGTCTACAACTGTGTGATCTCCATCGGGCGGCCGATCCGATGCCACGTCGTCTGCGCGCAAGGGTCATTGGATCGAGGCAGCTCAGACAACGAGGATTGCGCCACGTCGCTCGGGAGGCGAACCGTCGGCGTCACCGCCGCCATTATTAGGTGGTTGGCAACCAGGATTTGGCGGTCGATTTGCGCGTTGATCGAAGCGTCTCCGTACCCGTGAAATAGCCCGTTCAACGCGTCTCTTTGTTCCGCACCTTTTGTCCTCTCACTCGTGCACCATAGTGCACTGTAGCTCCACTAGTTGCTCGTCGGAGTTGGTATTGCCACCACTACGGTTTTCCTTGTCTTCCGCCGCCATTGGTCACGAACCGCCACATCTAAGCACGGATTCGAGACCTCCACTCCGAGACGCACTCGCCGTGACCTCTCTCACCACCGGAGACACTCAGAAACGCCGTCGGCTACTTCATCTTCTTCGTCTCCGGCCATCGAGCACCGCCGCACCACCATCAACCCTCACGAGCATCCCCGACCGTTGGATCTCCATCGCACGGTCCAAGTAACACCACGTAGCTACCTTTGATGCGTTGAAAATGTCCGTTAGATCTACATCGTACCGTTCGGGTGAGTCCACGTAGCCGATTTAGATACGTTTGATAATGGCCGTTAGATCTCAATCCAAGGGCTCGATTTAGGCCGAACCTGGCCATTGGATCTTGTTTCATGGGTCGGATCCATGCCGCGTGTCCGCGCAAGAATCATAGAGTCGCCGCACTCAATCCGAACCGTCAGATTTTGAATGCGCGGGTGGGATTTCGCCGTGTTGATAGCCAGTAGGAGCGCGCCACGTGACGCACGGTAGCCCTAGCGCCGCCGGATCTCAACCGCTGATTTCGGGCGCTTCGGTCGATCGCGCCACGTGTTCGCAGCAATCAACGGTTGCCGCAGTTAGCCGCCGAGGCGGATCCGACCGCTGAAATTCAAATGATCGGTCAGGATAGCACCATGTGGTCACTCGGATTCCGAAGCGGCATCGCATGTGGGCCGTTGGATCCAACGAGCGGCTCGGATGGTGCCGCGTGGGATGGTTGACCATGTTTGGACCGGCCGTTGGATTTGAATCCAACGGGCGGGAACGCGTGTGCCGCGTGAACCAATGGGTGCGTGCCATGTGTCACCAGCTGAGCCGAGCCTGCACTATTCTGTCGGGCCCACCTACCAGTGGGGGAAGCCGTAAGGGCTGACGTCATCATGACGTCATCCGTGGGGCCCGCAGGTCAGTAGCACTATTCGGTGGACCGAGTCCACCGTGAACCCGACCCAAGCCGTGAGCCTGGTCCATGGACCAGAGGCGATGTGGCTAGCTCCGGTGTTGACACGTGTCGACCGGAGGAATTAACCGGAATTTCCAGAAGGAAAATAAATAGTTTAATTCGGATATTTCCTTTATTTGAATTTACAAACTTGTAATCGCTATAACTTTTGTGTTTTAACTCCGATTTGGGTGATTCTAGTTCCTAAAAATTTGTAAAAATGTGAAATATTTATTGGTGAATTTTATTTTATTTTTAGAGTTAATCTTACTGTCTGTTAGTATATTTATTGTATGTTTATTTGATGCGATTAGATTCGAGTTGCTTTAAAACTTCAAGGGGGAATTTCCAGCACAAGACCAAGCTCCAGATTAGGACCATTCACTGTTTGAAGGCAAGTCATGTTTTGATCATTTTGCTCCTAAGTTTTGAAAATATATCTTGATTCAAACTATGCATGCTAATTTATTTAAAAATAGATTTAATTAATTTGGGTGAATTAGTTAATTAACCGATTTGTTATTGCCACCTTGTCTCTAACATTTGTATGCCATGATTCACTTGATGCCCTAAGTTGATAACATTAGTTGGATGCAATGATATGCCAACACGGGAGGCTAGACCATGAATAGTTGCTTAGCCTTGCTTATGTCGTGAACGATCTTTTATAATACAAAAGCAACATTGACTAAAGGAATAGTGAATGTATTTTGGTAAATGGTGGAATGTTGTTGGTAATGATGTTGAAATGTGGAGGCCTATGTGGTTCTACATGAAGGTTGATTTGTCGGCATGTGTTGCATCATAAAACAACTTGGGGTGGGAAATAATTTAAATCGGGCAAGTGGCAAGATGGCTTCGTGCTGTGGGTCTGTGTGGCAACTAATGAATTAAGTAAAATGAGATGGTCAGGTGCCAAACTTTTGGAAGGAAGTCTTGCCTCGATGCTTAAGGACTTTACCTTGCAGCCTTTGAACCGAAGTTATCAGACAACCGCATGTCCGGTATGAGATGACTTAGTTTAGTAGGGTTCTAATATCTTTCCTTTGACACCTGGGCAACAAGCATACACGAGTGTAATCAGTGTGGGGAGCGCACTGCTACTGCTTGGTACCCATCCAACAGTATTCGCTTGTTCTAAACTTTGGCTCTGAGTGAGGGAAGTGTTAGAAAGGCAATGCTAGGGAGGTTCATAGGTTTAGATGTTGGTTTCTGAAAGACTTTGTTGCAATCAATCACCTGTGTGGTGAGCGATCGATCTTGTGGGTAAAGTGTACAACCTCTCGCAGAGTGTATAAACTATTCAATAGCCGAGTCCACGGAATTGGACAAAGCTCGGGATTACAATCAAGGGGTAGATCTTTGAAAATAAAATGGGATGAAAGGTCAGGTGCTGTGGTTAAAGGTGAAATTTGATTAAGGACTGTGTGTCCAAAATTATGTGGAAAACAATTGGAGAAACTTATTATATTAATATGGTTTTGCTGCTTTAAATCTAAATAAATAGTAAGTTAAAATATTGATGCAATGCAAAATAACCAATTGAGCCATTCCTTTGTAATAAGCCATGCATGTAGTAATAGAACTACATTCTGTGCATGACTTGTTGAGTACGGTGTGTACTCATCCTTGCTTACAACAACATATCAGAATAAGAGTCTATACCTGCTTGGGAGGGGGAGTTTGCTGAAGAGCCGGAGAACTAGGGAGCAAGCCTTGTCAAGAGTCTGTGGAAAGGAGATGCATTACTACGATGTCTTATTTTCATTGCCATTTTCTTGATACTCGATTTATGTGTTCTCGCGGCGTAACTATTGTAAGGTGACCATAAGGTCGCATAACTCGTTATATTCATGTCTCAAGTACTTTATTATTATTCCATTGTATGATTGTGGTACTTTAACCCTGTTTAGCCTGTGTGCACTAGCGTGATCCTCGACTAGTAACTTCAATACAGAGGGTTCGGATTTTCATATTCGATCCCGACAATTGAGTATAAGAATCAATGCTCTTGATGAATTTTTGTGCGATATGGGAAGATGTATTTATGTGCATGCGTTACTAGTTTACTAATGTGAATGATGTCAGTTTACCCATGAGCTTGATGATCATCGAGATTGCGATTGGTATATTGAATTTTGTGATTAGCTTTATATGATTCGGAAATTAATCTATCTATTTTTATGTATGTATAGACTGCAGTGTTTCTTATGTGCTTCACAATGATATTTACGCCTATTGATCAAGCTAAGTTACATAGCCTCCTTGTCTCTTTGATTATTTTTGTATGACTTGTTATTAGATTATGGGAAAGATGTTTTGACTAAATGTCTGTATGCTTTGGCGCTTATGTGTCCCAGTTGATTTTTATTCACATGCTAAATACTTATTTCCTCTTGTACAACCTAATGTGTTGCTAGATTGTGAAGTGTCACTTTTGTGCATGTTCTGATAGGCTTGCATTTTGGTGGATGGTTCAGGATCATTTGCATTTATTAACCTGCTTATTGCTCAATCCTTTGATTTTTACTATAGATCTTAACTTGAGAATGTGAATGTTATGAATTCCTGGTAGTATGTGGTTTCAGTATTTATTTTACTTGTTGAAGCAATGCTGTTACCATTTGGTATGTTATCCTCGGGGATATAATTACCTCTGTGAATGGTACAAAGGTAACGAATGGGATAAGAAAAGAATTAACTATCTAAACACTATAATACACAAAAAATATTTATCAATGACTAGTGGTATGGTGTTGCTCTGAAGTGTCCAAAATGGTTATCTTTTTATGACTCCACTTTTTGTATGAATTGCCAGCCATAGCTTTGGGTCTTGCAAGATAATTTCTAATATTCTGAATTGTCATAATTTATGCAATTTATCTTGATGTGTGATGTGAGCTGGCAAATACCAAATTCATTTTCCTCTATTAATTGAAATACTTAAATGAGTAGGTCAGTAGAATAAAGTTTGATATTTTTTCGGATTTCACGGCCTTGATTTATTTCCCTTTGGAGGCTCTACATCACTCTCCCCTGTTAAATCCACTTGGCCCTATTACTCTTTGCAGGTGTTCCCCATTTCTTCTTTTCCAGTATTACTTTCCTTCTTTGCTTCTTCATTTCTGGTTGCTGACCTTTTGTCAAATTCTTATCGGACATGATTAAACATACATATATCTTGGATGATCTTTTTGATGATCCTCCTCACCTTGCTGAACTTATTCCTCAAAATTCTCCCATTGGAAAGCCACGTGGTGAGGTACTTTGAGTGATGCAATTGTGTGCATTTTAGTAAGATGAGAGATGACAAGTCCAATGCACCAATCTCAATTACAGATTCTTTTTTTCCGCTTCCTTTACATCTATGAAGACATGTAGGCTATCAACTTCTATTTATTTATACATGTACTGCTTTTGAGGTTTGATGTGAAATTTCAGAATGGAAAATATTGAGTATACTTTTATTTTGTTTAGCATGATTTGTTGAAAATTTTCCTTGCTTTCGGATACCAAATTATGCAAAATTGGACATATTCGCACTTTTAGCCCTATAAATGAGGTTATATCCAGAATGCCATACATTGTCCTTTTAACGTGAATATGCCATGATATATTTTTTCCCTATTGTAAATGAACAGATTGCAAAAGAGCGCTTAGAGGATACCTAGGTCCCATTAGATGAAACAGTGGCTCCTGGACAGCTTGAGGAGATATTCCGCTCTAAAGAAGCACATACAAATGCAGTGATACTTGAGAGTGTAAGTCCTGGTGCCAAATGAATATCAATAGCTTACTCATTAATACTTATGTGTTTATGACTGATGAAACACCTTTGTTTATGCAGGTTGGAGACATTCCAGATGCTGAAATCAATCGATAATTCATTTTGCAGGACGAAGATTTATATACAATCTTTTCTCGTGACTACAAAACTGGAGATAGTTTATGCTATGCTTTTATTGGAATGTGTATTCCCTAGAAAACTCTGTACTACATTAACATACTTGGTTCCAATGTGTTAATTGAATAGTTGTATAGGCTTAAGTAGTTATCCCAGGCATATGTCACCCAATTCTTCATTTGTGTTGGACACATATGTCTTAGCCTCTTAGGTTAGTAATTTTATGGAAGGGTCCAATAGAGTGGCCTTTCACAACTGAATAGAAACAGGTTGGGCATGCAATATGTTTGATGCTGTATATACGTTTGAGTTCCAAATGTTGGTGGTCATAGATATAATTTCATCATGTAAAATCCATCATTTAGTTTGCTAACAAACTGGTTGATGGACAAAATGCATGCAAATGCAACAAGGATGTTGCTTTATGTCTAACAACCAAGTGGATGTTGAAAGAAAGGAAATAGTAAATAGAAGAAATATTAGTTACTTGTGCCCCTTCAAAGTAATGGCTTCTGTTTTTAAAAAATAAACTGAGAGGCTCCATTGCACACTTCTGTGAGATAGAAGCTGAGAAGGTTCTAGATAGTCCGGTTGTTTTCTCATGGTCCATTTTTAGTAGTAGAAAGGCTACAAGTGTAGTGTACTGATAATATCTTTGAAAACACTTCCTTTTATACCTGTGTTACTTATTCATAGCAGCATGTTGTAGTAGAAAATGCTAACAATGTCTGTTGATGATCTTTTGTCAGAATTAGAGACAAAGGAGGCTTGTGAACGTGCATATTTCAAGGTCAGTATCCTACCTAGTTTCCCATATGAATGTTGGTTTACACTTAACAATTGTAGAAAGAGCTTCATCTATCATAGTTGTCCTCTAATTTTTCCCTTTTTTTGTGTTATTTGTCTTAATATGTTGCACCTTTTAGAAAGCAATAGTGTTTGTGATAAATGTTGTAATTTGGTTCGATGTAACTCTCATCACTGTTCTAACATTTGGTCACTATAGTCTGCCTGGCGGTTCATGTTTTGTATGATTTTTACTATTCAATTCTAAACTTGTATATTATCTTTGCTGTCCTACAAAGTCGACTTCTTTAGATGGCGAGTGCGCGAAAAAAGGGAAACATTTCGTGTGTTCTTGTTTTGCCAATTTGAGGAGATTCGTTCTTGCGATGTCTATCTGTTGGTTTTGCTAAGGTTTGGGCCTTTTACTCTGTGCAGGATTTGGGTATATCGAAGTTGTCCAAGTGCTTGCTCTAGGCTGCAAGATTGCAAGACAAGGTGCTTGCAACGATCTGTATCATGAGCAGGAGTTGGGTTATTGTATGGCGGATTGATTTCTTGCGCTGCTTTTGCAGAGCGCTCGTGCGACCCCAAAGTTAAGGAAGAAGTTTGAGGCCACTACTAAAGTGAGGCGCTCATCAAGGGTGAGGAATTCAATTTCTAAACGAGGACTTAATAAATTACCAATACCTGAAAATGGTTTGCTGATCTTGTTTTACCCTTTTAAATTCACGGTTTGTTGATTTATATTAGATGTGGTTGTGCTCAGGCTTAATGTAATTGGCATTTTCTTGTGTTGACCAAGGGTAGTAAGAGTGCAGAGTATGGAAGGGAATACACTGGAAGAATTTCTTCTCATGAACAGCAACAGCGTGCTTTCAGAAGAGCTGAGAAACTTCAAGATAGTCTAGACCCTGAGAGCCCATCGTTTGTTAAGAACATGGTTCGATCACATGTGTGCAGCTGCTTTTGGCTGGTAAGATGTTCTCTAGAATACATTTAACTAATTTTGGTGAAATATATGTGATAAACTAACAATTGTGGTTATTATTTTTTACCGAATGGCATTCTACTTTTCCCTTATTGCTTGGCTTATGTTTTGTGAAACCTATTCCTATCAAATAATCGATTAATTAAGCTGTGTTTTGTGGTTTGTAGTTCTAGGTTGCTCTTGGTGGATCTGTTGGCAACCTTTAGAAGATTCGAGCATTTCTTCGGGTCTGTTTTGAATTTGATACATCTTTTTGCTGTTGTTCTCAACTTCTCATGCAATTTGGGTTCTATGTGCACTTTGATGCATTTTTTGCCCCTCGAATTGATGTGTCCGATTATGGATCATGGTGTGCTAGACTTTGATGCTACTGATCAAGGCAGACATACCACCAGAGATCCAAAGCAGGTTCTCTTTTGTAAATGATAGATGGTTAACTGTACGAACCATGAAACTTTTGGACAAATTTGTATATTACTCTATTTGAATGAATTTGAACTGTGTTGAATGGATGTATTACTTGATGGACAAAATTTGTGTGTTCTAGTTGAATGAAGTTAAATCATGTTGACCGGATGCATTAATTCAATCATTTTCTACTATAATATGGTGTACATATGAATTAATTATTAGTTAGATCTATAATATTCTATACAATAATGTTTATGCGGTTTACCCTCGGACTATCTGTCGGCAAAAGTCTTACCCTCGGACTATCTGCTGGCAAAAAGTCATGCTCTGTTTAAAAAGTATATCTGTCGGCAAAAGTCTTATAACAATGTCGATCATCTGTCGGTAAAATATATCATCGGCAAATGTTTTTGCCGACAGGACTTCTAATGACAGTTATTTTCATCGGCATAACTTTTGTCGACAGATAATAAGTCGCAATATGTGGTTTTTGCCGACAGATACCTTGTTGATGAAAATATGTCATGGTGTAGTGTGTGTACACTAACATGATCCTGAATTAGTGCAGTATACACAAAGTGTCTAGATTTGCATATTTCGGTCCCAATAAATATCAATTTCCACAACCTCACAAATGAGTTTAAATAATGTTTAAAATGATTCCCATAATGGCATAATGCTGAAAAGTTTAAGTTGGATTAAGAAATTCTACTATCCCATGCTACTCTATTGGTTATCATCAAATAAAATATCTAATATCATCTAGGGTGACAAAGGTTCAACATGACCAATGCCAACGAAGGTAGAACAAATTCTGGAATTTAACTAGACCTTAAACTATATTTAAAGTATATTGCATAAAATAAAGCATGCATAATTTAAAACAACATAAGAATTTCATAATTTTGGGATCGAGATGGTCAAGGAAGACTTGACTTCATTGCCTCCTGCTGGTTCTACCTTCAACTATTGATTTGGCTGAGCTTCGATGACGTCGTCTATATGCGAAACAAGAATAAATAAGTAAAACAAAAACAAAAAATTGAAAAATTGAAAATAATGGTACTGGAAGGTAGATACCGAATTTAGATGAATTTAGAAATTTGAATCACTGGAATCAGAGCTCGAATTAAGGAGAGCAGGTTCTCGAAAGTGGCTCAGAGCAAAAAAACAGAGAAAATGAAAAAGGGTGACACACAGCACAATCTTATTGGCTGAAATTTCAATTTTTTTTAAAAAAGGGTAAAAGGTAAAAGAATTCCATTGACACATGGAGCCCATGCGTCAGTGGCTTGGTTCATAGTAAACCGAGAGCACCAAGGAGGTTGGGGAGATGACATGGCAGACCACGCTGATGTGGGGTACCGTGCATGCGATCAGGGATGACATGGAAGCTGTGCGTGTGAGTAGGGCTGGCGTGCCCCGACACGCGGTGGCCAATGCATTGATTGATGTGGCAGCCAATGTGGCCGACGCGTAGGCGTGTTGGTGCGAGGTGGCCCGAATGTGTTGTGATGCAGGCGACGCGTGGCGCTGATGAGATGCCAATATGGCATGGCCTCCGTCGGCTTCAATGGCAGTGTGGGCACATCGGAGCAGAGGAAGACGACACGACCACGCACCAAATCATGACGGGACTGGACCAGGCTAGGGGCAAAATGAAGCGGGTGATGCGAGGAGTTCAACGACACAAGAGATGGTGACCAAGGCTCACTAGAGGTGGTGAACTGCGGTGGGAAAAAGCTTGGAGCTGGCGGCACTAGGATTTGAGCTTGGGTGGGAAAAGCATGTGTCGAACACAAAGAAAAGAGGAGGAACAGAGGCAACAGGCTTTATAGGCGTGGAAGTTGATGAGACCTGCCCGAATACGGTGCAAGGATGACACGGAGGTGAAGCGGCACCA
Source organism: Guadua angustifolia (assembly GCA_036346375.1). Taxonomy (NCBI): domain Eukaryota; kingdom Viridiplantae; phylum Streptophyta; class Magnoliopsida; order Poales; family Poaceae; genus Guadua; species Guadua angustifolia. The sequence continues at coordinate 26,380,589 of CM070520.1, forward strand.
GCTGATAGGCAGGGGCCGCGTGTTAGTGGCGTGGTGCAGAGACGGGCTGCATGAGGCTGGACCAATAGAAGGGGTGACAAACAGGGACAAGAAATTGGGCCAGGCCGAAGATGGGATGGCATGGGGGGAGGTCAACTTTGGCCATTGTCATGGCATGGGTGACGCAAGGTAGTGTTGGTGGCGAACATCCGGTAAGGGATGGTGATGTGCCGCAATTTCTGGCATGCGCATAGCCTAACTCAAGGATTGGAGTGGTCAGAGCATGAATGGTGCACTGTGAGTGTAGCCTGGGCATGATCCAGAATGAGGGGAGGCTAATACATGGGCCCTACGTGTTAGAGAGAGGAAAGGGGAGTAAAGTGTCGGGAAGGGAAAGAGTACTTTGCCAAAACATGCCTTCACATGGGCAGAGGCAGGTCTCATGTAGGCGCTTCACGTTTTTGGATTTAAAATGATTTTTATATAGGCTCTTATTTGTAGTTAAACGACTCTAGAAATTTTATAAATATCAAATAAACTCCATAATTTATGAACATTTTTGTTCATGTTTCTACGTGGTATTGATGTTCACGTAAAATTTTGAGAGTTTTTCCAGATCTAGATTTTCTTTAAAAATTCCTTTAGTGCTTCGGTTTTAACAAGGAATGAAATGTTAGATTTTCAAAAAATAGCCAACCAACTCCAAAATTCATGAAGCTTTTTGGAGAAGTTCTCTAGACTATTTGAAACTTAACTAAATTTAACAACCACTAGGAAATGAAAAGTATTATCTTTAAATGCCAAAAATATCAGAAGATCCAAGAAATTCAGAAAATCCATATTAATGTATAAAAATAATTTGGTGCCTTGTTATTTATTTTATGGCAAGATTTGGGATGCTACACATGCTGTTCTAGTTAGGTCAATTACAAGTGAGGTCCACATGGGCTTCTCTCCGCCGAGCTCCCAATCACACTTCTATGGCTATCAGCCCTTATAGTTCCTTCCCTCTCTATTTCGATTTAGAAGAGAAGTGCCACCTATCATACACTCAAACTTTTCCAGCGTGTCATCCTATGTAGAAAATCACGACTCAAAGACATCACACCTAACAATAATGCTTTGGCTTAGGGTAAGAGTGTTATTTTAATCAGATTGTAAAGTTCGGGGTGTCAAATGTCTGGATTCGTAGTTCGAGGTGCTGAACGGACTTTTGAGCAAAGTTTAGGGTGTTATGTGCACTTTTTTATATATAATATAAGTTACATAAAATTTTTTGAACTTGTAGTTAAAAACTAGAAGAATATGTAGTTATTAACTAAAACAAGCCGAATATAAACTGCATAACACTGCTACAGAATACGTGTTTATTGTAGGGTCCACATTGGCATCACTGCCGGATGTGGACCCGGCACTACCTAAGTGGCAGTGATAGTTGAGGACTATCACTGCTGAATGTAAACCGGTAGTGATAATCACTATCATCGCCGGTTCATATCTGCATGTACCGACAGAGATAATATTATCACGCGGTTATCTTTGATAACCGGTAGTGATAAGTAATTATCGATGCCATATTTTCATCAATAATCGCAAAGGATAAGTAGTATCACCGCCACATTTCCCCAAGAACCCAAAGTGATAACTCTATGCCCTATTTTCCTCCAAACTGGCAAATATGGGTATTTTAAATTTATATATATATATATATATATATATATATATATATATATATATATATATATATATATATATATATATATATATATATATATATATTGCAATATATGCATTATGTAATGTTGTAGCATATATATTGTATAGTAAATGTATTCTGCGGTATACATTATGCACATTATTAATGAAACATCGCTAAAGCGTAATTCAAATACATTGAAGCATCATAATATTTAATTATTACATTGTTCATTCACAATTGTTGACATCTCACTTAAGCTACAAATGCTCGTAAAACTCGCCCTTCGAGTTGATAACTTTTCGAACGATGAACCCAGCTAGCTGCTCTCGAAGGGCTTCAATTTCGTTGTCGAGCAGGCTACTGGTGCCTAGCTTCATGTGTTGCCATGGGAGAAATTGAAGCATTAATTAGTGTCATTGTCTTTATAAAGAAAAGTATGCGTCAACATGTAATGATATACCATCTCGCCGTTGTAGTCCGTACTGTCAGTGACTAACATGTGCATATGTGTCATTGCATAATATCCACATAAATTGTTCCCTTGGGGCTATCTCAGTGTAGGATCGGATGGCGACAATCAGAGGGGGTGAATGATTGAGCGGAAGATAAAATCAAAATTTTCTTGATTCACAAAACCCCCTAAATTAATTATGAAATATTGCTCTCGATTTCAACAAAAACAAATTAATCAGACGTTCACTAAAACTGTAATTACCGAAGATCCAACCGTCGGATTGATGTAAAATTTTAACTGTATAAACTAGACTCACTTTGCAAGCTAACCCAATAAAAATCAGTTAGATCAGAGCTACGGATCTAAAGTTATTTTCCTCGCCATTTTGCTGAAACAGACACCAGATCAAAATTGACACACGTTCACTAAAATAATACTTTCTAAAGATCTAACCGTTGGATTGATGTGAAATTTTAACTGTAGGAACTAGATGCAATTTCGAAATTAACAAAACAAGAATCAATCCAATCGGATCTACAGATTAAAAGATATTACCTTCGCAATTTTACTGAATCAGTAAATGACGGAGATTGACGATCAAGGCAGAGAGCGAACCAATCTGTAATGTGATCCCTTGAGCAACGGACCAATCCTTCACTACGGATCAATCTCCAGAGAAAGAACCAAATACCATGGACCAAGATCTGCTGCTACGTCAGCATCAAACGCCAGGAATTTTTTTCAGCCGGCCAATCCTCACGCCACCGTTCGATCTTCGCCGTGGAGGAGCACAAGAAAATCGCTGCGCCGAGCACCAGAAAACACCGGAACTAGCAGCACAAGAGCACTTCCAAATTCCAATACAAGCGCTTAGAAAAAAACTCGTCACTATTGCATGCATGCAGTCCAATCACGGAGCAAGCTAACGCCAAGAAAAGCAAGCCACGAACTAGCGACTAGCACCGCCCGCCTCCGATTGTTTTTGACGCACCTACTAGTCGCCAAGAAGACGATCTCGCCGCAACCGGAGAAGCAAAACAACGACATCAAAACGGCTAACGTCCGCCGCCACAAAAGCTTCAAATTTCATTGATTAGGTTTCGTGGTTTTATACAACTCAAAACCCTAACACATGTATGCATATCCACTTGGCCCAATATATGCATACAACCCAAAATTCACACTACGACGCTGCACGCTCCGCCGCGACTCACGTGACTAACCAGCCGTGTGCACCTTCTAGCCCGAACGTCCCGCATGACATCCTCGACCACGGGACCTCGATTCCTCCTCGAACCTAGTCCCGAACCTCGGTTCCTCCATGAACCTAGTTCCGTCCGTCATCGACCACGTTAAGCCCTTGAGCAACACCGCACACGAATAAACAAACAACGATCCGAGCACAAGTCCACGACTTGACTCAAAGTCAATCCATGCAACCACTCACATGAGTGCATTGCATCAAACAAAATCATTAATCAATCATACTTATGCTCAATGGTCCTACTCGCCCTAGGCAGGTAGCACTAGAAAAGCAACCTACACTCAAATTGCTTCAATTTGAAGATCCAATTCAAATCAAACTCAATTTCAAATCAATCCAATCCCAAATCTTGTCAATTACTCATCACACACAAGGATAGACCTCCACATGGTCTTTCAATCTCCCCTTGATGAGTATATTGACAAACACATGAAAAGGCATAAGTATTGAGTTTGAATAAAGAGAAGAAAGCAATTTGAATGCAAAGCCAAACTTGATCAAAGAAATAGAATCAAGTGCAAAATGATGCCTTTTCTACGAGTTCTCCCCCTTTTTGGCAATATAGGCATCAATGTGACATTTTCTTTTCTCCCCCTTTTTTTTTGTTGTTTTTATGCAAGTAATGCAGCCTAAGGGAGCTTTGAAGATTATCCATGTGATCAACAAGACAAGTTATGACACCAAGCTAAGTTATGGCAAAAATAGACTAAGCTAAGGCATGTCCAAGTGCAAATAATCATTTTGCTAGCAAGATTTAATTAAAACCATGTCATTTTTAGCATGATTGAACATGAGTAACACTTGTCATTAGTTTCAAAACTAGAAGCAAAGCCATTCAAAGGATCAAATGGAAAACCTAGAGTTCAACCTACTCAACACTTTGGGGAATCTAGAAGTGCACACAAGGTCCTTCGAGCTCTTTTTTTTTTCATCGTATGCAAATTTTTCTTTGAATCTTTGAAAGACATAGCGGGGTGCAAATGTTTGACATTATTTGCATTCTTTACCCACATATGTGTTTTTTTTTCATTTTTAAAGCAATTGACTCAAGCCATAATCGATCATCTCAAGAGGGACTCTTAAGAGAATGATCTTGGTCATACACAACACATTCCAAGTTCATCTCAAGTGCAATGAGAAGCCGTCTTGTGAATGTAAGGTGTTGAGTCTAATGCGCACAAAAAAATCAATTTGCTTCACTTTCATTTTAGCATTTTCATGTTAAGCTAGTGAAGGACTCAAATATGGATCAAACAAGATTCACCCAAGTTGCTATAGGGACTCTAAAGAATTCGAATTTCACAAATCATGGCAAATACACCTAGAGAAGAAACTTAGCAAGTAAACACAACATGTTTTATCAAGTTTTTCTTTTAACACGTATTTTCAATTTTTGTAAGCTTAGCAAGATAAATGAACTTGGACATATCTAAGCAAGTAATTCTCTTCATAATATAGCATGGTGTATAAAATGAAACATGGATCATGTGCATAATAGACAAAGCTCATAATAAAAATCAAGTCTATATGCAATGCATGAGACAAATTTTTAAACTCCCCTCAACATGTGATTTCATTTTAAGCACAAATCTGGTTCAAATTGAGTTATTAGCAAGATTAAGCTCAAGAAAGATCGAAAAGAACTCAATTAAAGCCGTAAACACGAGAAAGGAGGGAAAAAGTCAAGCTATGAATGGGTGGCTATAGAGTATAGAAAAGATGGTAGAGAACACTATGGCTCGGACTCGCTCTCATTTTCACAATGATTAACATAGGAAAGCTGCCTCTAGATCCCAAACTAAGGAGTGCACACAGACCTCGCTCTACCAGGGGCCCAACACCGCTAGACTTATAAGGCGTGAGGAACTCAACCTAGAGAGAAGAGAGAACTGACTAATTAAGCATGATAGCAACCTAAAGCACAAGATGAGAGGTCCATGCAAAACATGCCGAAGTCTAAGTGAAGTGAACTCATAACTCTAAGGAATAAAACCCATAAGCACCCAGAGCAATACAAAAGGAAAAACTGAAATAAAATATAATACATAATATACAGATCAGCTCCCCCTCACAGAAGGCCGTAAGGGCACACAACTCTAAGCTCACTCCTCAAGGCAACAAACCTAGAGATATCCAAGGGCTTGGTAAAAATATCGGCCAACTGGTGGTCACTCTCCACAAGCTGAAGCACTATGTCTCCTTTCTCCACATGGTCTCTAAGGTAGTGATATCTAATATCAATGTGCTTGGTCCGGGAGTGCTGCACTGGGTTCTTGGCAATGCAAATAGCAGAAGTGTTATCACAGAAAAGTGGAACACTCTGTATCTCTAACCCAAAGTCCCGCAAGGTCGATCTCATCCAGAGCACACTCTGACAAAGAATCGGTCAGCAAAGAACATACTCGGCCTCAGTAGTGGACTGTGCGACTCTGGACTGCTTCTTAGATGACCAAGAAACAAGAGAAGTGCCAATGAATTGGTAAGTGCGAGTGCTCTTCCTATCTATCCTCTGACCAAAGAAAGTCAGCATCGAAAAGGCTCTAAGGGATAGACAAGAGGAAGAAGAGTACCAAATACCATAATCAATGGTAGCTCGAAGGTACATGAAGATGCGCTTCACCGCTTGGCGATGAGAGACGCGAGGAGAAGCCTGAAAGCGAGCACACATACACACAAAGAAAGTGTATGTCCGGCCATGAAGCGAAGATACAAGAGAGAGCCAATCAAACACCGAAGAGAGTCTCTAGAAGAAGCAGAAAAATCAAGACGAAAGACCCTCCCAAATCTAGAAATCCATAAACTAACTCTCCGATGAATCGAGGATTCTACAAGCATTGCTCTTAAAGCTTACCTCGAAAGAGTCATCGATAAGTCGAGAAACGGAAAGCAAATTATATTGCGACTTACTCACTAAGGCAACGTCATTAAGAATAAAATTTTCATTAATGCAGGCGGTACCTTTAGCAATGACTCTACTCAAGAAGCATCCCCAAAAGTGATCAACTCATTCACGGGGCTCGGACTAGGAAGAGAACCAACGAGAGTCTCCGGTCATATGGCGAGAACAACCGAGTCAACAATCCAAACATCTCCTTCCCCATCCGATTTAACCCGATCAAATCAAAGAGAGAGAGAAGACTCAGATGGGATAAAGTGAGGACACGGGAACCCAATCTTGAATCACACGACGTCTCAAAGTACCACCACGAGAGGAAGAAGATCGGACTCTAGTGTCTCTCGACTTCGACTCTCACAAGATCGGAAGAATCAACTCTAGTAGAAGATGTAGGAGTCATCCTTTGGTTTGGCCGCAGTGGTGCAAAGGGGACCATCCCAACGAGGTTGCCCAAATCTCCTACCCGAAAACACCTCACGCCGATATCTACCTCGATGGGAAAAACGAGGAATATCATGAGGACGGCGGAAAGATCGACCACGAGCAACTCGGGACTAAAACTCGATGAGCAAAGATGAAAACCGAGTCTCGGGCGCTTCCCAAAACAGTGACTCTCGACCTATCTAGTAGTAGCAGCGCTTTAGAGGCCTTCAGTCCGGGATGACCTCGAATACCCTAAGAGCATCAACACGCTCACGCCGAGTGATCTTGGCGCGCCTAAAGCGAAATCTACTAGGTGACCATCCTTCTTCAAGAAGGTGCATGTGTACTTTGCCTTGTTAGAGGCGTATAAGCAAGAGAAGCATCATACGGTCGAAGTCCGTGGACCACACCGGCGAGACCTAAACACGGTGGTGCTCAACACAGGAGCAACCACTATCTCTCCACTCTTGGAACTACGCACAATGGTAGGAGGATGAGTCCTAGTGTGCTCCAAGTAATCAAATCCTAGACCTTGATTGAATCTCGCTAATCTTGGACCTGGTCTAGAATGAGATTGAGCTTCTTCTTGCCTCCAACAAATTTCTCAAGAGTGCTCATAAGATCTCGACACTCTCGGAAAAGTGAAGCGCAAGAAGAACAAGGGTGAGAGGAAGAAGAAGAACCAGAAGAGAAGAAGAGATACCAAAGCCGTCTATTTTTCTCCTTAGCATGGTGCCTCAAGCTTGAGGACTCACAAGAAACGCACGATGCTTCTCTAATCCTATGGACTTGTTCTTCTAATTTCTTCCTAAACTCTGCGTGGACCTTATCCACGTCATCATTAACCCCAACACACGACAAGCAACCGGTTTGTGATTTAACTAGTAAATCCTTAGCAAGTTGATCACACTTGACATTCAAAGCATCATTGTCAAGTTTTGGTTGCTTCTGACCCTCACATGAGTTATTTGGGTCCTTAGAAGCATGCAATTCAAGTTCATCATTTCTAGCAGAAATCTTCCTAAGGTGACAACCCATGGCATCAATTTCAGCAAGTAGCTTAGGGCAATTATTACAGGAAGCATTTGTGTGAGCATGCGAAAAACTAGCATCAGCAGGAATATCAATAACAACAGGACTAGCATTCTTTGACTTCAGATTCTCAAGATCAACAAGCACACTATCATGCAAAGTCCTTAGGTTCTCCAGCTCCACAAGCAAAGCATCACAGAGTGTACAATTGTCGAGTCTCGGGAGGAACATGATTTAAGTGAAGCTAACTCCCGAGACAAGCGGTCTACCTCCTTCTCTAACTTTCGTAACACCTCGACCTAGCCTTAGCATGAAACTTGCCTAATTTGAAGGCATCATTTAACTCGTCGTAGGTGGGTACCTCATCCGTGTCATTTGTCAAATTCGAGTCGCTCACTTCAATGGCGCTTTGCCATGAAGCATATCTGCCGAGAAGTAAATGCCGCTTTCTTCTCTTGCGGATCATCCTCGCCTTCGTCGCTCCATGTCTCCGTGTCGGAGAGGTTGATGTCGTCGAGGGCGGCGAGGACGCGGTGGAAGAGCTTCTTGTTCTTGGAGAAGTTGCGGTACTTCTTCTCGCATTGTTCCTAACCGGAGGCTTCTTGTTGCGGTTCTTGTCGATGTAGTCGTTCTTGCCCAAACCGCTGACATCGTTCTTGCCCTTCTCCAGCTTGGGGCAGTTCGCTCGAATGTGGTTGGGGCCACCACACTCGAAGCAGGTGATCATGCCACCTCTCTTCCTCTCTCTCACTCTCTTGTAAATATTGGAAAATTTTGAGCGACAAGAGCAAAGCTCATTTTCTCGAAATTGTTCCACAATTTCATAAACTACGCTGCAAAGAGCGGAGAGAGAAAACCGAAACAAAGTCAAGAGAAAATCCGAAGAGGACCCAATGGGATCGGTGACCAAAGCCATCGATCGAGATTTCGTCTTCCGAGAGCGACATCAATCTCATGAGTCTTGAGGCGGAATAAAGCCCGTCAAGAGTCGAGTCGACAAATCGATGGTGTCCTTGATGGTGGTCACCTTCATCTCCCAAACCCGAAGGTCGAAAAGCGGTCAAGAAATGCCGAGCATTGTCCGAAGTCGTATATACAACCATCGCTTCGGAGGTCGCTCAAAATCTTGGTAAACCGACCAAAGCACTCATCGAGACTCTCACCAGCGCGTTGTTCAAATTTGTTGTACTCGCGCTTGAACTGGTCCTGCCTCACGGTCTTGATTTGAGTAGTGCCCTCATGGTAAGCATCGAGGGTTACCCAAATCTCGTGGGCGGAGCGAAGGTGAAAATCGATCATACTCATCTTGGTGAGTCCTGTGATGAGAATGTTCCTCGCCTTAGCATTTGCCTCAACGTCAGCCATATTGCCGGCCGTGACGTTCTCATCGGCAGGAACCTCATATGGGAGCTTCACCTTCTGCCATATCAGGAAGCCCTGGGCAGTGATGTATGACTCCATCCGGGATTTCCAAAAAGGAAAATCAACACCAGAAAAAATTGGAGGCTTGGTGGAATACTTATGCATCGCCATGGCTCTCGAGACCGATCAAGATCTATAGAAGAGCAAAACCGCTCGATACCACTTATAGGATCGGATGGCGACAATCGAGAGGGGGTGAATGATTGAGCGGAAGATAAAATCAAAATTTTCTTGATTCACAAAACCCCTAAATTAATTATGAAATATTGCTCTCGATTTCAACAAAAACAGATTAATCAGACATTCACTAAAACTGTAATTACCGAAGATCCAACCGTCGGATTGATGTAAAATTTTAAATGTATAAACTAGACTCACTTTGCAAGCTAACCCAACAAAAATCAGTTAGATCAGAGCTACGGATCTAAAGTTATTTTCCTCGCCATTTTGCTGAAACAGACACCAGATCAAAATTGACACACGTTCACTAAAATAATACTTTCTAAAGATCTAACCGTTGGATTGATGTGAAATTTTAACTGTAGGAACTAGATGCAATTTCGAAATTAACAAAACAAGAATCAATCAATCGGATCTACAGATTAAAAGATATTACCTTCGCAATTTTACTGAATCAGTAAATGACGGAGATTGACGATCAAGGCAGAGACGAACCAATCTGTAATGTGATCCCTTGAGCAACGGACCAATCCTTCACTACGGATCAATCTCCAGAGAAAGAACCAAATACCATGGACCGAAGATCTCTGCTCGTCGGGCCAAAACGCCGGAATTTTTTTCACGCCGCCGGCCAATCCTCACGTCACCGCTTCGATCTTGATTAGGGTGGAGGAGCACAAAAAATCGCTGCGCCGAGAGCACCGAAAACGCCGGAACTAGCAAAGACAAAAGAGCACTTCAAATTCCAATACAAGCGCTAGAAAAAACTCTCGTCACTATTGCATGCATGCGGTCCAATCACGGAGCAAGCCAGCGCCAAGAAAAGCAAGCCACGAGAACTAGCGACTAGCGGCCGCCGCCTCGATTGTTTTTGACGCACCTACTAGTCGCCAAGAAGACGATCTGGTTGCACCATGGGAGAAGCAAAACAACGACGTCAAAAGCGGCGAACGTCCACCGCCACAAAAGCTTCAAATTTCATTGATTAGGTTTCCGGGTTTTATACAACTCAAAACCCTAACACATGTATGCATATCCACTTGGCCCAATAACACATGGCCCAATATATGCATACAACCCAAAATTCACACACGCGACGCTGCGACGGCCGCTGCCGCACTCACGTGACTAACCACCTTCGTGTGCACCTTCTCTGCGAACGTCCCGCATGACATCCTCGACCACCGGGACCTCGATTCCTCCACGAACCTAGTCCCGAACCTCGGTTCCTCCATGAACCTAGTTCCGGTCCGTCATCGACCACGTTAAGCCCTTGAGCAACACCGCATACCTAATAAACAAACAACGATCCGAGCACAAGTCCACGACTTGACTCAAAGTCAATCCATGCAACCACTCACATGAGTGCATTGCATCAAACAAAATCATTAATCAATCATACTTATGCTCAATGGTCCGGTGCTACTGCCCCTAGGTCGGTAGCACTAGGAAAAGCAACCTACACTCAAATTGCTTCAATTTGAAGATCCAATTCAAATCAAACTCAATTTCAAATCAATCCAATCCCAAATCTTGTCAATTACTCATCACACACAAGGATAGACCTCCACATGGTCTTTCACTCAGGCATGGAAAATCGGTTTTTATTCTGAACTTCTTCGTGAATGGACGATACCGCTGGCTCTTCTTGCGGTATTTTGCGTACACCCTGTGATGGTTTCAAGTAGTCATTAAAATTAATTAGGTGCAATGGAATGGAAGATTACTGGAGCAATAATGCAACGATCGAGTTTACCTGTCTAGCAACTCTATTAATTCTTTGTAATCGTCTGTCAGTTTCCTCATTGAGTCCAAGATAGTGATGTTGCTTTCGTCTAACATGATGACGAGGAGGATCCAGTGAAAGCTGCAAAAGCCAATTAGTCATCTGATAGTGTTGTGCATCAAATATGCGAGACTAGTAGGTAGGGAAACACGTACTGAAAGTTTTAGGGTAAAAGTACGTAGGTCTTGCCTTGTAGCTTTATTAGTGCCTTGAGTACGTACTCAATATTTTTTATCATTCTTGGATCTAGAATAAGTTTCCAGTTGACAAGGCCCGGGTTGAGGAATCCTACCCTTTCATTTAAGTCCGTTCTAAGTGTCATTGCCTCCATTCTACATAAAAAAAGAAGTCAGACCCTCAGTTTAAGGGTACGTGAATGTACAGCATGAATTATACAAGAGACTTACAGAATCCACATTCTTAATATAGACACGTCCAAGGCATCTCATTGGTATAACTGGTATATTTCTTGGTGTTCTACCTAGAAAATGCCATCCATATTGTGAAAATCCACATCTTTGTATCTGACGGGGAAAGCATCATCCTTTGTCTCTTGGACATACTGCCGGTACTATTGATGTAGACGTCGTAACTATGTTATCAGTCTGGGCTCCTTATTTGGATCCACCAAAGTTTCCCTGTTAATGAATGGCCACCTTAGAGGGGGCTCTTGCTCTTTAGCACCCTTTTGGTCTCCAGCAACAGCTGCTTTACCACCACCTCCTTTAGATTTCTTCCTAGAGATGCGCTTGTAGTCTAATCGTTGGCTAAGTTGAGGAGATTCAGTTGCCCGTCCTGTCTGTTTAACCATCGCTAAGCCCACGAAGAAATCCTTTTTGGTAGCTTCAATTACAACCTTATCAGGTGGTAGCGTCTTTTTTAAGTGAGCTGTTACGCTAGCATCTACTTCCCTTTTAGTTTCTTCTTCAGTCATGTCATATGTTGTTTCTTGCTAAGAGTTTGTGCTAGCTTTACAGATGAGGAACTTTTCCCCCCTAACCATGTAGAATATTGAGATCGCGATGCCCTTTGATTACTGTCTTGTGGCGCTAGAGCAAGAGAAGGACCTTTTTTGGATGACGCTAGAGGAGGAGGACTTTTCCTGGGTGGAGAGTCACCTCTTCAACATTATTATGATCGTCATCATCTGAGCCAAACTTTATTTAGCGCTTGCGCCACGCGATGAATGTGGCTAGGCTTTGTCCAAGATTATTTTTCCCCTTCTCACCTGGGATCTCAACCTCAACTTTGCAGTATCTGTCAACCACGTTGTCAACTAATACTCTGGCGTATCCCTGAGGAATGGGGCAGTTATGCAACATATGTCCCTCGATGCATGGCCAAGCCACCCCTTCAGCCACCTTGATGGTAATGTTCGCTACGGGCAGGTGCAGACTGCAGCGTGTCGGCTCTACGATTTTGCTCACAGGAAAACTACATGCTGAGTCCTCTTTAGGAGGGCCCACGGACGCTTGGCTGCTTTTACAAGCACCGGCGGGACTCTAGAGCTGGTAGCCGACGTCATGTGACTGACGTTCGCTAAGGACGTGTGCTAGTATTTCTTGCATCCTTTGCATTATTTCTTCTAATTCGATTTCCCTTTTGTGCATCCGGTCTTCTATTTCTCGTACATGTGCATCCAACAGTTCTTATCTGGGTTTCTTTGATCGCTTATAAATTTTGGCATCATCTGGGAACGCTACTTTCCAGGGCACCAAGTCGAACCCTCTGGTTCGACCAGGGTGCTCTTTATTACCCAAGGCATGTGTTAGCTCGTCGTTCTCCCTTTTTGGCTGGAAAGAGCCCTGAGTAGCTTAGGAGTGGGCATCTGCGATCTTTTTCAAGATTTCCTCATCTTTCTCACTTCTAAAGCTTAAGCTACCATCATCCGATATAGTAGCTCCCCTCGCAAGCAGCTAGTACTTTGATCTTGGGGCCATCTCGGATATCGCAGTAATAACTCCACTACGAGTTAGCTCTTCTTACTGTGCATCCCACTTAGGTACTTTCCTCACGTAGCCACCGGTGCCTAGCACATGGGGGTAAATGTTCTTGTCTGAATTTGCCTTATTCTATTGGCTGATAGCCTGGGCTTCATCAGATTTCTTATACTACACGAATTCATCCCAAATTTCTCTAACCTTAGGTATCTATTAAAATCTGGCGTTTGATCCTTCTTGACATACTCTTTATTTAGCTTTGTCTTCCAATTCTTCCATGCGGATCCCATGACGGTTAGTGCACGTTTCTTGGCAAGCTCCAACTGATCTTCAGGAAACTAGAACTTAGTTATCAACTCTGTCCACAATAATTCCTTGATGTCATTGGAAACATACAATGAGCAATCGCCACAGCGTATCCATGATTTGTGTATGATGGGCACATTATCTCTAGCCAGAACCTTGTATGCTGTCCGATATGGCCCAAGCAATGATGTGGGTATAGCTGGTTCCCCTACTACATTAAGCTTCACGATCACCTTTTGTTCACCTGAGCGCATCTTGTTGGGGCCTCGGCCATGACGCTGCCTTCGTTCACCTAATGTCTGACCCTGCATTTTACCCATTTCATTAGTCGTTTGGCCCTTCTAGAGAATTACCCTATCTACGTGAAGAATTTTATCAGAAAGCACATCCTACTAAAGAATTACCTCGTGTACATTTGTTGCCTCGGGTTGCTCTAGGTTGAGGAACCTTGACTTTGCCGGGTTTTGGTTCAAGGGCTCGGCGCCATCCCAGGCACTTGTCATGGTTAGAGGCCATGTCTGTGATAAATTTATCTTAAATTTTAAATTAACAAAGTCATGAGATGAATCTTGACACAACTTGAATGACCATTTTGTCGTGTGTTAGAGTTGCTAATATCAATGTTTTCCATATATAAGGCGTAATCACATTTTATCGTGTGTTAGAGTTGCTAATATCAATATTTTGCACATATAGAGCGTAATCACCTAAATATACAAAAGTAATCGTGGAACATGCATATACAAAATGATAAATAAAGCAAGGCTGACATGAAATATAAATCATATACATCGAAGGCACCACTATACATCAAAGGCACCATTATACATCCACGGCACCATTAAACATACATACATACAAATTAATTACATGCATACACCAATAAACGTAAGAACACATACATACATACATACATACAGTGCTACTAAAACAAAACTAAAGCTTCATGGATCTATTTCTCCAATGTCTGCACATGTGAGAATGATCTACACTCCTATCTGATGGCAGTGCCCCACCTACACACCACCAGTTTTGCAAGAAATCATGTGAATTGCACACAAGAGTTAGACATAGTAACAAATACATAAATCTACAGAACTAATTTTTTTATTGTCATGTTCTTACAAAAATCTCACAAAATTAAACACATAATCCCAATTCAAGATTATAGACATAATTTAGCAAGTGATACTGGTAGTAAATTTCGATATGACTTTGTACCCTTTTTGCCATACATGAATACCGTCTGTATTTGTTTGTTTCCTAGGGTATAGTCTTTTTTGTTATATGAGAAACACGTATTGATTTAGATAGACATGAAAGGAATGTGCCTTGAGGAATTGGGAAAATTCATTATGATCTGGAGCATAATCCAAAATAATGCACATTTCACTTATTATATGCTTTGTCAATAACAAATTTTCTGCAACAAATTTTATACATTCAAAATCATTGGTGTGGGGCCTTGTGCAATAAGAGATTGCAGACACCATGAAGGATGACTTTGATGACTTTCTGCAATTTCCCCATCTTTTATACGGCTTTGGGCTTACTCAATGCTTATTTCACTAGAAAGTAGTGAACAATGTTATCATATTTTATGCAACAAAAACAAGTATACAACTTTAGAGGGCCTCATTAATTTATTTACTCAGGGGAAGTAAACAAACAATGAATGAAGTAATTGGCAATATCCAATGTTGTTTTTTCCACTAGGGCTGAACCCAAGGGATCCAAAAATCCAAATCTCTTCAATCAATTACCTAGTTCCTTCCTTAACGTGAAAGATAGCAACATTACAACAACAGTAATACAAGGACAACCTAATCAATGATTCCAAATCTACTGAAATTACAAACAACAATACAGGCAAGACACAACCTGCTCCACCAACTATAGCTAGGGCAATCCATGAAATCATGTTAAAACACAAAAAGACAGTAATAGCAACCTCAAGTGGGGCGGTTTGGGAGGGGAGGCGCTGCATGGGGAGGCGCCGAGGAGGGTCGGCGTGGGGAGGGCCAGAGGGAGGCTCGGCAGGGGGAGGGCTGTCTGAGGGGCAGGAGTGGTTCGGCTAAGGTGGCACAAACGAAGCACAACAGGAATTACAAACGGGATGCAAAATGGCCAAGTGCGGGAAAGAGAATGTTTATATAGGGAAGATTATTACTCCGGTTCAACCAAATAACCCGGCACTGATGTATTATCTCTACCGGTTTGTTTTAGAACCGGCAGTGATGTAAGGCTATTAGTGCTGGGTTATTTATGAACTGGCAGTAATATAACAACATCAGTGCCGGTTGAAATATAACTCGGCAGTGATGTCGCACTATCAGTGCTGGTTGAGACACGACCTGGCACTGATGTGTAACATTAGTGCCGATTGTCTTACGTTAACTGGCACTGATGTCTCACTATCAGTGCCGGGTGGGGTATGACCTAGCACTGATATGTTATGTTACTGACAAGTATTGTATATCAACCAGCTCTGATGTTCACCATATGTGCCGCGTTACTAAGGAACCGGCAGTCATGGTCCCTGCCCCCTCCCCCGGTGCATGCTAAGTGTTGGTGTGGCAGAAATGGCGATGGAAATTACTGCTACGGCAAGGATTGGGTAGCGGCTCAGGCACACGTGTGAAGGTGAGGAAGAGGGGCCCACATGGCAGAGGGAGGAGGGTAAAAGAAAAGGAGTTTTCCAATTTCTAGATAGCCATGCGGATATGGATTTAATTGAACATCGAAACTGAGGTGAAAAATTTTGAAACTTTTTGAGGAGGATACTGATGAGTTGATGATGTTTTTGTAAAATGTTTGGCTTGAGATTTGACTTGAGGAGGTTTATAAATTCGACAAGCTACTGATTGACTATTGATTTCTCTGTTATTGATTTTCTCACAGTATCAAACAATATCGAAATATTCTAAAAATTTTTCTAAATGATTATAATAATCAATACTCCATACATTACAAATTGAAGCATGTCCTTCACACAAAATGTTTATATTAAAAATTGAAGCTTGATCTTTATACAAAATAAAGCATATCCTTAATTATACAACTAAGTTTCGATCCGACCTTCGTTATGATCGCAGCGTATGTGTGTAGCTTCCTCTATGACTTCCATGAGACATAGGTCGATGTTCTCACCGAAAGGAAGAAGCTCATAAAATTGGTTATAGTCTTCCTCGTCGACTACATTCTCAACTCCGACAATCCTTCTTTTTCCTTGAAGAACCACGTGGCATTCCTCGTCAGTCGGATCCCTTACAAAGAAAATTTGGGTAACTACACTAGCAAGTACGAATGGTTCTTCTCTGTATCCAACATGTTTGAAGTTCACGGTAGTGATACCATACATGTCGATGTTCACGCCCCTAGGTAGCCTGACCCACTGGCACCGAAAGAGGGGGACCTTCAAAGGCCCATAGTCATGCTCCTAAATTTCTTCTATGAATCCGTAGTATGTCTGCATATTGCCATTACTGTCATAGGCATCTATACGGACCCCACGGTTCTGGTTGGTGCTCTTATTATCTTGTGCTCTCGTATAAAATATATATCCATTGATGTCGTATCCTTCAAATGTCAATTGTATATGACGGTCCCTTAGCCAACGCTCTCAATTGAGCACACTCTGTCTACGTATGCATCATGTGTCTAAGCAACCAATCTCCAAAGTTATCTCTGTGATCTCTCGCGATCGAAACCTCAGACTTAAATGGGTTTTTTCTTCGTAGCATATTCTTTTGCATGTTGACATACGGGGCTGCTACAACTGATTGGTGCAGAACTGTAAAATGTGCTTGCGTGAATGAAGCACGATCATTAGTACGGATCGATTTCTGACTTAGTGCCCCTTTCCCTTATAACCTCCCCACATGGCGAGATATGGGCACACCAATCAGTTTGAGATTCATGTAATCGATGTAGAATTCGATGACCTCCTCAGTTCCCCAACCTTCGGCAATGCACCCTTCCGACCGATGTCAATTACGAACATATTTCTTGACAACCCCCATGAACCTCTCGAAAGGGTACATCTGATGTAGAAACACAGGGCCAAGAAACTATATCTCTTTCACAATATGAACAATGAGATAGACCATAATATTGAAGAAGGATGAAGGGAAACACATCTCAAGTCGGCATAGAGTGTGGATCACGTCTTGCTGCAGCTTATCCAATTTTAACGGATTGATGACCTTCTGTGAAATCGTGTTGAAGAATGAACACAACTTTATAATTGAGTCTCGCACTTTTTCTGGCAGAACACCCCTAATTGCAATAGGAAGCATCTATGTCATCATCACGTGGCAATCATGAGACTTCATGCTAATCAATTTCAAGTCTTTTATTAAGACTAGCCTCTTTATGTTGGCAGAATAACCGGATGAAACTTTGACTCTATGCAAACACTGACACACGCTAATTTTCTCATTCTTGCTAAGAGTGTAGCAAGCTGCAGGAAGGTACTTTTTGCCTTTACCCAGGTCTTCGTGATGCAGCTCCTTCCTGAATTTCATATCTTTCAGGTCCATCCATGTGTTGAGTATATCTTTTGTTTTGCCAGGTATGTCTAGTAAACTACCAAGCAAGCTGTCACACACGTTCTTTTCTATATGCGTGACATCAATCGCATGTCGAACATCCAGGTGCTACCAATAAGGTAGGTCAATAAATACTGATCTCTTTTTCCACAAAAGAGTTGTATCTCCGGAACTCGGGACTGATGTACTTCCGGCTCCCTTTCCATGGATAATTTTAATATAATTTACGGCCGCAAATATCTCTTTGTCGTTGCGATATTGCGGAGCTGAAGCAGTCTCCTTTGTATCGTCAAAAGCTCTCATGTTGTTGCGATACAGGTGGTCCTTACGAAAGAACCTACGATGCCACATGTAACACATTTTTCGGTAGTATTTCAGCCACCGGCTACCTGTATCACCCATGCAATGGACGCATCCATTGAATCCTTTTATAGTCTAGCCTGAAAGATTACCAAGAACAGGGTAATCATTGATGGTTACAAACAACATCGCGTGTAGCATGAAGTTCTCTTTTTTATACTCATCTCATACCCGTACACCATCGTTCCACAATACCAGAAGATCTTCAACCAGTGGTTTGAGGTACACATCAATATCGTTGCTAGGTTGCCTTGGCCCTTGAATCAGCAGCGGCATCATAATGTACTTCCACTTCATACAAAGCCAAGGAGGAAGGTTGTAGATACATAAAATCACCGGCCAAGTGCTATGATGACTACTCATGTTGCCGAAAGGATTCATCCCATCCGTATTGAGCCCGAACCTTATATTCCTCATATCATATGCAAAGTGTTTTTTGTATTTTCTATCGATGTTCCTCCACTGCGCGGAGTCAGTAAGGTGTCTAAGCATTCCATCCTTCTTACGCTCTTCGGCGTGCCATCGCAGCAATTGAGCATGCCTTTTGTTCGCAAACAGACGCTTCAGATGGGGGATTATAGGGAAATACCACACCACATTGGCTAGGGGTCTTTTCTTCTTATGCCGCGCCTTGATGTCGTAATCGCCGCGCTTATACCGAGATGCCTTACAAACGAGACACGCATTCAAATTTGCAAACTCATTGCGATATAATATGCAATCGTTTGGATATACATGTATTTTCTGCACTTCATGTCCCAACGGGCAAACAACCTGCTTGACCTGGTACATGGTTGCTGGCAACACGTTACCCTCTGGAAGGACGTCTCTGAAGAAACTTAACAGCTCTGTGAAACTCTTATCGGACCAAGCATTGCTTGCCTTCAACTGTAGCAGCGTAAGCACAACATGGAACTTTTTGAGCTCCTCCTTGTAGCTCGGGTACAAAGGTGTTGTAGAATTCTCTACCATTCACTAGAAATTCTGAAAATCCCTTTCTCTCATGAGGTCCTCCTCCCTATAATGCAACATCTGTTTTACATCATCTTCATGGTTATCAATAAACGTTTCTTCATGGGTGTCGATGAACGTATCTTCGACCGTAGTCGAGTCGTTGTCTTCATCATCATCAATCAGATGTCCTTCACGTACAATCTCATCTTCACCATGCTCGGTCCAACAGGTATAGGCAGGCTTGAAACCCTTTCGAAGCAAGTGTGCACGGATCGTTTCAAGGTTAGAAAATTGCTTCTTATTCTTGCAATCGACGCACGGGAAACAAATATAGTCCGTCAGTTTATTTGACTTGTACACCATAGCCACGCTCAGAAAACTAGTCACACCGTTAAAGTACTCTCTATTGCGATGGTCTGCTTCATATATCCATCTTCGGTCCATCTACAAATATTTATAACAAATAAAATCTCAGTAAATTAATAAGTGGTCACAAATTGTTTTATTCATCTAATTTGTTATGTAGTGCTAATTAATCTAGAAATTTTCATTAATTACAAATCTATATCCAAATCTCGATTGTAAAATCAATTAAATAATTGCTATTAGTTATAATGGTCCATCTAGCAAATTTACATTACTTACAAAAGTATTAAATTAACATACACGAAATAAAGAAATAATTTTAAATAATTAGATTAAACAATAGTTAATTATGAAGTGCTACCATATTTAAATTCAATCTACGTATTAAATGCAATCACTAATTTAGTCCTCTAAATACTTAAATTCAACCTACATCATAATCTCACCACTATACATATAAAAGTTGGTAATTTGAAATCTAGTCTCTAGATTAGAGATCTAATTGTGTTCACTATGCAATCAAAAATTCTCACAACCTACAACAATGTACAACGTAATATCCAACTAAATAAACTACCAATGAAATGTACATCAAGATACGAACCTTAGATCACAAATTAGAAATGAATTCCATCAAATTTGAGAGCAAAAATTCACCCCCTCTCTACCCCAACCGAGTAAGAAAAGAGCTCCTCTCTGTTCTGGACAGGTTGGAAAAGAAAGCCGAGATATATATAGTGCCACATTATCACTGCTGGCTCTTGCTCTAGAACCGGTAGTAATATATCACTGCCACTTCTATCTCTAAATCCAATAATGATATCGCTGCCGTTCGTGTGGGAAATCGCGTTATTACTGTCAGTTATACTATTGAACCGGCATTAATACATCACTGTCGATTCTATCTCTAAATCCGGCAGTGATATTATTGTCGTTCGCACAGGAAAAATATCTATTGTTCTTATCCTTTGCCGGTTGAAGTTGGGCTGGCGTTGATAAGATTATCACTGCCGGCTCGGGCCTGCCCAACAGTGATGAGGGGTCGCGAATGAATAAGTCTGTAGTGATATAATAAGGTAACAAATTCTTAAATGCGGCTTCAGAAAGCCAAGATTTGGCTTGGACCATTACCGTCTGAAAAACCTCAGAACTCCGCAGAGGAATTAGAAATTCAATCGTAAAAATATGTCATGTAACGTGAGATCTCTTTGAGGCTCTTTTTGGGGCTTCTGGTGCTATTCTACCATTCTTTTTTTGGTAGTGTGAGGTAGTCACAATATATTAACCATACAAACAACATAGTGTTGCTATATTTCTAAAGAAATAAAACCACATAAACATCCGAATTTTTTTTTAATAATGAAGACATAGGAAACTGAATGTACTGGAGATCAACGTAATCTGAGTTATCTGATATGAAGCGATGAAATGTGTTCTTTCATTTTAAAATAGAAATAATATTAAAAAATGTGGAATTTTTTTGCCAGACATAAAAAATAAAATAAAAATGCGAAAACTGATAGATGTTTATTCCTTTACTATGTTGTTATGTTCTAATACGTACTGGAAAACCAACATGGCACAAAACATCATGGAATATCTTCTGGATGGTAACGATTATCTTCGACGATGTAAACATTGCTACAATGAGATCTTATCCTCCAAATCTTGTGGACACTAAAATATCAACCAAAATTTGTAAAAAAGTGAAGAACCAATCCTAAGATAATAAAAACGCCATACTCTGTTTTAAAAGAAATTGGAGTACACGATGGGGATTCCCCTGGTAGAATGCAAACCAAAGATTTTATAATACTAGTCGTCGATCCGTGTGCCTGTATGGCTAGCAATTTCTATAAATAGATCTAATCTGTAACGTATGTAATAATATATTTTCATCTTTCTTTCTATTTCCAAGTCATTGCTAGATCTAATCCGTGACGTATGCAATAATATCTTCTCATCTTCCTTTCTATTTTCAGGATATTGCTCTTTCATTAGACGCTTGAAGATGACGAGTAGATAAGGAAAACAAAGATCCCCTTCCATATTATAATCCTCTTATTAACATGGGGCTTCTAGGAGGACCTCCAATTAGTATGACGTGAAAATTTCTATCATTTGCTGATTAACATAGGGCTTCTAAGAGGGCCTCCAATTAATATATAAAAAGATTGAAACCTCCCTCTAATATATGGCGTGGGTTAGGAAATTTTGGTGTTAAAAAAATGTTGGAATGGTGAGAATTGCGATGGAGAGAATGGACTCTACCAATATTGTATATGAACACATAATATTCTCTTCAAACAAAAATAAATACTTAAATACAACAATTGAACTAATTTAAGGGAGAAAACTGCAAAGCATGAAAGCAAAACTTTTTGACATTTACCCCCTCCATGTTAGCATCTTCCACAACACAATCCTCTGCAAATTCACCCTCCTAAACACGCATTTTTGACACAAACCCATCAGTCCCAACTACTAAAAACAAAAGTCCCAAAAAAGACAGCAATATACTTGCAAGCAAGGATATCTCACACTTAACCCCCAAACAAAACGTACACACACACAACTAAGCGCCCACAGCTTGGTTCACATCAGGTCACTTTTCTCCCCAGAAAAGGCCAAGAAAAAGGATCGGTGGAGTGAAATACAACACATAGGAAGAACTCCCAAGAATGAAAAGATGCTAGAAAATAAAAACGGAGATGGGATCCTCGTCTCCACGCCGCCCTTTCTCTCTGTAATCTGTACGTATGCGTCAAACAACACGCATGACACAAAACTCCAGGGGCTTAGAGATAGAGAGAGAAGGTGGAAAAACGTGCAAGAGAGAAACTGAGGGAGTGAGCTTCAGTCTCCCCCACGCCGCCCTCCTCATCCCCTTGGCCACCTATAAATCCTCCCCTCCCACCTCTCGTCATCACCTCACCACACCTCGACCCGACTGAGCTTTGAGTTTTCTCTCTCCATCCATGACCGCCGGATCCGTCATGCTTCTTCCCCGAGGGTTCAGATTCAGCCCGTCCGACGAGGAGCTCGTTGTGCGGTACCTTCGCCCGCGCGCCGTGGGCGAGCCCCTACCCTGCGCCGTCATCGTCGACGCTGATATACTGCAGCACGACCCCTGGGACCTCGTCCCAGGTCACCCACACACACACACACACACAGCGCAATCCATTTTGTATCTCCTGATCTGATTGCTTCTGCTTTCATGCATCGCTCACGATTTTGTGTTCGGTATTTTTCTCTTCTTGTTTTCGCAATGGCCGTGCGTGTGCAGAGAGCGCCAAGGAGAAGTACTTCTTCTCCCGGAAGGAAATGAAGTGCCCGGCAGCCGTCGTGCTAACCGCGCCGCCGGCCATGGGTACTGGAGGGCGACGGGCCCAGAGACACCCGTCTACTCCAAGCCCGGCGGCGGTGGCAACCCCGTGCTGGTCGGGATGAAGCGCGCCCTGGTGTTCTACCGCGGCCTGGCGCCAGCCCGCGAGCGCACCAATTGGGTCATGCACGAGTACCGCCTCGCCGGTGCTGGCCTCACGCCCTGCCGTGTGCTGCGGCGCGCGAGCAGGAACAACTCCGTTCCGCCTTGCGGCTGCACCGCCGCTGCCACTGAGAAGGTAACATCATCATGCAAGCTCCATTTCATTTTCAGACAAGCGCCTAAGCTTTCTTGCATCATCTTGATTGCATCTGCATTTCGAATTGGATTGGTTCTTGTCAAGCTAGCGTTGAATTGTGAAGTGTATAATTGTGGAAGCAGCACTAGACGTGATGATCTATTTACTCTTAAATCAATGGTTTGAAGGATCACTTTTGGGGGCCCAATGTTGTGGGATTAAGTGCTGTTCAGAGCACGTAACCGTTGGATCGGGGATCGCACAGTTGACATCGACCGCGGGGTGGGCGTTCCCAAGGTGGAAAGTGGTTTTGTCGACTCCTAATCGGATAGCAGCTGCGGTCATTCCGCTGTTTGTCGCAGAATGTTGGGAGTTATAGTAATCCAGGTTTTATCCTGAACACTGAATTCTGATAAGGCGGCATACTGACCGTTAATTGGTCAAATCAGCTATCGTTTGAACTGAACGGCAGAGGATACTCGTTTGCTCACGTGGGGAAGAAATGCGGATATGTGATGCATCGGGAATCAACAGTGTCATTCCAATTCAGTAACTAGTGATTTTTTTTAAATAGAAAGTGGCAGGAGCTCTGTCATGTATTGAAGAATAAAGCAGAGTACATCCGATCGAGAAAGATAGACAGAAAACCAAAAAAAAGCAACCGTCCGAAACTGAAAGGAGGATACAGGAAAAGACAGAGAACAAGCTACAAAAGGCTGACCTCTAGCCTATGAGGGGTCGCAATTTTTAGGAAGCTTTGGATAACTGACGAGCATAAAGAAAAAAACTAACATAAGACAAACGAGACTCTTGAGTAACTAGCACGGAAGCCCAAAAAGCCAATAGGAGACCCTGGTCGACTTTGAATCTCCCCTGAGCGCACGCCATGAAGTGAGGTGCCCAATTTCCCTCGAACTGAAACTCGTAAAGCTCCTAAAGGCGGTAATCGCTGTTTTTGTAAGGGGGCCTGTCAGCCTCGCTACTCTTATTGTATTAACATCTGGACAATTCTCTTGAAAATCAAGAGGAAGGGTCGATACACATTGCTGAAAATTCATGCATTTCTTTCTTTCCACAAATTCCAACAGTATATATTACGATGCCATCCACCTAATTACGTAAGTTGCTTGGCACTGGTCGACGCATTTGATGCCACCAAGATGAATGTGAAAGACTTGCCTGAGGGATGATGGAATTACAACCAATCTGCTGAAAGATCTTCCTCCAAACCTGTTTGGCGTAAGGGTAGTAAAGCAGAAGGTATGTTGCAGATTCAGGTTCTGAACTGCATAGAGGGCACAAGTAGCTGTGAGGCCAACCCCTAGCCACTAATCTGTCCATGGTGAGCAACATGTTTT
Organism: Guadua angustifolia; assembly: GCA_036346375.1. Taxonomy (NCBI): domain Eukaryota; kingdom Viridiplantae; phylum Streptophyta; class Magnoliopsida; order Poales; family Poaceae; genus Guadua; species Guadua angustifolia. The sequence continues at coordinate 26,405,181 of CM070520.1, forward strand.
GAAGGAATAGCCATATAAAAAATTTGCATTTGTTTTTCACACTGGCCTTCCAAATACACCTGTAGTTGTTGTCTCGCACTACCCCCTTGTATTGTACTAAGTAGGCCAACTTTGTTGAGTACTGGTGATCGACCGCCCACTTCCACAGTATGTCATCTGTAGTGTCGAGTCTAAGATTAACCTGCTAGATGGCCTGCCACAGCAAGAAATATTCCCACAACTGGGTAGCACCCTCGATCCTCTGGAGCGATGCAATCCAGGAGTAACTAGCGATTGATCCCACACATTTGATCTGCCTCGGTGAAAGCATAGCTGTTGTGTTATTGTAACCATGTTTGTTTAGGCTTAGGTTTTTTGGCTTATAGCCTAAAGCCGGCTTTTTTGGCTTATAGCTTAAAGTCACTTTTGGCTTAAACAACTTAAAAGCTAATGGCTTTTATCGTGATAGAGGTTGGTAATTTTATCTAACTTTAGTGCTATTAGTCTAAAACCAACCATCAATAAGCTAAAAAGTCTCCTCCAATGGCTTTTGGTTTTTAGTTATATGGAGGTTTATAGTTTTGAAAAGCCTAGATAAAAACTACTCGTTTATTTAGGCTTTAGCTTTTTGACTTTTAAGCCAGTGAAAAAGTCCAAACAAACAAGACCTGTAGCTTTTCATTTTCCTTTACTGTGTCTTCCTAATTAAGGTTCACCTCAAGCTGCGTCCCTAACAACCAGTTTATGCGCGGTTTGCAGGACAATGATGCTCATGGTTCTGCCCTTGACGCCCTGCTAGCCCGCGCTCCCCTTGTCCCTATCATGGTGAACCCTGACCCATCCTGGGTTATTTGCTGCATATACAAGAAGAAGCGTGCGCCACCACGTGTCATCATCGAGGTCACCACCACCAACGCCGGGGAAGGAGCTGCCGGGCCCTTCATCGACTTCCTGGGGCAGGCTCACCGTGAGCCATCCCTACCACGAGCTGTTCCAGTGTAACCCTTTTGGTGAAGAAGGAGGAGAGCGGTGGCAGTGGCGGTGACAAGAAGACCGGCACACGGGAGGGCAACTGATTGAGAACAATGAAGGAGGAGAGTAACCTAGGAACAATAATACTAAGGGGGTTGTCCCATTATAATAAACCCCATCAGCGATGAGTTCAAGTATAAGACTTAATTTTAAGTTATGTTTATATTATGTAAGTGGAGTGCGCTTGGGTTGTAGGACTAGCATAGTCCTAGATGCAAGAAGTCCCAAAGAGGTGGCTACCTCTCTGGAAACTGGTGTGTCTGCCCGTTTGTAAGATCTATGCTTAGCATGTAATATCAGAGTTGTGAAACGCGTAGCAATCTATGCTTCGTTTCCATTGCCTTTGTTCGCATGTTACTTATTCTGCTTGATGTTGTTGCTAGTTTACTACCTTTCATAATAGGCAACATATCCTGTATACACAGGGCTTTCTGTACATACACCGTGCACATCAACTAATAAAAGTCATGAAAAATTCTGAAAAAATTGTAGATGTACTTCATAGATTATTCTACCTATGTATAAAATTGTAGGTTCAAATTCATTATATATCAAGAGTTATAAAAAAGAGAAAATTCTGACAAGTTTAAACACTACTGCGGATCGGGCATCCCAAGCGGTTCGAAACCGCTTTGAAGCGGTTTTAGAACGCTTGTAACAACATGAGTGATACCTCGTCGGGTATCTGGCGGTTCTTCAACCGCTTGTGGTTCAACACCACAAGAGGTTGGGAAGGTGTCCAGGTAGGCTCGAATAGCCGCCACGTGGGGGTCTTTCACAAGCGGTTGGTGTTACCAACCGCTTGTGGAGAGATAGTCAACCAACGATATGGAGGTGCCACGTGTGCTCTCTCCACAAGCGGTTGGAGTTACCAACCGCTTGTGAAGAGACTAACGAGCCTGATGAAATTTTGATTATATTCAATATAGAATATGTTTTGAGAGGGGTTTTTGATATAGATTTTGACAATTAAAATAAATAGAACTACAAGAGTTTTTTTGACACAATTAAATATATATTATTCATGCGTACTCATTCAGATAATTACATGTTCATTTACAGAAAAATACGAACTTAATAGACTAAAAAATGGACAAGTTGATGAACACATGAAATAATTATGACCACACAGAAGCAACTTTTACAAGTTTTAAAGAAAAAGGGACGAATCTTGAGCTCATTTCTTACTTGCGTCGCTCTTTGTGCCCTTGGTCGACGTTGATGTCAGTTCACCTGTCCTTATATCAGGACAATCTCTCTAACCATTTGCGTGGAACTCGCCTTTAGTAAATACAATCTCATCGACAATAAAGCCGATGAGTTGTTCTTGGATTGCTGCAACCCGGTGCGGCGGGATCACGCCTTGCACATCGATGTTGGGCTGATAAAGCGAGAAGTAAATAAATCTCTGGACATGTAATTAAAGTGTAAGTACTAAGAAATTGACATATGCACACTACCTCGGTGTTGCTTTGCTCAAGACATCGTGGGTAATACTTTGCATATAGTGGCACACATAATAGCCACATAAGTTGTTTCTAGTATGCATTGTAGAACCTGTGATGAAATTTGAAAAAAAACAATTATTGGGATGAAAAACTATTACGATATATTAATATTCTTTATCGTGCTTTCGAGTGCTTATTTTGACATCAAATTCGTTCTCGAATCTCCTTGTTGCTTCTTTCAGAACCTTGCGAATGCCTTGTGTGATGCGTTAGTATGAATAGTAATTATCAGAGTTAGAATTAGCAAGGTATTTCAATATAATAAGAAAACTATCGTATATATATGTGCTATATACCTGTTTAGGATGTCAATGATATATTGATATTTTTTCACCAGAGTCCTTTTTGGGTCTTGAACAACGATCTGGCTACTATCAAGCTTGATGACAAGAAGGATCCAGTGAAACCTATTCATGTATTGCAACATATATGTAACTAGCTAGTAGTATTATCAATGCCTTGGAAAAGATAAGAACGAGAGTTTGTATATATATCGTATCGAAGTTGAAGGCGTAAGTATGTATGGTTTGTAGTCTTTGTCCCAAGAATGCATCGAGAATGTAATCCTCAATGACCTTTCGATTGCATCCAATAGCGAACTTCGTTAACAATCTCTAGGTCGATGAAGCCTATGTTGAAGATGTTACTTTTTCTACATCGTTGTATCTCCATTCTACATAGAAAGCGATAAGTTATTAGAGTTGCAATTTTATGGTACGAGGAAGCACACGGTAAAGGTATGAGCTTGACACTTACAGACACCAGCAGCTCATGAGAGACACGTTGATGGCGTCGGCATGGTAAAAATGGTAGAAGTCTTCGAATTCGAGCCATATGCTGTTGTCCCCGCGATAAAAATCATCTTGTGTGATACAGAGGGGGAACATCGTTCTTCCTTGAGTGGACTCTGTCATGTGTGCCATTCGTGAAATTACCGCATCTTGGTTGGCAGATCCTTTATCTCATTAGGGTCAATCAGCTCCCGGCCCAACTGATATTACCATCTGACCTTTGCCATTAGGAGATCATCTGTTAATCCAAGAGCTGCAGCTGTGGAACTGAATCCTGTCTCCTTCATAAACCTCTCGAGGTTCTCCTGATCTTGGTCTCTCTTCTTTGTTGCTGCCGCCTGACCACATTTATTCTTCCCTATAGACTTTATTATTGTCCGTTCATAGTTGGACGGCACAGGCAGTGGCTCTACACAGCATGTCGTGAAGTGTTCCGCCGCTTTTGGATCAATTAGTACCTTTGGCTCTGGCTTCTTTTTTGTGAAGTGTGCAGCCAATTCTGCTCTAATGAACATGTCACTCTCCTCCTTAGTCATATCATATGCCCTCTTTGGAGGTTCCTTTATCTTTTTCGATCGGCTCGACTCCGCCTTCTTGGGAGCGGGTGGAGGAGGCCTTCTGTTATCGAGCTTCTTCCTCGGAGGAGATGGTGGAAGCGTGGTTTTCCGGGGGGATTCTTTTTTGTTTGAGATGGTGGTGGTGGAGTAGGGCTTCTACGTGGAGCGGGTGGTGGAGGAGGTGTGCTCTGTTTTACCGGCGAGGCATTGCGTGGAGGTGACGTTGAAGGAGGCGTGGGTTGCTGTGGTGGAGATGACGCGTCCACACCATCTGGAAATATGATGTACTGTTTGCACCAAAGGATGATGTTGTGGAGGGCCTGCCCAAGCTTGGTCACGTCGTCGCCTCCAGCAATATCGAAGTGAAGTTCTTCAAATCCGCTCAAGACCTCCTCCACCGCGACCTTCGAGTAACCCAGGTATATCGTTGCGTGGAACATCCGCCCGGCCCACCGGATATGCCATCTTTGTAAGCCACCTTGATGGAGAGGTTACGCGCATCAACGTATAGCTCACATGGCGGCGAACCCTTATGTCATCTCTGGGATAACGGGCGGCAAGTTGTCCGTTTGAGGGCCCGGTGGATCTTGCAGCTACTCCATGGCGTGGAGGGGTTGATCACGGCGTCCGGTGATTGCTCGGACCTAGTCCACTGAAGCTTCTTTGAGGGCAATTTGTACTGTTGCGCAACTATGTCGCCGATGCTAGCCTGGGTTGCTCTGAGCTCTTGTTCTAATTGGTACATTTTATATGATTCTCTTGTTTTGCTTCTATGTCGGCTCCTGTACATATGCGCATCCTTGGCGAAACCGTACTTCCACGGTGTTAGCTTGCCCATACCTCGTGTCCGTCCCGGGTGCTCAGGGTTTTGAAGGGCATGTGTTAGCTCGTCATTCTCCCTATCTGTCACCAACGTACTTGCCTGAGACTGCTTAACAGTTTGTACAATCCTTTGACCAGCCTCTTGCACTCCTGGTGCTATCACCAAGTCTGCCATCATCTGCAAGGCTCCCAAGATGACCCATGAACCAATTGTGCAGCGCTCTTCCCACAAAGTGGTAGCGGTGTGACATCCTTCGCCATTAATTCTTCTTCCGCTTCTCCTATTTGCAGACAGACCTTGAGGTAACCACTGGTGCCAAGATAGTGGTGGTATTTCTTCATCTGTGAATTGGCCTTATTCTTTTGACTCGCGGCTTGGCCTTCAGCTGACAGCTTGTACTCATCGAATGCTTCTCAGTGATCCGCCAGCTTAGGAAATTGGTTGAAGTCGGGTCTTTCTCCCTTCTGCACATACTTGCGGCTAAGAGACGTCTTCCACGCTCAAACGAGGTTGCTATCTTCTTCAAAGTGAATTTCTTGGCCTTGTCTTGGACCCTTGAGAAATGTGAAATTTTCCTTAATATTTTGCGAAAGCGAGGTCCTTGGTAGCGAGGAACTTGGCCCATTTTTGATGCTAATTGGGGCGTGATCCCTCACGTGGTAACCGCAAGCGTTGTTATGCGGCCCAACTGACGAAAGAGGGCAACGGCATCCCTTCCGTTGCTAACGTCGGTAAACACATGCTTTGTGGATGGCTTCTTGTTAGGTCCCGATGTTTGGATTGGTTGCTCGATGTACGGGGCTTGAAATACACAAACATATGTATAGCGTGTCGAGTGTATTATATTAATGAATTACGATTAATTAACATGTCCACGGGATTATATTCTTACGGCTATACCTCATCCTCACGGAACTAGTGTAAGGACTCAATGGCTCAGCGTTAATGGCTTCATCAATTGCGGCCTCAACGGCCTCACCGAACCAACGTTAGTCTCGGCGACAAATACGTTAGCATCACCTTCGATGCTACCCAACGCGATGGAGTCTAGCAAGAACTGTTCTCCCTCGTCGAAAGTAGGGTCACCACGTCCTGGTTGCGCCATCTATCCTAATTCCGAAAAAATGTTGACCATATTACTTTGAAACAACTATATTACAGATTACAACACAAGCATATTATTACATCAATTTCTGACATTAGCTCAGTTACATATTACACCATGTAGAGCACATCCATTTTAAAAATCAACTCATTTATATTAACCAATTGAATAAATAACTTCATTTCACAAGACAATCATATAATGAGAAATAACACTATGTCATGGAAGTGGAACCCATGAGAATGTCCTGAAATATACTTGCATCGTACTTAACTTTTGACAACTTATATTACGTCGATTTCTTGCAAGAATTAACTTTTCCCACAAGCTCTCGTGATCACAGTACTACTGCCATTGCGATGCCTAGGGCTATACTCTATATGACTAATTCCATCAACGAGTGAGTTTTTGTCTCTTAAGAAAAGTGCTAGCGATTCGGTGCTTATATGTGCAGTTCAAAGTTGATCTTGACCAACTCAATGAAGCTCACGATGTAGCCATTTTTTCCCAACAAAGTGCAACATTTACACCATGTAACAAATAATTACTACCATATATCCACCTTTTGTTCTTTTTTTACCCGAATTAATACAATGTGCAATCATGTACTAAGGATCAAGCAAGGCTAGCCGATTACGCTTTCCACAAGAACACTCTTGAACAAACTAATGGAAATATCTCCAGGCTAGATCCTGTTTCAACACTCCTTCCATTACAACCAAAATGCACTAAGCATGCAGATAAATAGGCAATTAAATTAAGCAGCACTAGCCCATTGTGTGGACATAGCTACATCTTCCCAAAGGATATTCCTTGTGGCATTTCACCGAACACCTTGTGGGCATCCGAATTAGAGAGGGAGGATGATGGCGTGCACATCTATACCTCGGTCCTCTGGGGTGGAATAGAAGTGTGGCGGCGGCTTGGTGGCGGAGGAGGCGTCGGCGAGGTGGCGGAAGAGGCATCGACGAGGGCACCCGCGCGGGGGTCGACTGGTGCAGGGGTGGAGTGGCGCCGGGATGGTTGGGTGGCGGAGGAGGGCAACGGCGTCGACGAGGACGGCGGCGCGGGGTCTCGACGGAGGTGGCGGCACTGAGACACAGGAGGCGATCGAGCGGAGACTTAGATAATTTGGGATCTGAGAGCGCGGGGAGTATAAACCTTATACAGGGAACTCACTTCTATAAGCGGTTTTTACTACCAACCGCTTGTGGAAGGCTTTCTACAAGCGGTTGGTATTACAAACCGCTTGTAAAATTAATCTATACAAGCGGTTTTTACTACCAACCGCTTGTAGAAGTGGGTTCCGCAATATTCAAAAACAATCTGCTGCCCTTAGTGGTTGACATAAATTCTTTCTCCCCCTTGGCTAGCGCGGGGCGCTTGAGTGTGGGCTCGCCCATGCGGGTTCGAGCCCCGCTCGCTCCCCCTAGCCTTTCTTTTTTTTATTGTACAGTTTTCTACAAGTGGTTGGTATTATCAACCACTTGTAGAAGGCTTTCTACAAGCGGTTGGTATTACTAACCGCTTGTAGAGTGTATCCTTGGAGGAGTGGGACAGGACTTCTACAAGCAGTTGTTAGTACCAACCGCTTGTAAAATTAATATATACAAGCGGTTGTTAGTACCAACCGCTTGTAGAAGTGGATCGGCTAATATTCAAAAACAATCTTCTGCCCCTAATGGTTGACATAAATTCTTTCTCCCCTAGCTAGCGGGCGGTTAGTCTTGGGCTTCGCCCACGTGGGTTCGAGCCCCACTCGCGCCACAGCCTTTCTTTTTTTTTTACTGTACAGTTTTCTACAAGTGGTTGGTATTACTAACCGCTTGTACAGTGCTTTTAAAAAATGTTTTTAGCACTTTAGTTTCATTTCAGAATTTTTTAAAAAAATGCTTTTAGTACTTTAGTTTCATTTCAGAATTTTAAAAAAATGTTTTCAGCACTTTAGTTTCATTCCATAATTTTTAAAAAAAAGCTTTTAGCACTTTAGTTTCATTTCAGAATTTTAAAAAAAAATGCTTTTAGCACTTTAGTTTCATTTCAGAATTTTAAAAAAATGCTTTTAGCACTTTGGTTTCATTCCATAATTTTTAAAAAATGCTTTTAGCATTTTAGTTTCATTTCATAATTTTTAAAAAATGCTTTTAGCACTTTGGTTTCATTCCATAATTTTTAAAAAATGCTTTTAGCACTTTAGTTTCATTTCAGAATTTTTAAAAAATGCTTTTAGCACTTTAGTTTCATTTTAGAATTTTTAAAAAATGTTTTAGCACTTTGGTTTCATTCCATAATTTTTTAAAAATGCTTTTAGCACTTTAGTTTCATTTCAGAATTTTTAAAAAATGCTTTTAGCACTTTAGTTTCATTCCATAATTTTTCAAATATGGTTTTAGCACTTTAATGTCATTTCAGAATTTGTCAAAATGATTTACACATACATAGTTCATACAATAGTGGTACACATACATAGTTCATACAGTAGTGGTACATCTTAAGTAGTCACATACTTTGTCTTTACAAGTGTTCATTATGATCGCGACGTATGAAAGGAGCATCCACGTCTGTGTGTCATTGAGGAGGCTTATGTCGACATCCACAAATGAGGAGGGAGCTCATTGAATCGATTGTACTCTTAAGCCGCTCTGTGGCGTCCTCAACTCAACAATCCTTCGTTTGCCTTAGAGAACCACGTGTCGCTTTGGTTTACTCTGCAATCTTTCTACTTGTCATACGCTTCTTAGGTTTGCTTGACATGTCCATTACATAGAAGACTGTCTCACATCGTTCGCGAGGACGAACGGTTCGCGTCTATAGCCGACTTGCGTGAGGTCCACGATTGTCATACCGTATTTGTCAACCTTCACGCCGTTTGAAGTCAATTTGACCCATTGGCACTTAAATAGAGGGACCTTCAAAGGTCCATAGTTGAGCTCCCATATCTCTTCTATGAAACCATAATATGTATTCACCTTGCCTTTGTTGTCTTCGACGTCTATACGGACACCGCTATTCTGGTTGATGCTCTTGTTATCCTGGGATCTGGTGTAGAATGTGTAACCATTTATCTCGTACCCCTTGAATATCACGATTTCACTAGTTGGTCCCCGAGCCAAGCGTTGCAACTGTTCATTGTCTGACCCTTTCAAAAGGATGTAGTTTTGTAACCAAGCGCCGAAAGAATCCATGTGCTTCAGTGTTATCCAATCCTCAGACCTCCTCGGGAAATCGCGGCGTAGAATATTCTTGTGCTCAAGGACATACGGGGCCACTACAATTGATTGTTTTAAAACTATGAAATGTGCTTGCTTAAATGTAAGAAGATCATTGCATGCAATTGCTTTCCTTCCTAGTGTCCCTTTTCCCCGTAGCCTCCCCTCATGGCGTGATATAGGGACGCCGATCGGGTTTAGATCATTAATGTAATCCACACAAAACTCAATCACCTCCTCTGTCCCACAACTCTCGGCAATGCATCCTTCCGGATGAGAATGGTTACAGACATACTTCTTTAGCACACTCATGTACCGCTCGAAAGGGAACATGTTGTGCAGATACACGAGTCCGAGAATACCTATCTCTTTGATAAGGTGAACAGTGAGATGAACCATAATATCAAAGAATACAGGAGGAAAGATCATCTCAAGACTAACCACAATTTGTACCACGTCATCCTGCAGCTTACTTTGTCTGGGTCGATGACCTTCTGTGAAACCGCGTTGAAAGAAAAACACAGCTTTGTGATTATCCCCCGTACCCACTCGGGCAGTATGCCTCTCACAGCCACTGGGAGAAATTGTGTCATTAACACAAGACAGTCATGGGATTTCATGTGTACGATTTTATTCACTTTTATGTTTATGAGTCTCTTTACATTTGAGGATTATCCGGGAAGGGACCTTCACCAATCGCTTAGAACTCTATCATGCTTTTTCTCTTCTTTGCTTAGAGTGTAGCTTGCGGGATGTAGGTAATGTTGTCCTTTCCTCTTTTCGAGATATAGGTTGTTCCTTAGTTCCAAGAGTTTAAGGTCCTTCCGAGTTTGCAGTGTATCTTTCAATTTTCCGTACATATCTACGTAGCCTAGCAGGTTCAAGCAGACATTCTTCGTGATGTGCATGAAGTCAAGTGAGTGACGAACCTCCATGACTTCCCAATAAGGCAAGTTCCAAAATATTGACTTCTTCTTCCACATGGGTGCCTGACCAGCCTCATTCTGCACATGTTTGCTTCCAAGACCCTTTCCAAATACTATTTTCAAATCATTTACCATAGCAAACACACGTGGCCCACTACGATGCTGAGGCCTTGCACGAAGGTCTGGTTGCCCGTTAAAATTCTTGCCTTTCTTCCGCAATGGGTGACTCGTAAGAAGAAACCTACGGTGACCCATGTACACAACCTTCCGAGAGTTTTTCAGGTACATGCCGTCCATTTCATCTAAGCACTGGATGCAGGCTCTATATCCTTTGATAGTTAGGCCGGACATGTTACCGAGAGCAAGTCAGTCGTTGATTGTTACAAATAACAATGCATGTAGAGTGAAATACTCCCTTTTGTACTCATCCCATACCCTTGCACCATCCTCCCACAACGTCACAAGATTTGCAACCAATGGTTTCTGGTAGACATCGATGTCATTTCCAGGTTGCTTGGGGCCTTGGATCAACAACGACATCATGATGTACTTTCGCTTCATGCACAATCATGGAGGAATGTTATAGATACATAGTGTAACAGGCCGGTGCTATGGTCGCTACTCAATTCTCCGAAGGATTCATCCCATCGGTATTCAACCCAAACCTTAAGTTTCTCACCTCATCTGCGAAGTCAAGCACGTCCGTTCGACTTTCCTCCTTGTGAGCCATCCGTAGGGTGTCTAAACATCCCGTCGTCCTTACGCTCTTCTTTGTGCCAACGCATCATCTAGGCATGTGCTTTGTTAGCAAACATACGTTTCAATCGGGGGATCACAGGAAATACCACAACACTTTAGTTGGAGGTCTCTTCTTCTTACGCTCCCCATCTATTTCACGGATCGTCACGCTTCACCTTATATCGTGATTCTTTACACGCTAGACAAACATCCAAATCGGCATACTCATTGCGTATACGAGATACAATCATTAGGACTTGCGTGTATCTTCAGTACTTCAATCCCAAAGGATGCAGCGACTTGCTTGGCTTCATATGTAGATTCGGGTAGAGTGTTATCTTACGAAGCAACTTCTTTACGAGTGATAACAACTCATCCAATCTCTTATCGACACACCATTTGTAGCCTTCCATTGCATGAGTTCGATTGATGGTACGACTTTTTGTGGCCCCGCTTACGCTTTGGAGTACAAAGGAGTTACGTGGTCGTCTAACATACGCTAGAACTTCTCGAATTGTCTTTCATCTGTGTAGTCTCCCTCTCTGTCACGCCGCATCTGGTCTAGCTCATCATCACCAAAGTCACCAAGTGTTTCTTCCACGGAACAGTATTGCGTGCCGTCCGGGATACTGTTGAATCCATCTTCCTGTTCCTTGCCTTCTTCATCGTTTTCCTGGCTAATCGCCTCTACTTTGCCATGGTTGGTCCAACAGGTATAGTTTGGCATGAAACCTCTCATGATCAAGTGGTTCATAACTTGCCATCGCTGGGAGTGCTCCTTCTCATTCTTGCAATCTACACACGGACAACATATGAAGCTACCTAGAGGCAAGAATGCAATGGCCACATCGAGAAAAGCCTGCACGCCATCAATGAACTCTCTCGAGCGACGTTTCGCATTGTACATCCATTGCCGATTCATCTACACCAAGTTATAATTTCATTAAAAATTATAACAAATTTCGTTACAAAAATTATATCCTAACTTATAGTTACATTTCAAAATCTAAAGCTCGATCACAACCACTTAAATCCAACAAAAAAACTCCACCTACACCGTCATCCAATCCCTTCGTACCTTTATAATTATTTTTTATCCTTCTACATGTTTTTCTATTTTATTTCATACACCAATAATTACTTCCTTGCAATATTGTACCTAGATCTCCCCAACTTATTGTGATATTTAAGATTCTAAAGCTAACAACCACCTAGATCTAAAGCTTCCAATCACCTTTACCTTGTATTGTCATATTTTGAACTAGATCTGCACCCTACATCTTTATACAACAACAAAAACAAGCATAGAAAACAAATTTTTGATCATGGTGATCTTGCCTAAAAAGTTCAAGATTTCTTCACATCCATTGAAAAAAATAGCAATATATAGGTGAGAAGGATGTTCACATGATGTTACTAACCTTGAAACACTTAATTCGGAGCTAATCACCTCCAATTAAAAATTTGGACAACACCTCCCCAAGAACAGCGCTGGGCCGGCCTTCTCTGTTCGATCGTACCTCTGCTGGCTCGTGGAGGAAGAAGGGTTTAAATGCGCTGCGCGGGAGGGCTTCCAGAAGCGGTTTGAGACACGAACCGCTTCTGGATCTTGCGTTCTAGAAGCGGTTCTTGTCTCAAACCGCTTGAAAATCGAAGCGGTTTGAGACAAGAACCGCTTCAACGAAGATCGAGCGCAGGTTCGTGTCTCAAACCGCTCGAAGCCCTCTCGACCGTGCCTACTGAACCGCTTCTAGTGCGTAACATCTGCAGGTTCGCACCAAACCGCTTCTAATAAGCCGGTTGTGATGCCCAGTTCTGTAGTAGTGAAATAAACTTGTCAGAATTTTCTCTTTTTATAACTCTCGATATATAATAAATTTGATCTTGAAACTTCATACATAAGTAAAGTAATCTATAAAGTACATCTACAATTTTTTTCAGAATTTTTCATGACTTTTATTAATTAGTGTGTACGGTGTGTACACAAGAAACCTGTGTGCACAGGATATGTTGCCTTCATCATATGCTATCTATTCTTCCCCCTTTTTTTTTAGTTTCTGTTTGCATCACTACTACAAAACAGCACGTAGGTGACGCCCTATTTGTGGCGGTTCTTTTGGAACCGTCACAAATACATGTATCAGTGGCGGTTCTAAATGGAAATTGGCGGGAGGATCATTTGTGGCGGTTTCATCCAAAACCACCACAGATAATACATTATCTCGTGATGGTTTATATTTGAAACCGCCATCGATAACGCTTAGGACTATTTGTGGCGGTTGGTAGATGGAACCGTCCACGAGATAATAAATTTTTTACGTGGCGGTTTGGTTTTAGAACCGCCACTAATATAATTATTCGTGGCGGTTTTAATTTAAACCGCCACAAATAATGTTTTCTAGATATATAGCTTGTTGTTGCCTATGCTGTCTGGTCATCATCTTCCTCACATTGTTGCCCCGTGTTGAAAAAGTTAGCTTTTTGATTTCAGATTTTGTTTGGCCAAGATCTTGTGCTTCTACTTCCTAGAATTGTTCCAAGGTGTGTAAAATATGTCTCCTCTCTTCATTTGTCTTGTAAAATTGCCATTAAATGTTTATTCCTAGCTTAATTAAGGTTTAGATGCAAGGTCTACATTTAGTTTGTTTTTTATTTACCTAGCAATTTGTAGATGATGAATTTATTACCTTGTTGTATTAGATTAAGTTGTCTACCTTATTTAGATGATGAATTTTTTGTCAAGCATATATCAACTTTATGTATTTACAATTATTGGATATTAATGAAAAATAAATGATAGTTAATATGATAGATGGGTGATCATGAAGTTAATTGCCTTGCATTTTGAGATGAGGAATTTATTATGTCGCTCTTCCGAAGGATATGTATAAAAATTACGTAGTTAATTAATATTTTTTTCTTAGTTACCATTAATTTTTTTCGTTAGCTTGTGCATATACATCTTGCTTCATTAGTGGGTATTGTTAGTGAATTTTTATGAAGCATATAAACCCAATTTATGTAATTAAGATTGTTGGATGTGAATGATAAATAAATTTTAGTTAATATGGTAGTCGGGTCATCATGAAATTTTGAGCTGAGGAATTTATTATGTTGATCTTCCGGAGGATATATATAATTTTTGGTTACGTATGAGTATATATTAAAATTAATTAATTAAGTTTGCAACATTTACTTAGTATTAATGTTGTCCCGTTAGTGCATATTGTTGAATATTAGAATAACAATTTATTTAATTAAGATTTTTGGATATTAATAAATTGCTTAAATTAATGAAGCAGTAGATGGATCGGAGATGGATGTACGATTCGAACCGCTTGCACCAAGAATATATCGACGGTGTATCTGTTTTTCTAAGAATGAGGAGAACAAATTTTGCAAAAGAAGGCGAGAGTACATACACCGTCCATGCATTGATTGCAAGAATGAGAAGATGTTTTGAACAAAAACCATATCCATTTGCACTTGATCCGGAGGGTTTTGTACTGGCTATACAAGTTGGACAAGGCACGGTGAAGAGGAGATCATACTTGAAGCGTGATAACGTCGGCGGCATTTACTTGAGCGGCAATGTGGCGGTGACATCGAGTTATGGATCCGATGAGGATAGGTTGGTCATCGATGACGACATTAACTGGCTCAAATGTTGCGCGATGCAAGAGAACTACACTAGTCGAGAGAGTTTAATCAATTCACGGGTTTGATGGAGGATTCGGAGAAACCTTTGTTCCGGGTTATAAGGAGGAATACACAAAGTTGCACACGGTGCTCTCGCCATCGAAATTGAAGGCACCAATGGTTGGTCCGACAAGAGTTTCACAGCGTTGTTACATCTCTTAGCGGACATATCCTCAAGGAAACGTGTTGCCTAAAACCACGATCTAGCTAAGAAGGTTGTATGTCCTTGGGATTGGAAGTAGAAAGAATACATGCTTGTCCAAACGATCAGATACTCTATCGCAAAGACTATGCGGACATTCATGTATGTCCGTGTGCAAAGCGTCGCGATACAAGCGTAAGGGCGATGACAACGGCTATCGAGGTGAAGAAAGGAGCTCCCGCAAAAGTGGTGTGGTATTTGCCGGTAATACCTCGCTTGAAGCGTTTATTTGGAAACAAAAAGCACGCCAAATTGATGCGATGGCACTCGGAAGACCGTAAGAGGGATGGAAAATCGAGATACCCTACCGATTACGCCTAATGGAGAACCATCGATAGACTCTTCAGGGAGAACTTCGGAAATGAACTGAGGAATGTAAGGTTTGGCTTGAGTACGGATGGAATGAATCCTTTTGGTAACATGAGCAGCATTCATAGCACTTGGCCCGTGACTCTGTGTATATACAACCTTCCACCCTGGTTGTGTATGAAGCAAAAGTACATTATGATGTCCTTGCTTATCCAAGGGCCGAGACAACCCGCAACGATATTGATGTATACCTACAACCATTGGTGGAAGATCTTGTGATATTGTGGAAGCGAAGGTGTACGGTATGGGGCAAGTACAAACGAGAGTACTTCACTCTACACGCATTGTTGTTCGCACCATCAATGATTTTTCTGCGCTTGGT
Source organism: Guadua angustifolia (assembly GCA_036346375.1). NCBI lineage: Eukaryota > Viridiplantae > Streptophyta > Magnoliopsida > Poales > Poaceae > Guadua > Guadua angustifolia. The sequence goes on from CM070520.1 coordinate 26,420,441, forward strand.
AACCTATCCGCCGTACTATAAAAGGAGCAAAGCATGCCCCAAAGGCATGGAAGAAACCGCTAGTGTGTGGCTCAACCACTCGAGGAAAAGCAAGGTACATGCGTCACCGGAGGTTCCTTCGAGAATCATCTATACCGCAATATGAAGAAACAATTGACGGGACAAAGGAGGGCGGTTTAGCTCAAAGGCGTCTTCGTGGGGAAGAGGTGTATGATATGGTTAGGGATCTTAATGTTGTACTCGAAAAGGAGTATTGGTAATACATCGCGTCCCATCGAGAAAACCACGGGAAGAAGAGATCCATCTTTTGGGACTTACCCTCTACGGAAGGACTTGGAAGTTCGACATTGCATCGACGCCATGCATGTAGAGAAGAATGTATGTGACAACGTGGTTGGTCTTTCTTGAATATTCCTAGCAAAACAAAGGATGGTCAAGGCACGAAGGATCTGGAAGACATGAAGATCAGAGCGAGAGCTACATCCTCAAGACATCGAAAGGCCGCTTTACCTTCCCTGACTTGCTACACTTTGAGTAAGAAAGAGAAAAATGTAACTCGCAAGTGCTCGCATGGTGTGAAAGTTCCGTCCGGTTATTCGCAAACATCAAGAAACTGGTATCGATGAAAGATTTGAAGTTAATCGCATGAAGTCTCATGATTGTCATGTGATGATGACACAAATGCTCCTGCTGCAATTAGAGGTATTTTGCACGACAAGGTCCGAGAGGCAATCACAAGGTTGTGTTCCTTCTTCAACACGATTTCACAGAAGGTCATCGATCCCGTTGGACTTTATGAACTTCAGGCTAATGTGGTAAAGACTCTGTGCCAGCTGGAGATGTATTTTCCCCCATCATTTTTTGATATCATGGTTCATCTCATTGTTCACCTTGTCAATGAGATAAATATTTGCGACCCCGTATTCCTGCATCAGATGTACCCATTTGAAAGGTATATGGGTGTTCTGAAGAAATATGTACGTAATCGATCTCGGCCGGAAGGCTCAATTGTAGAAGGTTATGCAACTGAGGAGGTTATTGAGTTCTGTGTCGATTACATGGAGGAGGTCGAACCGGTAGGAGTGCCAGTATCTCGCCATGAGGGTAGGCTAGGTGGGAAAGGTGTAATAGGAAAGAAATCTACAAATTCTTATGATAATATTTTGTTCGAACAAGCCCATTTCACAAGATTGCACACTTGATCACTTGAGGTGTGCCCATATATGGACATACACAAGGGTAAGCTAAGGAGGGAAAACCGAGGAAAGTCAGAGATTTGGATAACAAAAGAGCACAATCGTTTGTTCAGTCATTGGTTCAGGGAGCACATGTCTGGTGAAGAAACGAGTGTTACATTGAGGAGGTTGGCAAAAGGGCCTTTAGGTACAATCACGACATGGCAAGGATATGACATCAATGGATATACATTTTACACGAGCTCAGGATAGCAAGAGCACTTACCAAAAGCGATGGTGTCCAGATAGATGCCTCACGACAACACAGCAAAGACGTAAGAGCATCTACTACGGGTTCATAGAGGAGATTTGGGAGCGGACTAATGATTTTCAAGATCCGGTGTTTCGATGTCATTGGGTACGACTCCGAATGGTGTCAAGGTGGACAAGCACGGCTTTACTCATGTGGACATCGAACATGCTTTGGATACAGAGACGAACCATTCGTATTTCTGAATCAAGTAGCACAAGTATTCTACATAATCGACTCCGGCGAGATAAGAAGCGCCACGTAGTTCGCAAGGAAAAGAAGGATCGTTGGAGTTGAGAATGTCGTGGATGAGGAAGAGTACAACCGTTTGATGAGTTGCCTCTTTCATGAAGCGATAAAGATCGTCCCGAGGAAGAAACCACTCAAGAAGTTACCTATCATCGCGATGATCACAACGAAGGCCAAATTGTGAAAGAAAATAATTTATTAGGAGTAATGGCAACATGTCGCCATTTATATGGAGTAATGGAAATGTGATGTAAGAAATGTACATTTTTAATTAATAGGAAATAAATATGCATGATTTTGATGAGAAAACTTCAAACTTCAAGTCTCGACTAGGCGATGGTGGAGTCTTGTTCAATTGAATTCAAGTTTCTATGGCTAATGAGGAAATGTAGTAGCTTGAATAATTCTATTTACTCAATTTTATGTGCTCCGGATATAAACAGGTTAAATGCTTGTAGGACTTATGTTATACATGCTTCATATGTATTAATGTATGGAAGAAAAAATCATGTATTGTCATATGCAACATGGTTTATTATGATTTCTGCAGTTTTAGAGTTATGCATGCTTCTCGGAGTTTAGACAGATTGTCATCTCAGATCTATGGCGTGGAGGGGGTATCTGTGGCGGTTAAGAACAATAACCATCACAGATAACGTTATTCTGTGGCGGTTAACAATAATCGCCACAGATAACGTTATCTCGTGACGATTATTGTTCTTAACCGCCACGATAACGCTTATCTGTGATTTGTTATTGTTCTTAAGCGCCACAGACATACTTCTACATATACCCGCTTTCTATGCAGATTTCCGCGCTTTCTACACTTCTCGATCAAAGCCACTTTCTTTGTGCCCTAGCTCCCGCAAGCCACCGCCCAAATGACGCTGGGCCGTCTCCACGCCCTCCCCACCGGCCGCCGCCTCCAGGCGTCAAGGCTGGCCGTCTGCTTCTTCCTCCTGGCGGCCCCCTCCAGCGGGGCATGCCGTCCCGCTCCCACCGGCGCCGCCCGCCTCCAAGCGCCTCCCACCATCACGCCCCAACGCCTCCCACCAGCGTCGCCCTTGAACCCTACCTGTAAGCCCTTCTCTTCACGTTGCATCAATGGTTTAATTAGTGATGGTAGAATTTGTTAAAGAATCAATGGTTTAATTAGTGTTGAATATATCTGTGAATACAACAATGTGTTAAACAAATCTATATATTGCCCTAGTGGCGAGGATGGCCTTTAAAGGCAACCCGACATCTGAGAACAATTCAAATGAAATCAACTTGAGTATTATTGCTAGTTGTATGTCTCCATTATGGTTCATTGTTATGCATCTGCCAAGATACTTGTTTATGAGCTCATGTATTATGATGTTGTCATATATACAGAACTTGTTGGGAAGTACATTGTGGATGCCCTTAACTTGTCTTACTTGTTGCCTTGAATTGTCGACGTGGGTGATGCTCTGTGATGAACCTGGGTACTAGAATGATCAGAACCTTTATTTATGTGGTTTAGGCCTTGAACTATAGACTTAAATGCTTGAAAGAATTGCTTACTTGTCTTACTTGAAAGAACTATAGACCTGTTTGATATCCTGTCATTGATCAGTTCATTTCTGTCAGTACTACTCATTTGACTAGCTTCTGCTTGCTCGTAAAATGATCGAGATGGAGTTGTTCTTGTTGGCTGATGTTAGTTGAGCTTCATGTGCATGATGTTAGTTGAGCTCATCTTCCCGGTGGTTCTGCACTTGTTCTTGTTGGTGAAGGTTTGGGTGTTGCTCTATGATGATATTGGGTTAAGAATGATAAGAACAATTATTATGTGTCTTGGGCCTTGAACGGTAGAACAACATGCTTCAAATTGTTTTCTCATATCCATATGGCATCTAAGTAGTTAATATTCTTTCTCGCATATCAAAGGATGATACTTTCCTACCCTCCTTGGAAAATCAAGTCATTTTTATAATCGCAAGCGCACATTTTTCACTGTGGTAGAATAACATGCTTGAGAGTGTTGTTTACATCAACGCTTGATATTCGATAAGTATACTCTCTTGTGGTAAGTCGCTTTCTTGTTAATTCAGAATCTGCTGATATTTAGTATCTGCTGAACTATCTGTGTTATCAATCTGATCATAGATATTTAACAGTGAAATTCTGAACAACTCTTTAATTGTGCATGCTAAGGTGGTAAGGGTTCAAGGCCCTAGTCACTAAATAATTTGTTAGCCCATTTGTGATTGTGGTGAAAATTCTTATTTTCATCCAAACCCTAAATCTGAGAGCAAATCATTCATATCTCCTCTCTATGTTGCTAAGCATTATTTTGTCTATGTTGATATCTCTGATTGTGTGCTAATTCAATATGATACACTCAGTTAATACATCTTCTATCGTATTCATTAACCACATAAAACTAGATATGTAGAGAGAGAAATATCCAGCCATAGAACTGCCATGTAGGAACCATAGTACTTGTCTTTTCTTGTTCCTGAATACTATAGAAAAATAGTAAACAAATACGAGGTTAATTGTCTTTGTAATTGCTAAGTTCTATCTTATCTATGTCATTCTTGTTATTAGTGGATTATTCCATTTGTGACTAAATGAGCCATGGACAGCACTTTAAGGATCTAATTTAGTCCTCGCTAGTACATCTTCTATCTTAGCACATCTTCTATCTTATTCCATTTGTGACTCGAAATGAGCCATGGATGTGCACTTTAAGGATCTAATATAGTCCTCGCTAGTACATCTTCTATCTTATTCCTCAGTTAGTACATATTTTCCTCAGTGTGCTAATTCAATATGATACACTTAGTTATTCTATCAGTTAGTACATATTTTCTTTCCCTCTCTGAAATATCTCCCTTTCTATTGAGTAGTTCTAATGGAGCCCGAAACTGAGCCTATAATGGAGGAGAGCCCGAGCAGGTACCTTACCCTCCACCCAACCACCGAAGTTGCCGAGGCCTCCACCGCTGTTCCCGGGGCCTCCACTTCTGTTGCAACACGCCGAGGACGAGGGAAGACTAAGAAGCCTGAAGGCCGCAGTACACCATCACGGAGGTCTCAGAGATCGGGTCCCTGTTGCAATCAAAAAGGCAGCAGCAAAATACAGGTCAACATGCGGGTACATCGTCAGGGAGAAAGTGCCAATCACCTATTCGGATTGGCATAAAGTGCCCCAAGCCACCAAAGCGGATTTGTGGACAGAGCTCAAAGGAACCTTCGTGATTCCCAAGGAGTCGAAGAACTCGTGCGCCGCGATGCATCGATGACCATGGATGCGGCGTGGAGAAACTTCAAGGCGAGGTGAATGTAAATTATGTGAAGCAAAAGCGGTCACCGTCGGAGACTACCCAAGATTACTGACCATCTTTGGGATGAGTTCGTATGGCGAAGCAATCAAGCAACAAGGAAGTCTAGTGAGGACCACATTAGCATCGCAAGAAGGAATACTCACCCCACAGACTTGGCACGAGTGGGTACATGGTAAAATTGCTCAATGGGACAGCGGGAATTACAAGTGATCCAACAGATGGCGCAAGTCCCTTGGTGGGACTACGGATCAAGTGAAGCACTACGATGCTAGCGAGGGCGATCTCTTGTTCATCGAGTTTATCATTCAAGAGCAAATAAGACGAAGCAATGACGCAAAGAGTTCATCGCTTTTACGTCCTACCCACCCAAGGATCCTTCCACTCAAACAGGAGAAAGACGAGCTATCACGCCCTCGAAACAAAGAGCACCCTGTCGAACACGAGGCGCTCGGGGTCAAGGTTCCATGGAAGATGGGATTCTCGAGCACGTAACACTCTTATAGGAGTCGGAAGAGAGCTAAAGAAGAGCGGGCTGAGCAGGAAATAGAAAGTATGAAGGAAAGGGTTCTGCGAGAATTACAACCCACCATTCACGAACAAGTTCAACGACAAGTACAAGAAGCCTTGAGCCGACGCAGTCGAAAACGCCTCTCTCCAACCCTACAGTCGTCCCCAGCTATGGTCCACGCCATTGCCACAAGCGGACAAAAACTATTATCCTGTGGACGACATACATGACTCCACACCCTGTCGACTCAACGTGTCCGTGATGAACATCTTTCTGACAGTCACATGTGGGTAGCTTATCCGTGCCAACAAGGTGTCTGCACAATGCCCGATAGCGCCGAGTTATGCAAAGGTCCGTGGACACGGTAGTTACGCTTTGTCGATATCAAAGCTAGAAAAACCCGCCAATGATGAGATAACAACTCTGGGAGGTGCCGCCCACTCATTCATCGATGGGCGCAAGCGTGACATCATCTTGGACCATGCGGTGGCACCCTCTCGACATCGTTTGGATCATGCATCGCCACCTCTCTGCAAGCAGTAATCCGCGCATCGACCACCAAAGACGAGAGTGAAATGGTGAAGAAGCAAGATGAGGTAGAAAAGAAATCCATTGAGGGCCCCATAAATATGGCCCCCGTTAGTACTCCAACGCAGAAACTCAGAACACCCGGTACTTCAAAGGACAAACCTACAACCCCGATCCCAAAAATGGCACATTAGACAAGCCGATCGGCTAGATCAGGAAGCCGGGACCGAGTATGATGTCGTCCGTGAAAAAGTAAGGGCAAGGGAAGTCGATGAACAAGAAAATCAACCAAGATTGAAATTCGAGGTTGGGAAGCCCTTAGTCACCGATTCGGTTAAAGCAGCCTAACACCCATGATGCAGCGACTACATGCATGGTACATGGAGCGATCCAACCAAGACGCACTCGAAGGTGATCACCGCAGTTGTTCCGTGAGGAACATTTTCACCACGAGGGCTATGGCTACTTCTTAATAGAATTCGATAACATGCACAACTTGTTCTATCATGACGCCTCGACATATGTTTTTGAGATTTGGACATCGTAAGTGTCTAATATATCAATCTTGGTCTACATTCACGTAATACCGATAAATGTCATGTCTAACTATTTCGTTATATAGATACGAGATTCAAGAACTACGAAGAACCAAGGGGCGATTAGGATTCTCGACCCGAACGGTTTGCCAAGAAGAAATCGAGAGAGTACCAAAGGAGGTCGAGGAGTACGCCTATAAAGCTTTGCTTAAACTACAAGACAAGGAGTTTATACTTGTACCATACAATTTTAAGTAAGTTCCTCACTAGCGAAGTTAAATTACTCGTTGGTTTCGATTATTTACTCGACGTAACGACTAATGGCTATGGCATCCAGATTCCACTGGATTCTCGTAGTAATTCATCCAGACAAGAGCAAGATGCTGATCATGGATCCACTGGATAAACCTAAAGTAGACTATGAAGTGATGACACGTTTAATCAACGAGGCGCTCAAAAGATATTGTCAGAAGAGCACGAGACACCGCCCATACCAGAAAACCCTTACAATCCGTACTAAATTTCTAAGACGCACGCAAGTAATATTCTTATATCGTATTTCATAGTAAATAGCTCCTTCGACGACATCTTAGTTCATTCGATTTTCGCAAAGGTCACAAGCGTATAAGGAACAAATCTATGTGGGTACTGGTGTGCGCAAGACATGCGGAAATCTTAAGTTGCACAATAAAAGACAATGGCGTGGAGGTCGGTCATCTTGACATGACACATCGATTCGCACCACTCGATTTCTATATGCTCTCTTAATTTGCTTTTCATACCTCTACCAAGTCGCATCTCTAGAGGACTGCTTCCTCAAATCCAAGCCGTTCAGGGCCAGCTCGCCTACTTCATCATGAAGGAAATACTCAACAAAAAAGGCGAGTTTTATGACGAAGACAACAACGATCCACTCCTCCATACTCATCTCTCACATCGCGTGTCTCCAAGCTCCGAAGACCCATAGGCTTCTAGTTTAGAAAACTAGTTTAGGCTTTTGTTACTTCAATTCTATTTCATTACAAAGTGTAAATAACTCTTTGTACCTTTGAAATGGGAGCCCCTTCTTTCCTCAATGCCACTTCTCTTGTCAGTGGTTCTGCTCATCAGAGCATGCATGTTTGTCTTCTTGAGGAACACATGTACACACATGCAGTGGCACTTCTAAATATTTCATGTGTTTGCCTTTCATGGTTATTTTTTCATATGAAGTTATTTCATGTGTTTGTAATAGTTTGATAAACTAACCAAGTGAAAAATTACTTGGTTACTTTGATAAACTAACCAAGTGAAAAATTACTTGGTTAGTTTGATAAACTTTCCTTGTATGCTCAGACACTGCATCAGATGTTTGTTGTGAATGGTGGTAGTGGTTTCAAGCTACTCTGGAATTCAGTGAAAGGCTTTCTTGATCCCTAAAACTGCCTCAAAAATACATGTGAGTTTAAATCATCTATGGAGTTCTTTTCTTGTTCCTGTCCAAATAAATACTATAGATTTTGATGGAGCCTCAATTGTAGGTCTTGGGAACAAAATTCCAAAGCAAACTTCTTCAACTAATAGCAAGGTACACATTTCCATTTAGAACTGCTTATTATAGTTTCTTAATCGTAAGGACTTTTTGTCCTATTGCCGTAATGATTAATTTTTAAGGCTTTGCATCGTTAATTTTGTATCTTGGATAACTTTTGTGATTGTTCTTGTAGTGGGTCATTGAAATATCGGACAAGCTTTGGCAAAAAGAAGCTGAACCGCGCAGGTTTGTGTTTATCCTTAAGACTCTTAAGCGGGTTGTTTATTTTTTCTTCCAAATTTTGGTAATACAATAAACTTTAATGAGGAAGTGTTCTATAATTTGAGCCCGATGACCATTTTGTTTTATTATTTGGTTTGTTTGTCTCTTGTGCTCTAAAAGGACTGCTGTGACAGAATAGGATTCACACATGTCAAAGTAGCTCCGTTGTTTCATATTTATTTGGAACAATTACTATTTGGCGCTTTTATCCGTTGTGGTTAGACAACTACAGAATTGCAGATATATGTTAAGCCCAGTTTTCCGTGTTACCAATCTTCCCTTTGGTTCTATTTCTTGTGTCACCTTACTCTATTTACACTTCCTGGTAACTCATATTTGTCCATTGCTCCTTACAGATCTTTTGTACAAGGACTACAATTTTGACCAAAAGTTTTCTTCAAATCGACATCTAGCAATTCGGTTTGATACGACATTCATGTTTTTGTATCATGTAACTCCTAAGAATTTTATGAAGAGATGTGCTCACAACTTGTATTTTTATCATAGGGTTTCACATCCAAAGGGTGTGAAGATCGATGAACTCTTCATTGCCGACATACTGACCACAACATAAAAGCGGTAGAACCACTTGTTGATGTTAAAATTGATAGTGATTCTAAAGTAAGACCCTTGTAAATTTGGGTTCTCTATCTTTAGTGTTCTTTGTGAGCTTGACTTGAGTTATGTGCAAAGCCTACATTATAGCACGAATCTTTGTTTTCGGAGCAGTATTCGTTAGTTTTAGCATTGTTATCATTACATACATTTGGCATCGGGAGATTACTTACCATATAGTGAGGAACTAGGGAGACATTTCTAGGAGACGATAGCAAGCAGCAAATATAGTGCTAAAACATTCCACAAGTAGGACATACATTTTAATTTAGTGGTGTTAAGACATCTGAAATTGATGAATATATATTAAACTGGATGGCCTTTAATTTTAGGCTATAAAGGATTTGCCAACTTAACCAACCAAGGATTTCTAATGTGAGATTTAGATCTTGTTTGTTACATCATGTATATGCAGCTGCATTTGTGCATCCACAATTGCTCAGTGCGACATTTCTGCTTTTGATTTAGTCCTTGATCTTCCTAATTTATATAATGTCAGAGTTGAACATCGTTTTGTCTATACTATTGTCTGTACTGGCATTTTGATTATGCTCAGAGGGCATGGCTAGCACTGCCTGAGGCTAGCCACAAATGCCAGTTTTTTATTTCACTACAAGGATGGATATTTTCCCCGAGTGTTTTCCACACTCGGGATAGGGGATAAAACACTCGGGATACCCTATCCCGAGTGGGCACACTCGGCGTAGTGCACTCGGTGTTATTTTATCGGGAAAAGTTGGCTATACCGAGTGTACTCTCGGAAAAAAAAATATATACCGAGTGCACTCTCGGGATAGCGCTAGGATTGAGGGCTGCCCCGTGGCGGAGACAGGCGGATGACGTCGACATCTATCCCGAGTGCACTCGGGATAGGGTGTAGGGTTCATCCCGAGTGCACTCTCGGGATAGGGTGTAGCGGTCTATCCCGAGTGCACTCTCGGGATAGGGTTATCCCGAGTGCACTCTCGGGATAGGTACCGCACTCGCCACAAAAACACCGATTTCAAATTATCAATTCACAATTCAATAATAACAATCACATCCACAATTCACATACACATTTCAGTAATATTTCAAGCCGCAATTCACAATTCAATAATAACAATTCACATCCACATTATGAAGCCACAATTCAATAATAACAATTCACATCCACATTTCACAATTCACATTTCAAACCACAATTCACATTCACATTATCAAGCCACAATTCACATATCACAAACGATATATACAGAAACACTTCAGGGGTCCACATATTTTGTGATCACACTAGCAACATCCGACAACACAAAACTCTAAGAACTCACCACAGCATCTTTCGAAGTGGATTGGTCATGTCCAACAGGGGACTTCGCTTCGCTAGGTGTCAGATTTATAGTCGGAGGTGGAACTCGACGGATCGATCCATGTCCGACCACCACTTCTCCTTCCCTCTTCGGTGGCTACATCAATTCAAGAGACAGTTAACCACCTACAAAGACTCCAGCAAGCTTGCAACCCAGAAGACCATACTTTATGGAATCAAAAATCTCAACACAAAGACAATGGACATTCATGTATTTTCATTTGATTATCCGATTACCATTTAAACGGTTTCCATAAATACAATTAATTAACTTGACTTAAAAGACCAAAGGACCAGCTAATGAGCTTGATTCCTACTTCCGCTTATTACTACCATTTTGTAATCAAGAACCTCGGTTATAACTCATTCAAGTCAACAACTTCTTTTTACTTAAAATACCATCCATTTACTTAAAGAGTCCATGCTTCAATCTACTACTGATTGATAATTTGTTTAAAAAATGAATATTCATATGATCACAAATTGATAAACTATTTAAAAAACTGCCTACAACTTATTTATGTCAAAAGAACTAAGCAACCATCAGAGAATCCACATTGAGATTGGTATATAATACCCGATTGTCTATTATTATTTGCCACAGAGCCATCCTGTAGCTTTGTCCTGCCGCGGTGCCTAACATAAGAGTACATGAGCAAACAATCGACATAAATCCACATATGCACACGCATTGAAGAAAGGAGGGAGGGCATTGCATTGTAATCGACAATGGCACGCGGTGGAGCAATCGATCATCTGTGATTGTTGATATTTAAGAATTGTCCACCAAAACGTAATCAAACTAAAAGCTCGTGACATAAAAATTGCTCTATCAAGAGTTTTCCAGAGGTACCATTTTGCAGCATTAAGATATATAAACATTGCTTAGTCATTAAATTAAATCTTGAGTATATTTACAACATGCAAACAAAGAAACAACCCTCTCAATAAAAAGGTCTCGAACAATCTCTTTAGGTAATCGATAGTCCGGTGCATCTTCAAAGCAAAGGAGCGGCAAGAATGGAAGTAGGATGCAAATTCAATAGGATATCCACGACAGAGGGCCTACAATTTAGATAATATGATTAAAACAATCAATATGTCGCTGGTAGAGAATGCAATTTACGTAAAAGAACATGTTACCTCGGCTTGAAGTAGCAATCTTCCTTTCGCTGATTTTCTCGCATTTTTGTTTCTTGTTCCTGACTTTTAGACCCGCCATGGAAGATCGACGACAACAACACCATGCGTTAATTTAAAAAGTACACCAAAGAGGCAGAGACGCAAGAAGAAATTGCATGAGGTTTCATTAAACAACCTTCCTCTTAAGAAGTACATCAAGACATATCCAAGAGACTCCATGTCATCCCTCCCGCTTTGTTCTATGGAGTGGCGTAAAATCAAATTATGATATCTAAAGAGGATACATGGAAAGGTAAGAGAAGTTTACTAGGAATAAATAACACCGCATGCCTTAAATTTAGGTAACGCTACAGTATAAAGGAGTTCATGTCCAACACTCAAGTAAACTTACCAATTCCAAGATGGGTGTTTACACTCGCATATCTTGCTGTTCCCGCCAAGTTCTTGTTCTCTCTGTGATTATATAGATAAATATCATATGTTTTATTTGCAAGTGCTGTCTTGTTGTATGACACTAAGAATAGATTGTCCACTTAATTTCAAGGTCGATTGGTACAAGGCTCACACATGAACATAAATACTTATGCCACCCAAGGTGGCAAGATTAGAAGTACAGCAAGAACTCTAACATATATTACGGAATGGATTCAATTCTCTTAAATGCGGAAAAGAAAATGAAAAGTTACAAAGAACTAGTATTTTAAGTAGATCAGCAATGGCATCTTTACCTATATGGAATGTGCTGGTGTGTCGATGTATCCTCAGACTTTTGCAGTCCCGGGAGGAGCCGGCGGCCGGACGGAGAGGCGGCGGCCTGGCGGAGAGTGCCATATGGCGGCGTCTCAAGGGAGAGGAGGGAACTGGGCGGGCAGTCCCGCGGGAGGCGGCGGTGGTGGTCCCAAGTGAGGTGGCGGCGTGCCCAGCCGGAGGTGGCGGGTGGTCTGGCCGGGTGGCGGCGGCGGGTCTTCACGAGGAAAACTTCGCATGCTGAATTTTTGGTGGCGAGACAAGTTCTGCGCAGGTGAGAGCTGAATCGATGCCTATTCACAAGATCTCGAGGCAGTGGGCACTCGGGCTAGGTGGCGGAGGGCTCTCTCCCGAGTGTCCTCTCGGTCTAGGTGGCGGCGCCGTGGTAACCCTAAAACATGCGAGCGAGCCTAGGGTTTGCGGGCATCTGAGCCGAGTGGACACTCGGTCTAGGTGGCGGAGGGTATCTCCCGAGTGGGCACTCGGGCCAGGTAGCGGAGGGGTATCTCCCGAGTGGGCACTCGGGCTAGGTGGCGATCATCGCATTTACGCTGCAAGGTTTGCCAACAGACCACGCTGCATCCGAGCCAAGTGGGGCTGGGCACTCGGGCAGTGGCGAGGGGTATATCCCGTGGGCACTCGGGCCAGGTGGCGGAGGGGTATATCCCGAGTGGGCACTCGGGCCAGGTGGCGGAGCCGAGTGGGCACTCGGGCCAGGTAGCAGTCCTGGCACAAAAGCAAGTTCTCACTTCTTGTGAGAACATTTAAAATGGAACCTAAAACTAAAATGGTTCACCAAAATTTCCATGTGAGAACTTCTTGCAAGAGCTACTTGCTTTGTTTTTAATGGTGCGGAGTTGATCGAGAGCATGAATGTTATTGGAATGTGACGAGATAAATTTTCCATGTGAAGAATTTTGTGGATTTGCATGGAAATGGTCATAAAAATGTTCAAACAATGAATACAGCTCCTCCGAAGAATTCTGCTAACAAATTATATAATAAGCACAACAGAAGAAAAAGAAATAATTTCAACAAATAATGTCCATTGGTACCTGATAAAGTGAAACAATATTCGTTATCTCCATGTTGTACACCGCAATTTTCATCAGTGCTTCGAGAAACCTAAAGAAAAACAAAAGTATTTGCAATTAGATGACTTAACTTGATAAATAGGTGATGGCGATCCAAAAACTGCACTGCTCGACTATCATGTTACCTCTTGCAAAAATTCTTTGATAGAAAACGATATGTTTAGTAAACAACACAGCCCTGTCATCAAGGCTATGTAATTGATGAGAACTAGCTAAATTGAACTATACCGATTGTAAGTAAAGATTGAAAAAATCAACTAACCCCTATCCCGAAAGTGCCCTCTGGGTCTAGAGCAACTAACCCCTATCCCGAAAGTGCCCTTTCGGCTAGAGCAACTAACCCCTATCCCAGTGCCCTCTCGGCCAGAGTTTGGCCTAGCCGCCGCTGGGGTTTTCATTTGAATCGATTTAGTTCACTCCGAGTGCACTCTCGGTAAATATGTACGCCGAGTGCCCTCTCGGGCTATTTGTAATCTACATCGAGTGCCCACTCAGGATAGGGTGCACTGCCTTTCCTGACATGGCAACTGGTCATCCTACGTGGACGAAAATGTCATATTTCGAGTGCACTCTCGGAATAGATGTTCTGTATTGCGAGAGCACACTCGGAATAGAGTTCTTTGTCCGAGAGGTGGCTAGAACGAGAGCACACTCGGCATAGGTTAATCTACTCCGAGTGTGCACTCGGTTTGTTATTTTCACACTCACCCCAAAACTTGATTCTTGTAGTGTTTTCTCGTGTCGACTATCGGATTTGTTCTATCCAAAACCGCCATCGATACTCGATCGTTTTATTATCATTATCAGGAAGAGAAAATCCAGTTACTTGACAATAAGCAGGTGGATTCCATAAACGTGCTCATGAATATTAGTGACCCATGGCATGCTGAAATTTTCTTTGCCCTGACCTCTTGTGTTTACTGACAGGATGCGACTAATGCTGGCATATGGTACCTCGCCAAATAGCAGGAGGTATAAAAGACTAAATAAATGCCAAGTTTTTTCAGTGAGTGATCATATATACAAGGTGATGAGTGTGTGCACGGTCATTTAGGTGACCTTATCATGTAGAGTTTTTTCTTTGTGATGATCCATCTCTGTTCATTCCACAGGGAGCCAATGAAAAACTCAAACTTTCAGACTGCTCAATCAAAAGAACCCAAATGAAGGTAATATTCTTTCTTTCGGATGTTTTTGTCCACATGATTTCGGTCTTGATATCGAATCGCTCGCCGATGATGTGCATATTCTAGGACTTGAATTATTTCTTGAGAGCACTAAGGAACAAAAAGTGATGGACTCAAGCCAAATGCCATCGCACGTAATCCACGCCAAGAAGCCCACGAAAATGGTTGATGTTCTCGTAAAGAGTGCCACGGTGCATGTGTTAGCCATGAATCTTAGTGACACATCCTTAAGTGCTTTAGCCATGAATTGCTTTCATTTCATCTTAAGATGCCATACTCAAGCTCCCAAGTTGGATTTTACATCGCAGCCGGGTATGTTTTTGTATTTTAGCTCATGTATTCATATAACAGAACTAGCAATCGCCTCGTGGTCTTGTGGGAAAACCGAGACCTTAACATATTGTCATTCATTCATTTGGTCTTGTTCTATCCTCGATGTTACTTCACCTTTTGACCAAAAACGTTAGCTATGTATGTATTACTTAATGCTTTGTTGAATGCAACTTCTTTTTATTTCAACGGATCAATATCGGAATCAGAAATCAGACTATGTTCAGCTTGTCCACTCTTAAGAGACCCGCTTGGATGTGCGGGGTCTTTGCTAGTAATGCTGGAAAATGCAGCCCGGATAATGCTTTTCAGATCCGGATCAAGTGCTTGATCAAAAGATGATGTTTTTTTTTTTTTCTCATAGGATTGGTCGTGCAAAGAAATGTCCTTGTAAATCTAGTCCTTGGGGAAATTTAATCGAATCGCCTTTACAATAGCTTATCGTTAACATAAGGCATTCAGATAAAAACTTTTTGTGCTTCTTGAAGAGTGGCTATGGATTTGACTTATTGTTGCCTTTTGGGGTTGATTTTTTTTCATGTGCTTTTATATAGAACTCTAGAAGGCTACCTATTTTGTGAATTATGCTTCAATCATATGATATCTCATTTGCCCTCGCTTTTGTTGCTTGCTAAGGTCAAGGCTTTGCCATTCACCGATGAATATTGCGGAATCCCAAAGATCATCTTCTAATGTAAACCGCAACCATTTGTTAACTTAATTTCATTGTCTAGTTCTATCGCTACCTTTGTTAGTGAGAAATGGCCTACCACACCTCCACAACATACTCCTTTCTATGCCCACCACAAAGGTATGCATACACCTTCCAAAATTATGTCTTTGTGAGAAGTGTTTTCAGTGATAGAATGGTAAGTATTTCTTTGCTCAAAACCCGCTTGGATGTATTTACGCCTCATCTTTTCCAACAATCCAAGACACATATGTCCGTGATTATTTTCAGACAGAGGGCATGGCTAGCATCGCTCGAGGCTAGCCACAAATGCCATTTTTTATTTTCCGATGTCGTACTATCGGTGACGGTTCGAGCCAAAACCGCCATCGATACTAGTACTATCGATGACGGTTTTAGCTAGAACCGCCATCGATACCCGTGATATCGATGACGGTTCTAGCCAAAACCGCCATCGATAGTACTAGTATCGATGACGGTTTTGGCTCGAACTATCATCGATATCACGGGTATCGCGACGGTTCCAGCCAAAAACCGCCACAAATAATGTTATTCGTGGCGGTTCTAGAACCGTCACTGATAATCCTGGATTATCAGTGGCACTAAATTTGTGGCGATTCAAAACCGCCATCGATGGAAGTTTCGAACCGCCATCGATTACCTTTTTCAAGGTAGTGCATTGTCATGTGCTTGATGTCGTTGCTAAACATGTACAAAAGCTGGCGAAAGGTGCCACCAGTTACTTACTATGCCGGCTTGAGGTGATTAGAAAGGGAAGGTATATATGGAGAGTACGTTACCATTCTAATCGCTTCGCTAGCCACACATGGACAAGACATGCTTGGTCTATTTCTAATTTGTTATGTCTAGACTAGTGACAAAGTCGATGTCGAGTAAGAGTATATACCATTGATTTAGTTGATCACATGAGCCTACGTGTCATAGAAAATGAAACACGGATAGACACACGAAAGCTAACCACCTGAATGTCCTTTATGGTACACCTGGCAAGTTAGTGTCCCTTGCTACTCCAATGTCGCTTTAATTAGCTACTGATTTGGGACTGGCTTGCACTATTAGGAAAACTTTTGAATAAAATTAAGAAGAAGTTTGTCATCTGACGTGTCCAAGCGGAATGAGTGGCTGAAACATACATGTACAAAGCAATCATGCAGACAGAATGAATCATTGTTTCGTGACGCTTGATGAGTGAGATAGTATGCGTGTATATATACACCTGTTTAGGACACCACGACGTCTAAGCACCATGATCTGAACAAGAACCTCCCTATGTAACGTATGTGAAAAATTCTGAAATTTATTTGATGTTGAGTTTAAACAGTTCAAACAAGTTTGAACTGAAATTCAAGAGTTTTCTTTTCGTTGATATTTTGATTGTAGTTATGTGATGATTTTATATATAAATCAGTAAAACATATGATCAAAATTTCTTTAGAATCATTGAATACAAGTATATTTTTTCAATGTTATGTGTTTCATTGTAATATATAGGCAATATATCTGGTGCACACAGATTTTCCATAGTACACACCGTGTACACCAACTAACAAAAGTTAATTTTCTCTTTTTTGTAACTCTCGATATATAATAAATTTGATCTTGAAACTTCATACATAGGTAAAGCAATCTATGAAGTACATCTACAAATTTTTTCAAAAATTTTCGTGACTTTTGCTAGTTGATGTGCACGATGTGTACGCATACGGGAAGATCTGTGTGTATATATATATATATCCTAATTACCTGACTATCCTTGTTTTGTTTAAAAGCGAGAAACCTCACAGGCTCACACACCCAACACAACACACACCAAGAGCTCGGAGATACAGGGAGACAAAACGTGTAGAGAGAGTGAGGGGTGATCGAAATTGAGAGCCCCCCCCCACCCTCCCACCCCCCCACATTCACGGCACCCCACACTCCCCTCCTATAAATCCTCCTTCCACCTCTCGCCATCAGTGCAACTCAACCAGACCGAGTTTTGAACTCTCTCTCTCTCTCGATTGACTTGAGCTTTCTCCATCCATGGCTGCCCCTGCCTCCATCCCCATGGCCAACGGAGCCGTCCTCCAGCTTCCCCAGGCTTCAAGTTCAGCCTGTCCGACGAGGAGCTCGTCGTGCAGTATCTCCGCCGCCGCGCCGTTGACGAACCGCTCCCCTGCGCCTTCGTCGTCGATGTCGATATCCAGCAGCACACCCCCTGGGACCTCGTCCCAGGTCACCCACGCGCAGCAATCGAATTATGTATGTCTCACGATTTGGTTGATCCATCGCTAATGATTTAGTGTTCTTGTTTCTGCAAAGGCCATGTGAGCGCAGAGAGTGCCAAGAGGAAGTACTTCTTCGCACGCAAGGAGCTGAAGTACCGGAGCGGCTGCCGCGCCAACCGCGCTGCCGGCGAGGGTTACTGGAGGGCAACGGGCTCGGAGACGCCGGTCTATGCCGTGCCCGGTGGCAGCGCCGGTCCTGTGCTGGTCGGGATGAAGCGCACCCTGGTGTTCTACCGCGGCCAGCCGCTGGCCCGCGAGCGCACCGGTGGGTCATGCACGAGTACCGCCTCGCCGGCGCCGGCTCATGCCCTGCCGCGTCATGAGGCGCGCCAACAGTAACAGGTTTTCTTCTCCACACGCTGCCGCCTCCATTGCCAAGGTAACATCAACATGCTCCATTTCAAAGATGCTTAAGCTTTGTTGATCATACGCATGTCGAATTGAATTGGCTGTTGGCAAGGTAGCATTGAGTTGTGACGTGTAGCACTGGGGAAGTGAAATCATCAATTGTCTAACCCCTAGCAATTTTTTTTGCAAATCTAGTCTCCATGCGAATACAATTAAAAAATAGCTCTATCCTCGATAGTAAAAACGTCGAAGGCTAAAAGGTGTCACTTTCTGTGCTTCCGCACAGCGGAAGGACTACCACGCTCTATGAGCCTGGCAGCCAATTGCATTTATAAGGTGATCAGATTTGAAAAAAAAAATTACATGTGGACCGAGCTTCAAAAATGATGATTTCTAGGGAAGTAGCGCTAAACGTGATGATGCCTTTTGTCTTAAGTCGATTGGGTTCATAGATTAAGGATGGAGTGGTTATGGTCTATGTCTCAGTCTGTTATCCTGACCGTTGACTGCTGATAAGCCGGCATCTTGACCGCCAATCGGTCAAATCAATTGTGACGTGTTTGACCCTCCGGGCAGAGGATACTCGTTTGGACACATTGCAAAGAAATGTGCATACATATGGCATGAGGAATCAACAATTAATGTCATTCCAATTCAGTTGGTAGTGATTGATGCCATACCTAGCTATTCGATCTGTCTTGGCAGAACTGTAGAAGTATAACTGTTGTTTTATTGTAGCATTTCATTTGCCTTTACTTTGTCTTACCATGGTTAATTCACCTCAAGCTGTATCCTGTAACAAAACCAGTTTGTGCATTGTTTGCAGAAGAATGGCGCTCTCGCAGCCACTTGCCATGCCATGCCTGCCTGCGTCCTGCCTGTTCCAGTATTGGTGCACCCTGACGAGTCCTGGGTGATCTGCGGCATATATAACAAGAAGCAGCGCACCAATGCCAATGGAGGCGGCGGAGCTGGGGTCCCTTCATCGATTTCCTAGGGCGACCTAACGGCGAGCTTTCTCCTACCCCTAGCTGCAGCTGCATCACTGACACCTCTGTGGAGAAGGAGGAGGGCGGCGACGATAAGGCTGGCTCCAGTGAGGGCAGCTAAGAGAAAGGAAGGAAGAGAGTTAAGTTATGGATAATAATACTAAGTGGGATGTCCCATTGTGAAAAAGCCCTAATAGTTATGCGTTTAAGTTTAGAACTTTTAAGTTATGTTTACTTTTAAGGAAGTGGAGTCTGTTTGGCTTGTAGGACTAACACAGTCCCAGGTGCAAGAAGTCACAGAGTGGTTTTTACCTTCCTCCTTGGAAACTGGTGTGTCCGCCTTTTTGTAAGAATTTTGCTTAGAATGCTGTATCAGAGTGTGGTACTCATAGTTATATATCTTTGCTTCGCATGTTTTTGCATTGCCCTGTGCTTGATGTTGCTGGTTCTATTCATAAGCTGGTGATCAATATAAGGCTCCACAACTTACTTATTCTTCAGGCTTGAGGTGATTAGAAAAGGGAGGTAACACAAGGAAAAAAAATCTTTTTGTTTTTTTGTGTGTTTACAACTCCCTTCGGTGTGCAGAACAGTGAAGCTGATGTAGACGTCACATGCTGGTTTATTGCTAATTAACTATATACCATGCTATAGACGAGGTAACTCAGATCAAATAAAAGGAAAAAATACGTACTTCGAAAGTTTTTTGTGACATCTGGCAAGTTTAGCGTCCCTACTCCAATACATATTGCTTTAGCAACTGAATTGGGAATGCCTCTGGTACTACGAAATCCTTTGAGTAAAAAAAAGAAAGGAGAAGAAGCTTATCGTGTCAAGTGTGCAACATATGGCATGTGTGGCTGCAGATTTGCAAGTATATATACAAGTTTGGGGCAATCATACATACAGAATGAATCATTGTTTCGCAATATTTGATAAGTGAGTTGGCCTTGTTTTGTTTAGGGATTCCTGCTAGTTTAGGGAAGTTATTAACCCTATATGCCATCTATCCATTCCATTCACTTGCGTCTGTGTTCATCAAAAGAAAACATTAATTATTTGTCGTTGTCGTAATGAATCAGTGATGATCAATCATGAAGGTTCTAGCTATGTGGTTTGGATTTGTGTTTTATATTTTTTTTTTACCATCATTCATGTGTATGCTTGTTCATACTATATCGTCCTGGAATTGTTTACAGCATATATTGTATTTTTGGTAATTGTAAGGCTTCTGCCTTTCTGGTTTTGTTAGATGCATGGTATCGATTTTCCATGATGTATTACAACAGATGTGTAATACTAAAAGAAAGAAAAAACAGGTACCCTATCGTTGGGACATGTCACTACGCCATTTGGTATTTGTCATATAACTCATAAGCAAACATTACAGACTGAGCTCATCGAAAATGTAAAACACATACAACTGCTGGTGTGCAACTTCAAGCTAATTCCATCGACCTTCCTGATCATTTGAAGTATATGAGCATATCTCGAATATTTTGTATAGCACGATGCCAACTGAAAATGAATGCAAGATCAATATATATATATATATATATATATATATATATATATACATATCCTGTGCATGACAGACCTTTCGTGTACACACGTTACACATAACTAATAAAAGTCACAAATTCTGAAAAATTGTTGATATATTTCATAGATTACTCTATCTATGTATGAAGTTTAAGATCAAATTAATTATATATCGAGAGTTACAAAAAAAGAAAATTATGACAAGTTTAAACTATTTAAACTTGTCAGAATTTTCTTTTTATAACTTTTGATATATAATGAATTTGAACCTACAATTTTATACATACGTAGAGTAATCTATGAAGTACATCTACAATTTTTTTCAAAAAATTTTGTGACTTTTATTAGTTGCTGTGCACAGTGTGTACACAGAAAGGTCTGTAGTGCACAGATATGTTGCCTATATATATATATATATATATATATAGGAAATAACCTCTATTTGAGCCTCTACTTTTGGTTAAAGAGAAAATAGGGTGCTTTCCTCTTAAAAATGAAATTTTATCATCTTTTAATTGTTTTCTACTTCACCATGTAATGGAGGCTTAACAACTTGTAGCTCGCATACACCACGCGGCAGCCACAACCGCCATTCCAATAGAGGTAATTACTACATCTTCATATTGTATTGTTATAAACAAAGGTGCATGCTACCATGGATTGAAAAAAAAGGATGAGCCGGAGGGATAGCTAATATATGCGAAAGGTTCATTCCTGAGGATGGGCTAGGTCATAGAATCTTCTTCTTCGACAATGGCTGCCATGGCAAGGTCAATGAAGTTCCAACAACTAGGGAAGCCAGGACACACACACCACCACCACCTTTCCTGCTACAGCCTACAGATATTTATATATTAGAGATAAAATGCAAGTCGCGAGAAATCCAAAGATTTTTTATTTGTGGGTTGGATAGATATTTAATTATATGGAAGGGAGCAATTACGTTAATTAATATCTTAAAGTGCTACGTCCTTTTACGTAAAACCAAATATGTGCTGGCCTTCTTTGTAAAAGAAATTGTCGTATGCCGCATATAGGTTCCACCTGCTATATGCCAGAATTAATCATTTGCATAGGGAGAAAAGTGTAAAAGGAAACATGGTCTCAAGCCAACAATGCTTTTAAACTACAAATGGTAATTGATAACTATAATTGTTATCATATTGGATCAAAAATTGATTATGAGTACTTCTATTCACCACAAATACACAAATCATTGTTTATCCATGTTGTAAATGTTTAATGTGTGTTCCTCAAACCCCAGTAGTACTATTACCAGTGAGTCACTGACTGAATGGCTTCCAGCTTTTGTCACTTGCGCTTGCGCCGAAAAAGCTTCTGAATAAAGACATATCCATGGACATATATAGTACTGGTCAAAACTATTGCTTGGTAGACATTATTTTCAAATACAGTGTGCTTAGCAAATACCACCCTTTACCATGAAAGAAATAGGACCATCTACTCCTATCCAAAATAAACGATATATGCATGATGTGATCGAGCTATATGAAATGGAAATATTCTCTTTCTTTTTTGGCTAATGGGAAATGTCTGTTTTAGGTTTATTCTTTCCAAAATAAATGATTTTTTTGAGAGACCAGATAGTGATCTTCCATGCATGTTTCTCATGAGTAATTGACTGTATTTGAGCTTGTAGTGCTGAGGTGTATCAAAGTGTCAGTGATGACAATAGGTCATCATAGACGGTTTTTGAACCGTCAGTGAAAATTAACATCACAGACGGTTCTAGCAAAAAACCGTCTGTGATAAGGGTTCATCACAGACTATTCTAGCTGGTAATTTAAAAACACTATAGAAGAGATTTCCTAGGATGTCACCCATCTTAATACCTAGGAATACTACTCTCGCCTAATTACTACTCATGTGGTCTTCCCAGACGTTTTTAATACCACATGTGTGGTCTTCCCAGGAAGTCACCCATCCTATTACTACTCTCGTCTAAGCACGCTTAACTTCAGAGTTCTTATAACATCCAGTATTTTAGTGGTGGTATGATAACATCTGACATATTATGCATCCCTCCTCCTTTTAACTCCGTGAAGCACCCGAACACCGATTTCCAATTATTTCAAATTAGCAAACTATGGAGGTAATTAGCAAAATTTAAAGCTTTCAAATTTATTTTTCATACTTTTGACTATTAATGATGCTTACAATATATGTGCCATTACTATTCACGGAACTTGTAAAAACACCATAACTTTTGACTCGTACGTTCGATTTTGGTATTCTTGAGCTTTCCGAAATCATCACACGATGAGCTCTCCGATTATCTGGGCGTTCTTTGGCTCGTTTGAAAGATAACGAAAAGTATCAGATGGTCGGATTCTGCTGGTTTGTGCGAGTGCGTGCATGGCGACGAAATTCCAAAAAAAGGTCGTTTAGGGCCTCAAAACGGCCTCCGAAGTTTTGAATCTGTTTCGGCCGTTCTTTTTTATTATTGCAAATGGAATATTAGTTCCAATTGTTTCAAATATAATATTATTTAATTTCAATTCTTTCAAATTAGAAGGCAGGAGAGGTAATTACCAATAAACGAAGTGGCTAGAGGCTCTGTTTATACGTGAGATATCACAGACGGTTTTATATTACAGCTGCCTCGTGATGTAAGAAATATCACAGACGGTTTCTAAATATAACAATTGTAATGACTATCAGAGATATTACAGACGGTTGTGTTATATAACCGTTTATGATTTCCTGACGGTTTTACTTAGAAACCGCTCGTAATGAGTATCAGAGCCATCATCGACGGTTATATTTAGAAACCGTCAGTGATATTTCTTACATCACGACGGCCGTAATATAAAACCGCTTGTGATGTTCCATATCACAGACAGTTTTTCAAAACCGTTTGTGATCATGCGTCTGATATAAGCCTCACTGTAGTAGTGACTATAACTGGATCAAGGGTTTGCGGGTGTAGTAACAGTTAAGTTAGTGACACTTTGAGAAGCGTGCAAGTGTGTGTCGAAACCCGTTATGTTGTTGGGTTTCAGGTTAGACCATGTACGAGTGAGGGACACTACAGGAATCTACACTTAGCCCAAATTATTTTCATCGGCCAAAAAAAGATCGACGTAAATAACTGAGTAATTTCATCGGTCAGGTATAATCGATGAAATTACAATTATTTTCATCGGTATCCTTGTCAAGGCTGACGAAAATAATTGAGTCATCACACCCTAGGAATTCGAAAAAAATTTTGGACTATTTTCGTTGGTTTCGTCGGCCTAGACCGACAAAAATAGTCCACGTGGCGTGGCAATTTATTTTCATTGGCTCTGGCTGACGCAAAAAAAAACGCTTTGTATTTTCGTCGGCCCGGCTGACGAAAATAACAGCCAGCACGCCTAGCTGGCCCGTGCGATCGATTGAAAAAACCTAGCGCGTCAGTCCCTGCTCCACGCCTCCACGCCGCTCCGCCGCAAGTCCCCGCGCCACGCCTCTGCCGGCCGTCCCTGCGCGGCCGCCACAATGGGATAAGGAAGTCATCCAAGGGTGAAGATTGCTCCGAGTAGGCCATAAGTAGAGGGGTAGAGAGATGCCTCTCCCTAAGGGTTTTAGGATTTGTGAGAACGATTTTGGTTTCCTTATGCACTTTTGAATTTTGCTCACCTGGTAGTATGGCTTTGTAACCACTCCTCTTATCAAGAAATAGAAATCAAATTCATGCTTAAGTTCTTGTTCTTGCTCAAGTTTTGGTTGCCCTTCCCTATTGAGTTTTCTTGATCTCTCTTTGATTTTTCTCTTTCTTGTTGTTGTGTTGTTAAGAATGAATGATTATTGGATAAATCTTCTATAGATCATATCCCAATCATTTAGGCCAGTTGCAACTCTCTCTTCTAAGTTGTTTGCAAGAAACCAATTTTTTTGCTTGAGAGAAAGTTTTTTGGTTGATCATATTCCTGCTCATTTGAAGGTTGTTTCCTTATTGTTCTTACTTGCTGTGACATGTGAAAAACTATCTAAAGTTATCTTGATCATTAAATCCTCACGAGCAAGTTCAGGATGAAGTTTTTGGTACAATCTTCCTTAGATTGAAAAAAGATCAAAAATTTAATGTCAATTCTTGTGATTGAAGATTGAAATAGGTTCCTAACATCCATAGGAAGATGCACATAAAGTTTTATGAGTTTTCGAGCACCCAATCAAAGATACATCAATTCTTAGATTTGAACTCATGCTGTTTTCACTACTCACCCGAATTTCATTGTTCATCCAACCAGTTTTTGCTCATTTTACTGTTCATTAGACCAGTTACTGATTTTATTGCTCATTCAACCAGTTTGTTGATTTTAATGTTCATCCGACTAGTTTGACTATGTTGTTCATTGGCACTGTTTGTCTGACCAATCACCGATTTACTGTTCATATGACCAGTTGCTAATTATTGTTTATTGACGCTGTTCACAGGACCAATCTGTCTGTACTGTTTATCAGCACTGTCCAGCTATACTTTTTATTGGCACTGTTCATCCGATCTGTTATCTTAACTAGATAAGTGGTTTGAATTTTCAAGGGAAAGTTTTATTTGGCTCCTATTCGCCCCCTCTAGTCGCCTTTTTCAGTTCTTCATTTTTTATTAGAAAATGTAATTTCTTATCTGTATGACCACATTATGCTATTTTGAGATGTTGAGGAGAGGGCAAAGGGGACAAAATCCAAGGTTATACTGACAAACAAGAAAGGTTGATGTGTAAATACTGAATTCCGGTCACAACTCACAATTTCATGTCAGTGAATAAAAAAAAACTCCAGTCACAACTCACAATCATGTCAGTGAATCAAAAAAACTATCTACTGCCATTTTGCTGCTTCTTTTGTATTTGTTGTGCTTGTGCAACAATTGTGTACTAAAACCATTTGGTTTTCCGCCTAGCTTTCTTTGGTGTATAAGAATGGCAACACGATTGAGGCATCCAATGGTTGTAGCACTGAGACAGATGAAAAGCCAGACAGTGCAAGAAGGCGGAAGCATGAAAGTACAAATTACCATGTGCTAAGTGAAAGAGATCAAGGTCTCACACTATCATACTCTACATGGTACTGAAACAAGTGTGTGATCAAAGGTGATACACCACAGTAATCCAGCAAATTAACATCGGCCAAATGCCGACGTTAATTAGCCATTTCGGCAAAACACTAATTAACGTCGGCTTTTGGCCCACGATAGTTAATCGACGTTAATTAGCTTAATTAACATCGGCAGCCGACGTTAATTACTAATTAACGTCGGCCAGGCATAGCCGACGTTAATTAATGCCGTGACCACACCAATTAACGTCGGCTACTGTTTAGTCGACGTTAATTAGTAATTAACGTCGGCTTAGTCCTGGCCGACGTAAATTAGCTGTGTTTTGTCGGAGATTTGTCGGATGAACCAGGGTGCCAGGGTTACTAATTAACGTCGGCTGACCCTGGCCGACGTTAATTAGGGGCTAATTAACGTCGGCTGATCCCGGGCTAACGTTAATTAGGGGATAATTAACGTCGGCTAAACCCTGGCCGACGTTAATTAGGGACTAATTAACGCCGGTGACCTCGCCGACGTTAATTAGTAATTCCAGGGCAACTTTACGCCTATTTTCATGTTTCGCCACACAATTCAATACATAATATAATCAACATTGACAAGAATTCACACATCAACACATATAATTCACTTAATATAAACAATCCAAAGACAGAACATGCATATAATCAAGTTATCGATCAATCATAATATACAAATTGTCATAACATACAAAAAGGCCAAAGTGACACAACTACAAACGATCCAAAAGTTCATTTGGAATCATACACATCCAAAGTGACAACTAAGAAACAATCTACAACCGGCTGCCGCCATCCGTTGATTGGAGTTCGCCACTTGATCCGGAAGCAAAGAGCGTTGACAAAGTCGATTGCACCGTCGGTTCCCTACACAAGAAAATGCAAGATTAGACAATAATATAAGAATGAATGTACCATAACGAGACAAGTAAGAAACGAACCGCGGATCTGCAGGTGCTGCAAGTGTTGCGTGAGTATCAGAAGACGAGGACCCATGTGCCGTTGGTCCCTACATAAGGCAACAATTATTGCTAGATTGATCAAATTTTACTAGATTTACAAGTTTTGACAAAGTGAAGCTAGAATAGACTAGTTTTGACTAAGTGAAGCTAGAATAGGCTAGTTTACCAAACCTGGTTATCCATCTTGAGCATGATAGCATGCACAACCATTGCTTTTACATGAGCTAGCTAGCAAGACCAAACCGAGACCACATTTTTCATACCCGAGTAGGAGGTGCCGGAGGATACATCCCCATTGTGGCGCAAGGGCGCGGCCGAAGTGGAAAGATAATGTTTTGCCCCATCGCTCGAACATTGCCTACAAATACAATGTATAAGTATTTTGAATTAATATATTCTCTAAATGCAATAGATTGAAGACTCTGACTTACTTGAATCGCCGCTTCTTTGTTGTGCTCGGTATGAAGCGTAGTACTCTTGTTTGCGCCTTTGCATAATCATCACGCTGGCGTAGCTCCTCACGCAGCCTAGTAACCTCCACCTCCTGCTCGAGGAGCGACGGCTACCAACCCCGAGGTCCGAGACGAAGAAGATCCCTCTCACCGCACCACCGCCGAGTCGATCACTCCAAAGGAACATGGAGTACCTTCAAAATGCGTGACCATAAAGGCTTGAGCACTTGAAATTATGACTTCATGAAATTTTAGAAGGTATGACATCTCACCGCCTATGGGCCTTGCCGCCTCCACTAGCATGCACACTCACGCCGTCAGCGGCTCCTTCCTCCAATCATAGTCTTCACCATGGCGCTTGACCATTTCCTCGCCATATTTCTCCTACATAACCAAATCGGACACTTTAAATGGGAACTGCAAATCAAACAACTTAATTTGAATTGGATCAAAATTGTGACCACTAACCAGCCGATCAATAGTCGTCGATCGCATACCGTCAGTGTGTGTCGGTCTCGACCTTTATGACCTTCCACGACACTTCAATATCACTCGGCGTAACACCGTCCGAGCCTCCTGAGACATAAGTTAGGTGCATACATATACTTGGTAACATGTATTTTGCAAAAGATTGCTACGGCCAGACTTACCATGCGCTTTAGCTTTACGCATATGTCCATCGGCGCCATACGTGTGCTTTGATTCTTTGCCTCGGCGGTCTCGGCTCTTTTTGACTTGGCGATGAACTCTGTGAAGCCCAACGCCGTAAAGAGCTCCGTAAGCTTCTCGACGGTCCCCAACCATGGAATCATGACTGCACAAAGATATTAATACATTAAAACAACATTACCAAGAAACGTTAAACTCAAATAGCTCCAATATTTGTTGTTTTACCCGCCTGCATTCTTCCTCGGTCAAGTAAGTTTCAAGACCCATGAGTCCTGTTAATCCGCTGCCCTTTAACTTGCCTCAAGTAAAGATTTGTTGCTTGAATCCGAGCATTAGACAATGCATCTTTGGTCACCCGACGTGCATTTACATGGAAAACTCTACGAGCATGCTCCATGTTTGCACCGTCACCAAACAGTAACGCTTCGCAATTGTTCATCACAAAGAATAGTTAGAATAGTAAAGAATCGAGAGTTGAACCAATACCAAGCTGCTCAGAGAATCTTACCCAAAAGTCACTCCAAAGCGCCTCGAGCATTCAAGTGCTCGGCATTAGGAGCAAGTAGGTAATGATCCCAAGTAGTAGCAACAAATTGCTCGCCATTGGTCATTGTGACCAACCCGGTAGTGCAACGGCAGAGGTTACCTAGCACGAGTTAACCTGCCTATGGTGCCTCTGCCGTCAAACCCCGAGTCATCCCATGAACTGCAAGACATATAAATGATATAGTTCCAGTTCGGAAAGAAATGAAATAAGACATGGTTTAGAAAATACAAACCTATTGCCAACAGGTGTGATCACAACCTTGTCCTCCTCCCGTCTGGCGCTGGAGGGGGGCGACAAGATGGCTCCTCCTAAACCTCAAAGCGGGCTCCTAGAGAACCCTCGGTCGATCCCCACCCATTGGGTCCTCATCCCTTGGCCCACATCGGCCTCCTGATCCTCATCGATCCCAGCTACAACAACAATAATAATGAATGAATAAAGAAGATAATAATCAAATAAATTATGAGAATATAACATTCTAGTTTACTGCACAAGATCGGCCTCCTGATGCTCCTCAATCCCAGCTACAACAACAATAATAATGAATGAATAAAGAAGATAAGAATCAAATAAATTAAGAGAATATTTACCTGCATCAACATCCGTGGCAGCAGCCACTTCTTCCTCCGCTGTCTCACCTCGCTAAATAATACAAGACAGCTTATATTTATGTCATATTTATGTTTAGACATGAAGTACACATCAAAAGCTTAGTTACCTCTCCACTCTGCAACTCAGCTCCCTTGGACTCAACAAAGCACGCCGTCTACTTGCGCTTGAAGCGCTACTACAAACATGGCCTCCTCGTCACGCGAACTACTGGACTTCCTCCTACCACTGAGGAATCCCTTCGCCAGCTGCTTGATCGATCGAGGCATCCTGTTGAAAGAAAAATATCAAGTTAGTACAACAACAATAATAATGCACGAATGAACAAGATAATAAACACACAAAATTACTTGTCAAAATTCATCAATGTCGCGATGATGTAGTCTCCTTCTTTCTAAGGGACGACTTGTTACTTTTTCTTGATTGGTTGTCTTTTCCGCTTCTCAGAATCGTTATATCTCCACGGTCTCCGACTAAAGAATCGAGACTGGACCACTCTATATCAAAAGTGCTTGGCAATTCTTCTTCTTGAAAACCTCAACAACCTCCATGGCCTCCAATGGCTATCAAGATAACCAAAGCATCACCAGAGTATGTAACCATTCTCGGGATTCACTTTGTACACAACCCACCAAGCACTCGGCCTTGTGCATGGATATGGCATATAATACACCGCTCAACTTGGTGAGCAAGGATAAAATTGTCATAGCCATGTAGTCGTTCGTTGTGTTTGACTTCTACCATCCCATACCGGTTTTGATGAGTCCCATGTTTGCTATCAAACCAAACACAATCGAAAAAGACTACTTTGAGCTCCTTATTCCTCGCAAACCTGAACTCGAGGATGTTTTGAATGATTCCATAGAAATTTGTTTCGATCCCTTGTGCATCGATTGCCCTAGTTACAACTCCAAGATTTGTTGTGGCCGCAAGGACGACGCACTTCAAATTTGGTCGAACGGAACCGAAACCCGTTCACGTCAGACGCCCATAGCTTTTAACGAGCTTACGGGCATAGGATAGTCAAGCAAGTCCTCATGGACGCTCCTATATTTCACGACCGCCAACAAAATATGATTGAAGTTGTATAAGATTTATAATATATTGAAACGTAACATTACGAGAATATTATAGGATGTGAAGGTGTTACATGATCTCGGAACCAAGTGATGAAATTAGGGCCCCATTTAATCCATCCCGACGATCGTATTAAGTTGCTTGGCGGTTGGTTGACGAATAGACGCCCGCTTCGCTTATCGAATTCATTGTAAATGAAAACGTAAATGGATACATAAATGAATGATGTCTTGGCAAAGATAGCTTGATTGACATGTAATATTGAGTACATGTACAGCAAAGCGATTTCTTTTCACGTGAAATATTGTTCCATCTCTTCCATATTGGAGTACATGTACAACCAAAGATTTCTTTTCTTCGAAGTGTAATAGTAAGCGATTGCAACTACCAACGGTAGTACCTCTCCATTGGAAAATCAGAGGTCACTACAAGGTGTCTCTTCATCTACATGGTCCGCATCGTGGGAGCATTGACTTTGTGTTCCTCGCAAAGTATACACTCGATAAGTATGATATCTCTTTTAAAGAAAATGCTTCGCAATGCACCCTTCAACTCTTGCCTTATTGCCAACCATAGCTCAAGTTTCTTTAGAGCTCTTTCAATGTGATACATCCACCTATATCGAATAGGGCCACCTACCTTAGCTTCAGAAGGTAGATGAACAAGTAGATGTTGCATTGGATTGAAGAAACCCGGAGGAATATTTTTCCATCTTGCATACAAGCACCGGTATCTCTTTCTCCAACCTCTCCATCATATCTTTCGATATTTCTTCAGCACATAATTGTCTATAGAAATAACTTAGCTCAGCTAGCACCTTCCACACATTATCATTAAGATACCCACGAAACATTACAGTGTGAGTCTTTCCATGATTATGTGGTAATCGTGGCTCTTCAACCCATTTAGCTTCCCCGTATTCACATTCACAAATTGCCTCAATCCCGCTGCGTAACCATCGGAAATTTCAATTTTTCATCCACCTCAACACTTCTTTCTTTTCTTTAGGTTTAAGGCAAAATGGAGCGTGGCTTACCCCTACTTGGTGAGCTCAAGTGTTGGCGATTCATGAGATCTCGCTAAGTCTCTTCGGCCTTTAGGTTGTCTTTTGTCTTGTCCGTCATATCCATGACCGTGCTTATAATGCTTTCACCAACGCACGCTCTCGATGCATGACGTCAATGTTGTGCATCGTAATCAAGGCCTTCGCATATGGGAGCTCCCATAATCCACAAATGTGAGTCTAGTTGTGCTCCTCTCCAAACCCTTCAAACCCATCTTCTTTCTCCACCAATTTACTCAAAGATATCGGCAATTTCTAGCCCAGCTTAGACGTTTGGCGGACCCTTTTCGACAAGCTGTGTCCTTACGGAAGGCATTCCTCCGAACCTAAAGGCATGTCTCGTAGGGTGAAACGCCTATGGCAATCGGAAGTAATGATCTTTCCACCATTTATAAGGCGAAAACAATCGTGTATCGAACTACGATCGGACATGTCAAATTTCCATGACAGCCCGGCCAAAGAAAAATACCATAGGCCATGAAATCATGGCCAGACCATAAATATGCAACACGAAGGTTGAATTTACATTGCTTTTGTAGCGATCATACGCTCTACCCTGTCCATAATTTTTTCACTCTTCGATCAAGGGTTTGAGCATCACATTGAGACGCTTTCCAGATGTTCGGGCGGGTATGATGAGGCACAGAACATAAACTCATATTTCATGCAAAGGAAGGTGG
Source organism: Guadua angustifolia (assembly GCA_036346375.1). Classification (NCBI taxonomy): domain Eukaryota; kingdom Viridiplantae; phylum Streptophyta; class Magnoliopsida; order Poales; family Poaceae; genus Guadua; species Guadua angustifolia. Next base: position 26,452,322 of record CM070520.1, read on the forward strand.
AAGGTTGTATGGAATAGCAAAGAGGCGGCCAAAGACGAGTATGATGCGGCGGTTGTGTTGAAAGGCGTGAAACCATCGGCCGCCAACCCAATGCGAACATTTCTCGCATCCTCGCGAAGTCCTCGTCAAAGCTATCTAGAGCCTTCCATGCCTCACTATCCGACGGTGCACCATTACTCCGTCTGCTCACGCACACCTTCTTTGTGCCACCTCATGTGCCCTGCACTTCGTTTTGAGATAAACAACCGCTTCAACCTAGGTGTGAGAGGCATGTACGAAGTTGCTTGTGTGCAACATCGGTCGTTACCTTTTCACCTTCTTCGCTCACCACCTCGACAAATCTTGGTTTTTACACACTAAGCAATGCTTCTCTTCTCATGCTCCTTCCGTAAAAGCATGCGCTTATCCTTGCACACATCAATCTTCTCATACTTCATACCGAGACCGACAACAACTTCTTAGACTGGTACATGTCTCTAGGCATCTTATGATTCACGGCAAGATATCGTAGATCAATTCCACGAGATCATTGTAACAATTATTGGAAAAGAAATACTTGGACTTAATGGCCATGAGCGTCACAAAAGCAAGCTGGGTCACTTTCGGTGTTCGTGCAATGACTCTTGAAGCTTTAAGTAGCTCAAAGAACTCCCGAACCTCACGTGTTGGCGGATCCTCCGAGTCTACGTTAATCTCGGGGACGCAAAGCTTCTAGCATCTCATCCATCCTATCATCGCCCGCCTATCATCTTCCTCTTCAACCGCAACTTCAGGTCCTTGAGCACGTGACTCACCATGATGTACCCACAACTCAAAGCTTGGCATGAAACCGAACCGACACAGTGCGAGACATCGATTTCTTGTCCTGGGGTGAAAATTACGGCACTTGCTGCATGGGCACTTCACCTTAACAAGATTAGACATAGAGAAGGCACGGTCGACAAAAGCGTAGCCTTGACCGCCCACTCATTCGAGTGAGCCCCACTTTTCTCCCAACCTTCATACATCCATCGGCGTCGTCACCCATACTTGAGGCTATATAGGTTAAATCAACAGTTATAAGGTTCATTTTGTTTCTATATATCACGACCCTACATCTATAGGAAAGGATATGTCCTAAACTCATTTAAGAGTGGATGACAAAGCGGTTTAGCGAACTGCAGAGTCGAATGAAATTTCGCGACATAGGCCGCTGTTCTCCACCGCACGCCTGATATGGTGCAGGGAGAACAACAGGTTATGACGCCGAATTTCATTCGCACTGCGTGGCTCGCTCATAAATACCGCACTTTGTCATCCACTCCGAGGCTGTCCAAAAAAGGGACAATTCCGGACCAGCACATCTCACATGTGACACATGTGAGACATGCCGATCCGAAACGGGTGACGCATAGGTTTCGTGACACTATGTGATTTCAGATCAAAAATAAAAATCCGACGATAATCCATTACTCAAATATATATTTATAAGCACAAAATGGATATATAAATTTTAAAAAAACATGTGACAAATCAATATATCAAATTTATCTATGTATTTTGTCATGCCTCTACCAACATATGCATCATTAGTTCATTACTCACCCACGCGCCTTGCATCATGGTACCACTCCAAAACAATATAAATCTAAATAACGGTGTGATGATCATTTAAACCAATCCAAAAGTGGCCTCACTTAAAGTGTTAGAACAGAAACCCAAGGCATAAGTCATTATCAATAATAATTATGCCTAAAACATGATGTATGATCATTTCTCACAAAAGCATCGAGTTCATTAGTCATACAAGAACATGGCAACCATCAATTGATCCATAGTATCTTCACTGCTTGGTTGTTCCTCTTGTGCCATGGCCGATGAAACTAAAATTAAAACTAACCCAAGACCGACATATCGCATCATCGACTATCAAGCCAAACCACAGAACAATCTTCAACCAATCAAAGACGATTATCGCTTAATTAACGTCGGTCAGGGGTTTTTGCCGACGTTAATTAACTAATTACCCATAAATTAACTAATTACCCCACTGAGATTCCATAGAGCCATGCAGAGAGGAGGACGCCGCAGGATATCGACCTTAAGCCTGTGGCCGACGGGAGAGGAGGAGGACGCCGCGGGACGCAGGTCGCCGCGGCCCGGCGGGAGAGGAGGTCGCGGCATCGCAGGGCGGGCAGTGGCGGGGCGGCGGGTGGCGCGGAGGCGGGCGGCGTCTGGAGCGGGGGCGGCGAGGCGGCGGGCGGCGGGGCGGGCGGCGGCGGCGCGTGCAAGGCGGCGCCTTGAAGCGAGCGGGCGTGGGCGCGGCGCGGAGGCGGGCGGCGTCCGGCGCGCGGGCGGCGCGACGGCGGGCGGCGAGGCGGCGCGACGGCGAGCGGGAAGCGCGCGACGCAAAAACACGGCGTTTTCGCCCGGCGATTGGGCGCGGCGAAGGAAACGCCGACCTTATCTCAACAATTAACGTCGGCCTGGGCTTCTGGCCGACGTTAATTAGTTAATTAACGTCGGCTAGGGAATAAGCCGACGTTAATTAGCTAATTAACGTCGGCTCCTTGTCTGCCGACGTTAATTAACTGTTAATTAGTTAATTAACGTCGGCATATGCCCTGGCCGACGTTAATTAATGTGGCCGACGTTAATTTCCATGTTTCCTGTAGTGATATGCCCATTAGCACACACCTATCCTGGTCAAGAATATCTTGCATTGACGAGCTGGGGTGAGGAAAGGCATCACATCCTGAGTGACATCACAAGATTTGGACTTAATGATGGCTGGTCTTGTTCCTGTTTGTTTGTTGCCTAGGGCTCAGACAGGCACACTCAAACCACTAATGGCACGGAGAAATAGTGACCACAGCACGCACTCCCTCAAAAATAAAAACATAAAATATTGCTTGCGTTAGGTGAGACAAGAGTTTGGGAAAATCTGTTCACACAGCTGCAGATCGACTTGGGGAAACGGCAACTTGAAGTCGCTATTTTCCAAACCATCTCAATCACTGGCCATTAATATACTTTTCACCAGACCATCGTAGTCATCTAACAACGTTTATCATACTCCCACAGAACATGAAATAAAATGTAGTAATCACTTATTGGGAAATAATTAGGAATAAGTAGGAAGAAGTCCAATTTACAATCCTAAACTTTAGCTGCCTTAGGGCAGTCTCAATACTCCATATCAGCTAGTTTCCATGGTATTAATGAAGCTGCCACATAAGCAAATTGATGACATGGCAATAGAGTTATTGAGGTGAGAGAGGGAAATGGTTTCTCATGCAGGAAACTAAGTTTTCCCGTAGACCGATGCGCAAAGAAACTAAGGGCTTGTGTAACACCCCGGCACCCCATGCCCTGAATGTTACACCCTCTAGCACCAAGAACTACAAATCACTAAGAATAAATATTCGCAAAGTAAGCGAACAACTAGGAGGTTGTCAAACAATATTAAAAATTTCGGCAGCACCTCCCCTAAAACTAGGACATCCACTCAGCAGACAGAAATCATTTGCAGTTATGATATCATTCTAGCAGGTCTTTAGTTAATCAATAACACATCCAACAGAATTTAATAACTACACCACGACGAACCACATATTACAACCATAATCAATACAACTAGGCTTTACAAATCGATTAAATGGTTTCATGAAAACGTGCTTGTGCTACTACTCCCCCCATGCATGCTGGTTTCAAAGTACCTGCAACAACACAACAAACAAGCGTGAGTCGATGACTCAGCAAAGTACACGAGGGTAACAATTCCAATTTACAATAAGCAGAACAAGTGTTTGACCAGAAGAGCAAGTAATATTAATGAAACAACATCCAGACAATATGCGTATAAAGTAATAACTTGACCATACAAGAACATTACCGCAATCAAACCATCAACTTGATAATAAATCCATTCAACGCCAAAGAAGCATTACTTAACTCTAAGTCACAATGTCTCCCGTATCAACTACCCCTCGTTGCAACTCAAACCATTTTCATCTATTGCATATAAGTTTATAACTCGACTTCACTCCACGATATTCATACAACATAATTCGCAGGGCAAAGAAATGCGCTAATTCATCAAATTCAATTCAATCTCCCCTTTTTGGGTTGAATCCATTACTCAACCTTTAATTACCAAAATCACCATCCATATGACACGCCATTTACCACAACACTCATTATTAAAGGTGCAATGCACATGAATGCTCATTGTCATGCACATGAATGCTCATTGCCATGCAGCGTCGCAGATGCTTTGAGTGCCCACGGTCGGTGTGCACCCTCACGTCCCTTCTATCCCGTAGATGGAAGGTGCCTACTCTTACTGTCTCGCTCCCATTCACCTCGATGAATGGGACTACGAGGTAGGACTTTCGTGTTCACTACGTGTGAACACAGAGGCCCGCATCAGAATGGGTCACCTCTTCCATTATGAATGCACAAATGCAATTTTCATGAATGAAATGCAACCTTTCATTCAATGCCAACACTAACATACCATAACCATATACATACACATAGCCAATTCTCACATATACTATCTTTATAAATGACTTAACCGTTGGAACCAAACTTATGTTAGCCCCAATCACTCAAACAACCTACTCGCTATAATCAACCTTACTAAAGACTCGGTCTCAAATAGAGTTCATCTAATTAACAGAGCAACAATTAAAATTAAGAAGCACCACATATGAACACACATCCACACTCAATAACACAGTGTACTTGCATCCCTTCCTTAACCTTTTAATCATCATAACCATTTTCATAAGATGAAGCACCTTCTAGCTATATTCAAGCAAAACTTACCTCTTGCGTATTCATCGGCAGTTACGTACGCTAAGAGCAAACAATCGATTAATCCTCCTAGCCACAACCTAGGAAATGCACTTGCCTTTTACCGACGAAGAATGGAGTGGCATACGGATGAGGCCACTCCCGACAAAACCTTCTCTGCAATTAAACAATAATCATCCAACTCAACTTTATGCACACTCGAAACACGCGACAAAAGAAAACAACTCTTTTGCATGTGAACTAAGTCAATGAGTAATTAAAAAAACTTTACATAACTAAATAATCTAGCATTCCATCAACTAAAGAATCCAGTAGCATTTGGCATTTCAAGCATGCATGTTCATTTAATTAACAGAGCAACAATAATTAAGGAGCATCACATATCAGTATTCCAGATCTAACTAAATTTATCCTTGCTACTAGAGAAAGCGACGAGTGCACAGGAAGTAATATGGTTAACTGCATAAAGACATGGAAGCTAGTAAACGAATAACACACACTCACACACTCATATGATTGATTTAATTTACAGAGAGACAAGATGTAAGGTCGACATTTTCACATCTGCAAGCTCTCTCATGGTAAAAGAAGTGTAGAAAAGATACTAAGAGTATATCATCGGCTACACTTGTGCACACATAATGCCCTAGGTATATGATTCTATAGCACAATAAAATGATCAATGCAGTCTCTTGAGCATACAAAGGATAGGAAGAGGGATATCAAGGTATCAACATTTCATGACCTCCATAATAGTGGGTCCACTACTATTACCAAGTCACATTTCCATGCAAGGCGTAAAAGGGTAATCGCATAAAGCATTTCAAACATAAGGATGACACCTCAAATTCGAGATAAAACATAAACACTCTATAGAAAAGCTTATGGTAGTTAAGGAAATAACAAGTTGTAATGACATGATCTTAGCACCATGAGCTTATACCCAAGTACATGATCAGTAAATAAATAGCTCCCATTTTAATTAGCATAAGAATATCCTGTAGACAATATAAGCCGAGTGCAACACGGGACCCTTATGTACCTAAGTCACCACGGGTAGCTTTACTCAACATTGAGAAAGGACAACACATCATCTTAAGCATGCATTAAAACATGATCTCATATGTAATATTTTGACCTCTACATCAATATTAGCATGTATTCCCTGCAAAATAAGTGACTTCTACACCACTCATTCAAAAATAAATCATGTAAGAACAAGCCTACCCTATGACTTAAGCATGAATACATGAGGTCTCAATTGACCATACCATTCCTTGTTACTAGAAGTCAGCACGACAGCATTCATCTTACAGCTAAACATACAAGCATTTAACTATGATCCCGATAGCTTAACACACAGAGTATACAAGATTAGATTTACTGAAACAAATAAACAACTCCTTGGTCAGTAGCACACAATCACTTATACAATAAAGACTAGCACAGGAGCATGCAGTAGAAACGTCAAATGCCATAAGCTTAAGAGGCATAAACTTTTAAATAACTGGAACAAGCAGCCACAATACTAAAGTTTATGCATCAGAAAACTGTTCATACATCTCTAACATGTGCGTACAGGAAAATCACATGCAACACACAGTAGGACCATATAATAACATCAATTCAGAAACCATCAAAACGAACTTTATGCCGTAGATGAATAATAATCATCAACTAGACAATAGAAAGCCTCATGGTCATAGTATGCTAGACTAACAGATACTTAAGTAAACACAAGGTTCTGGTATGGATTGAGTGCATAAATATACACAAGACTCAACACTTGATCATGCACACTTGAATCATCGAGACAAAGCACAAGCATGCACAAAATCATTTCATTCTCATGCGAACCTAGCTAGGCATTTCATCAAGCACTGCACATGCAAGCCAAATGAATCCCCCCTTCCTAGGGTTTTTACCTCAAATATTGCTCATGGATTCATGAAGGGGAAGGTGGGGGAGGCGCCGGAGGGGGTGCCGGTGGCCGGCCGGCTGCTTGTGAGCGACGAGCGGAGTGGGCGGCTGGAGTGGGCAAGGAAGGCAGCAGTTGTATGGCTGAGCTCAAGGCGTGGTTCATGAAGGCCACTCAAGAAGCAAGGCCAGTGAGAGAGCGAGCGAGGGCTCGGGCGAGCGCGAGTGAGGCGCAGGTGCTGCTCGGGTGGGGAAGGAAAACCAGGAGAGTGGTGGCTGGCAAAGATAAAAGGGAAAAAAACTAGGGTTAGGAGCCCCTCTCCCCACTTGGGTCAACACAAGCCCAAAACGGCCCACCCAACCCAAGCACAGCCCAAGAAAAATTCAGAACTCAATTGGAATACTTAAATTGCTACACTGGAATATTACAGCTTGTTTGGCAACAAGGTTTTTTCATAGTTTCTAGACAAAACTATGGTTTTAGAGAAAAACTCTGTTTTAGAAACCATGAGGTGTTTGGTAGCCCTTCAAAAAACTCTGTTTTAAAAACCATGGTTTTCACAAAACCATGATTTTTTCTCTGTTTTGGAAACTTTAGTCTTGGGCAAATTTTTCTTAGCGTTGGCATCAAAACAACTCCCAAAACTTTGTAGTCAAACAGTTGAGAGTTCCAAGAAAAACCATGGTTTTAATAGGGCTTGGTAAAACCATGTTTTTTATGCCAAGACAATTCCTAAACCATGGTTTTACAAAACTATGGTTTTGCAAAACCTTGTTGCTAAACAGGGCCTAAACAATTTGCATTGGGAGCAAAATTGTGGTTTCCATCCCCTTCATCTTGATTCGATGCATGTATGAAATCATTAAATTTTTCTCTACATAGAAACTACTATGGAAACTATGCATTGGAGAGACTAGGTCTAAGTGAATATTTATTGTACTCTTTCTCCTCTAGAAACCACTCATGAAAACTATAGGTTAGGATTGCGCTTACATCGACTTTCAACCTAGAATTCAAAAATCATCAGGAACACAACCTTGAAGTTTTAAAACCATTCACTTCACCCTCTTCCCGCAGTCTAGTCCAGTTTTGATGCCATGTCTCAGTGGTTTTCACGTGTGAACTTTGATGTGCAAATAAATAAAGAGTTGGCGCTAATTGTCAGTGTGCATGGTGTTGTCTTAGCGCACGTAAAAGGCCGGAAATCAACCAGGAAATAATGTGCTTTTTCTACCGGGTAACGTGACGGGTTCCGCCACGTTGCTGTAAATTGTCACATCGTTGATAGCCTAATTAATATATAATTCCGTTCCCTTGTTAATGATGAAGCCAGGGGTGTCATCATGTGATTTAGTCCGTGATTAGGATGTGCTCAGATAGCAACTCAAGTACATACGGAACCTTGCCTGCATAAAGAAGCCGGCTTGGGCGGTGTGGACGACTGCGACAAGTGACCTGTTTTTACTAGCATCCAATCGATTTATATATGTAATCCTTGAATTAAAATTTTAAGCAAGTGTTATTGATTGCATCATGCATGCTCACTTCTACTCTTTTCTCGAAAAAGAAGTTTCGTGCGTGGAAAACCTAACGAGAAAATATGGTGATAGTTTAGTTAATTAAGTTAGCAAGCTAGTTAAAGTTATTCTTTGACATGACAGGCTTGTTAAAAAAAACAAAGACTCTTTCTCTCCTATGAAAAGCAAAACACTTTCTTTATTTGTTGTTGAGATAAACCCAAAAAATAGAGCTGCAATGTGATGCAAATTGAGATTCTCAAGCTAATTACTTACAATACATCCACATCATAAACATCAGCACATGAACAACATAATCTAGCATTAGCACTAGTACAACAACACTCGCGCTCGATCGTACATGGCATGACAAATACACAACTATTTCCTTTGTCGATGTATAAATGACTTGTACATGCAAAGGCAAAGAAATTAGATGTAGAAGAGTTACTATGCTAAACTAAAGTAACTAGATGATACCCTGGGTGTTGCTGCGGGAAATTTAAATGCCCACATAACAGCTCTGAGGAGATGTGAAGTGAAACAACCGTAAAATTTATGAACTTAAATGTAGACATTAAATTAATTCAACAGTCAATAAGCTTAATCAAGTAATTCTGATTCATTACATATATTAAATTTTACAGAGCTGTTCAACTGAAAGAATTGCATTAAATAAAAACTTAATTTACATTTACAATAGTTTACAAGAATGAATAGTCACAAAAGCTGGAAAATAAAAATATTCTTCTCTGAAATCTTCCGTCATCTAAATCTTGAATAACCTGCAAACAATAAAATATAACAGTCATCGGTAAAGTGAATAGGATAAATGATGTAGAAGGAATTAAATAAATTTATCTGAATTAGAGATTGCTGTGGCGACCCGCATAATTAACCCCTGGTAACACTGTCACCTAGAGCTAATTATGTGGACCTCAGCACAGTAACTAGCAAAACATCGGGAGCTCCAATGCTTTATTAGTTACTATACTGTATACAGAATATTGCAGCAGAACAATAATTAGAGACAGATAACGGAATCCTTTATTACATTCCATTAGCCACGCAGGGCTATTGTCTAAGTCTTAACTTTACATCAGACATATTACAACAAAAGAAAGTCTAAAACCTCCTATTTCCCGCTGGACGACTAGCGACTGTCTCGCTAGCGCGGGAATAAGGCCGGCTAGTACTACTACTCCTCCTGATAGTAGTAGTAGTAGTAACCGTCCTCCGGCAGATCCTGCTCCTGCGGACTGTCCTCCACCCATGCCTCGGAGGACGATCCATTCGGTTCAGCGTCTAAGCAAGGGGAGATTTAGCAAGAGTGAGTACTAGGTACTCAGCAAGTATAATAAGAATGAATGCAGAAGATGACTTTCCCAATTGCCCCATTTTCCTATTCCTTTCCTCCTAAAACTATTCTCACCCAAATTATCCTTTTTAGAGAATAGGCTTTTGTTTAAAGAGTTGCAAATTTTATAATTACAAAAGACTCTACTAATAATGAGCATGTCACATCTAGTCTCCAATCCTGAAGACTGGCTTGAATTCAAGATTTTACCCTGCGCAGGTCTGTGCCACTTTACCCACAATGACACCCACAAGAGATGCCCCAGAACGTTTATTCTATTCCGGTATTAGTCCTCCACCCTACACTGAGTATGGGGCTCACCTGCCCTAGGTTACCCCACCTCCGTGCAGCTTTGTACTCGACCAAACCGCCAAGAAGACAATTTGTACTCGGCCAACTCCGCCAAAGAAGTACCCAAGGCTTCAAATATACCGCCCCAATTCACATTCTCAATTCGTCCCCCTAGGTCATACCGGCATTTCCCAGCACGACATACAACCTTACCCAAAGTGGAGTAACTAATACCATCCTAGAACAACCTTTTCTGACCGATTTCACACACTGTGGTTGGCACCAAATTACAGCCCATTACCCAATATTAGATTGTTATTATCTTATATGCTAGCCTATTGTAGAGGACCCCACCGGCGAACACCTTCTCATCGGCGTCCTCTACCCCACCATAATAACATATACCCACGGCTCCATTCGTTGGACGAGCCAAACATTACACCGACATCATATTACCATTCCATTCATACATCAAACTCGTTCTCATCAACCCATTTCATCCATCCATTTTCCAACCTCTGCCATTTATCCCTTCTTACAACTCCCACCCTTTCATTTATACTTTTTATTCTAAAATATATATTTTAATGCAGTGATGGAATTTAAATCAGAAAGCCGTAAAACATTTACAGAAATATGATCAATAGAATGCGCTTGCCTGGAGTAGAATTTAGAAGTTCGGCCTCGCTCGAAAATAAGTTCTGATCGGTTGTCGGGTTTTGCTCTGAGCCTGAAAATTAAGTTATATTAATCTACTGCATTTTATTACATATGAGTAGCAATGCCAATATTCTCAATTAACCAATTTTGCTAATCTTCCAAATTTGATCAGTGTTTATTTATATGCATGCTCTCTTGCCTATTTATATATTCTTTATATGTCTAATGCAAATACTAGTAGGGATGATGCATGAATGCGGTATGCAAATCCAATCTCCATTTCTTTCTTTATATGCTTCTTTGCATACTGAGATATACTGCATGTCTTTATTCCTCAATTAGTGCTTCTTTGGTTCATCTATTTTGACCGGATTTTCTTTGGTCCCGCTTTCATAAGGCTGTTTCTTATTGATTGAGCCCGACTATTGTTGCTACTTGCTTGGTTGATTTACTCAACTGAAAGTGCTATTAGTGGAATTGAATCACTCGGCTCTGGTTATTTATTTGGCTATTATCGAACTGAGCCATTCGGCTCTTGTTGCTACCACTTGTCTCAATTGGTTATGGCTGAATGCTTTCTTGGCTCATATATCTACTCATTTGCTACTACTAATGCCATCGCTTACTACTTCTTTCTTCACTTCACTCTATTTCGTTGTGGCTGCCTGGCGATTTTTCCTGGCCTCTGCATTGCCGACTGCTACTCCCTCCCTTCTCTACTGCCTGGCGCATGGACTTCTCACTCCCCTGGTGCTGGTCCACTACTCAGCCTTCCCCATGCTGAAGCACTTTAGGTGTTCTTGAGCTAACCCTAGCTCAAGCAGAAATGGGGTTTTTACTTCTCCTTTGATTTTTGTGACTGCTAGGGTTTTGGATCTACTGGTTTTCATGTTCTTGAGGTAAGATTTCAGGTAATGTCTATGATGAAATTGAGGGAACTCTAGGTTGGGGGGGCAAGAATGTTGATACTAGCTAGCTAGGACACTTTCTTGCGAGCTACCGGGGTTCTTCTCACTGAGACTACCTTCTTTTGATTCTTCCTCTAATGGCAGCAATGCACTTACTGGAGGTCCTACGATTTGCTTGGTTTCATGACTTGAAGGAGCTTGGGGTGAAGTAGAAGAAGTAGAGGGAGCAGATTCTTGAATCAGCTTCCTCCTTCTAGCTCCCCGGCTCCTCCTCTTGCTCCAGCCAACTTCCTTCTCCTCCTGGCCTTGCTGATTCTTGCGGTTCTGTAACACCCCGGCACCCCGTGCCCTGAATGTTACACCCTCACGAACCCAACAAATAGCACGCGACACTCGAACCATTTAGCCATACAACTAAATTGTTTAGCAACATACCGAAATTATTAGAAATTTCGGCAGCACCTCCCCTAAATCTAGGACATCCACTCAGCAGACAAAAGATAACATTTAACATAACAATATCATAAGCAACTAAGGAACCGATCAAGAACAAACATGGGTCATGGTATCACCCAACCCCCATGACCCCAAGCAAGCACAAGATAACTCTCACAAATTAATTATTACAAAACATGAGCTCATTACATTTGAAAGCACAAAGCTAAAATGAAACTACGGTGATAAGCTGTGTCGTGCTACTACTCCCATCCCAGCATGCCGACTTCAGGGAACCTACACACATTTACAAAAAAGAAACGTCAGCCGAAGACTCAGCAAGTACAACAAAATAGCAATATCAATATCAATTAACATGGGTAAATCATAAACGTGTCCATATTTTGGAATACTAAATTAACATGTATAACAAAAAGAAGAAATCACTATTAATTACCTCATCAACTACCTATTTCACGAATTTCACATACCTCATTAGACCACATTGAACGAGTCCACGACCCGATCCATTCTTAACCGGTAATTTACCCTCAACCCAAAGGTCATCTGCTGCCATTCACCATTAGCTTTACCATGCAATGCATCCAATAAAACATATACAAGGAATCTGGCATGCAACTTAATTAAACAATTTTTGGGGGAGTTACCTCCACACCTTACCATTCACCACAAGAGCCATTAAGTGCAACACTATGCAATGCAAATATGCTGATATGCTCAAATGCACCTTTCAATGCCTATACCGGTATGGCTGAGTGCACACCCGTCGGTGTGCACCTTTCATCCCCTCCATCCCGTGGAGGGTGCCTACTTCATCGACTCGCCCCACACACTCGCGTGTGTAGAACTACGAGGTAGGACTTTTGTACTCACTACGTGTGAGCACAGAGGCCCCATCAGAATGGGTCACCTCCTCCATCATGAATGCAATTATGCAATTGACATGGACAACAGTACAGGTTGCACCCTCATAACATACACCAATACATGATTATTAACATAACTTCACGTTCCTGAACTTATAAGTCTCATTAAATCTAGTCATATTCATGAGTAGAACATAATACCAAAATGTAACCTTCCTATAATACGGTTAATTCGCAATAAGAAGTGAGCATCACTCTATCATGCCACACACATCAAAAGGTACTTGCCTTTAACCTCCGCGATAATCGACGGTCTGGATTAAGGTATTAGGGACCTCCAACCCTAGAGAATCAAACAACCCATGAAAGGGCAAGAGCACGATTATCACAGTCACCAACTCATCGGGAATTAAAGTAGCATGGTTAAGTAAAAGCATACAAAATTCTAATGATACACATTATTCCCTATCCCAACAATACAAAACACTATCAACATCGCTCAATAGCTATTCATTTAACCAACTGTATATATATATACACACACACACACATTAATCACATCGAAATTCAAACATAAGCATGCACAAGCACCTCCAACAACCATTTCATCACTAGAACTTGTAAGCATAAATAGATCACTTGATACTAACAGAACATTACCCTGTATCTCAATAATATAAAACTCCATTAGTAAGTAGCATCAATTTGTTTTAGACAACTGTATCTACACGCATACAATAATCACTTTGCACGAGAAGACCTTTTGGGACCACAGATATCACATAAGGAATTTGTAGCAATTGAGCTAGAAGCATACATAAACCAGTTAGGCAGCTAGACCAAATCCAAAATAGAACATGAAGCAGTCATGCCTTTGTAACTCAGGTCGTAAACCCGTATTCATAATCAATTGGCAATGCATAAAAAAACATTCTTAATCACGCATCTATACCATCCCTATCCCTGAACTTCAAAAAAACAGCAGCACAATAAATCCTCAAGAACCCAATATGATACCAATATAATTAATGACGCATTACTGACAGGCCCAAATACATGTCCCTAATGGATCAACCAATAGGTGCTTATCATAGCCTCAATGCACAGAAGAAATCTTTAAACCATAAGAGAAATGACATATGGTAGTAAATATTTCGTAACTCACTCTTTTTAATTGAGCCATGCAAAAAGTAACAAAAAAATCAAGTCACAACATAAGATTCCCAAACATTATCAATGTAAGGATGACATTACAGGGCTCATATACAAATAACACACATATGCGTAAATATATATATATATATATCATTCCATGAACAACAGCATGTAGAATCCTCAAGAATCTAATACCGGTATACATAAACACTTGGTATGCATCAGTAACAAATCCACAAATACAACACATACGCAAGTCTTTAGTGATCACAACAGGGAAAAGACAAACAACAATGCAATCATATTTAATCAACTAGGATCCAAGACATCACGGACGGTGCTCATTAACCAAAGATTCACAACCAAATATGGCATACAAGTATTCATAGATCATTACTCAGAAACAGTGTAATACCCTAATATAACCCTTCTAGGCATTTCATCGAACACCCTATGTGCGACTAATTTCCCCAAAATTTTACCTCAAAACTTGCTCATGGATTCATGGAGGAAGACGAGGGAAGAACGGAGGCGGGAGAGTCAGCTGATTGGGACGAACCGGCCGAGAGGCGCCACCCACGGAGATCGGCGAGCCGACGGCGGTTGGGGCGCTTCAGGCCGGCGCAGCAGTGAAGCGCCGCGTAGCAGAAGGGGCGGAGGCGACCGAGAAGTCGGCCGGGTTGCGCCGACCAGACGCAGGCGAGGCCGCACGGCCGGGCGCCGGGAGGGCGGAAGGAAGGCGCGCCGATCGAGGAGGGAGCAGGTGGCGCCAGGAGGAATGCCTACCGGGAGGGAGCAGAGCTAGAGGAGGCGCGACGCCGGCGAGGAGCCTGCCGGACGGCACAGCAGGGAGTCGCTGGATGCACGCGCGTCTGGAAGAATTGGAGGTGGCGGCTGGACCAGAAGCCCTCCCTCCTTTCTTTTTTTTTATACATATACACAACTAGGGTTTCCTCTCTTCTTCCTTTTATACTCCACAAACTCCAAAGATAGAAATTCAAAACTTGGCGAAAAGCAAAATCTTTTTGAGTGAAACTTGTCAGAGAATAGATACGGCTCGGAGAAAACACTCATTCCGATAAGTTTTGTAAAAAAACCCAAAACCTTTAATAGAATTATTAATCATGGATTACTGAAGCTTGAATCAAGAAGGTGGAAAACATTTCTGGCCGAAAACCCTGGCAAAGAAGATTTGCGGTATTACACTCTTCCCCCCTTTAACAGAATTCGACCTCGAATTCTGACCACAATAGGAACACCAACAAAAGCATCGAAAACGCATTACAAACAAGGATACCCGAAACAACAAATCCAGGTATTACTCACGCAAGAGGAACTCCCAAATTCAATCCACTTCTCTTCCCAATAAAAGAAGCAAGTAACTTAACTCATTCCATCCCTTTTTGAATCAACATTCACTTTACCTCCTTAAATTGGCATGGCACAAGACCCGGTCTTACTCAAAGTCCAAAGCTAAACCAACTCTACTTTGTGTTCTCACCTCCAATTAGTTTTCTTAAACCAGGAATCCCAAAAGCACTTTCTCAACCGGAGAATTCACAGCTCTCACGCTTAAACTCCAATAGATCTAGGCAAACAGCCAAAATCTCAATTCATACCACTCTCATCACCCGTCTGACAACTCAAACAATTTCTCTTTAATGCTTCAACGTACGACCAGTAATCAACCAATGATTCTTTCCGGAAGATCATGTCACTAATCAACTCAATTCTATTTTTTTTTCAATTTTACTCACCAAGACTTTCTCCTCTTTTTCAACCTCTACTTCACAGATCAACAAACTCGAGATGACATGATTAACACAAGCCACATCACTCTATTAAGCTCCCAACCAATTTTCACCGAATCACTGAATTCTATTCGATTGAACAGTTGGGGCTCTAAACTCAAATCCCCCAAGAACCAAAAATAAAAAATAAAAAAAAACCTGTTTCACATCTCTCCTCATTGATTAACCTTTACAACCACATAACCATTATCGAGCCATGTCATCAAACGAGTTAGCCCACTATACCATAGCTATCCCTTGGGTCGATTAACTTAAGCCACGGAGCCACACAAGGCTTTTCAATCCAACAAGTTTCTAACCAATTTTGAACATATCACTATTTCTAACCTTTTAACACCGGAATCCTCCAAGAACCAAAACACCACTCTTATTTCTTCAATAGCTGTCCTGGAAACAATAGGGTCATAGCCATTCCTTACTATCAAAATGAATCGCCCAATCGGGCATAAATCCCAATTCCATCACAATACACAATCATACCCAACCTTCTTCATACATGTCTCATGCATAGAGACAATCACTCGAAGAAAAGAGTTATAACGGAACCATTCACTTTCGACAAATAAATCAAAGAGCACACTCCTCTATTATACTCAACCATGAACCCACGGCCAAGCACTATCTTGTCCCACACTAGAGAGCAAATAAAATCTCAATTCGCTTAACAAAACTAACCACTTTCCTCAACTTGAAGTCAAAGCAATAAAATGCATAGCAAGGGAAGACTCAACTGAGAAGAGAAACTTCACACAAACTTTATTCAAAAATAGCCACAAAATCAAAGAGAACTCCATTCCCTTAACAACATAAACCATGCCCCTCACCTTGAACCCTAAGGTGGAAGGCTTCACATCGAAAAATCACTCGATTAAAAGCAACACAACACACTAAACCAAAGAAGATCATCTTGCCAACAGATCACCAGATTCATACATTGAAATACGTGCCAACACATCACCAACCATGGAAACAATTCATGAAGACTTTCTCATTCACATGCTCATATACTTCCTCAGCCACATTCTCATTTATGCAATGCAATGCAATGCATCATGCCTCTTTATTTAGCACATACCGGTATTGCCGAGCACCACCCGTCGATGCGTGCCCTCAAGCCCAACCATCCCGTGGAAGGGGCCTGCCGAAACTGGACTTGCCTACATGATGCATTATGCATGTCTCATCTCTTCGTTAGCACATACCGGTATTGCCGAGCACCACCCGTCGATGTGTGCCCTCAAACCCAACCATCCCGTGGAAGGGGCCTGCCGAAATAGGACTTGCCCGCTACCCAGTAGCGGGTCCTACGCTTAACACCGCTCCCATCCACGCCAGGGGATGGGACTACGGGGTAGGATCCCTAAGCACTCTGGATTAGTCATATATTCCATATGACTTTCTCACCGACCTGGCTCGATGCACTTTTCATGAATGCACTTATGCAAATGCCATTCCCAACATTCTTATGCATAATCTCCACATTTATATCTTTATGATTACAATTAACTTCTATACTCTTATAAATACCATACTTGCAAACTATGGCATCAAACAAGCCCTTCTCCCAGATAGATATTTATCAAAGACAAAAATCCATCATTCCTACAACCATTCCATATATATTCATTCTCTAATTTCGCATTGATTAAATCATTTTGTCAATCCACCATTCAACTGACTCATAAGCAACATAAATCAACAACTCTCATGCCTTGGCGCTAATATACTCCGGTATTTTACATCAACATCTTACTAAAATAAATTCATCCATAGAAGATTCTAGACCCTCACAATCTTGATGAATACTAGACTTACCGGAACACAAATTTTGAACCTCCAAACAATTTTCATGATTCACCACCATTGTAATAACTCTAATCAACTTTTTCACTTTAAAATCACCTACCCTTCCAATTAGTCATTCTATACCATACGATAAATTTGGTTGTCTGTAAATAACCAACAAGTTCCTTTTAACAGAATCAGTGACCCTCCTTATCTGGAAGCTCAACTACTCATCATGCCCTTAATGCCTTGAACATCCTCGTAAGTCACGCACCCAACCTTAAAGAAAAACCAAAATTCTTCAGCATTAACAACAACAACAAAAACCATCTCTCTTTCCAAAAGACTCAACCATAAATCATAAGAGAATTCGACTCTCGAATTCCCAAACTCCAATGGGAAACAGCTTCTAGAAAGGAAAAGAGATGCATGGGAAAAACCAAATGATCAACCAAATGCTTCTCGATAAAACCTTGACACCGAAGATCCACACGATTTAAGTTTTGCAACAAGAAAACTTCAATAAGTTCCAGAATCGAGAGAACAACAACTACAATAGATTTCTCCACAAGGCAACCCACGATAACCAACAAAAACCAAAGAATCCAACAAAAGCGAACGCAACAATAAAAGCAATCCAAAGGATTCATCGCTAAGCTTTTCTCTTTAACTCCAAACATCGAAAGCCAAAGCAACCAACCTTCCTCCTTACCTTCTAAATTACTTCACTTAAAACGCACGACTCAAGAACGAGAGGTTTCCCAAACAGCAAAAGGTGGCACTAACCAGTCCCACCCACAAGCAAGACCCACAGCTCGGCCAAATGAACAAGGTCGAAACCTTTCGGTTTCACCCATAACTTGAACATAGGCGTATTGATTCCAACAACCCTTTCATGGTCAAAGCAATATACAACAATAAATTTAGCACTCAACATTTAGGCGCAATGCAATGTACCCATACCCATCCTACTGTGCATCAGAGTGTGTCAAGTTTTAAATTAGTTAACCACTCTAATTCAGATTTTAAGGTTATTGCCCGAAGGCCAAATTTTAAAGGAGTAGCAACCTATGCCATGTTTCTAATATCACGCAGCAAAATTTTAGTTGACTCTAGAGTTATTCACTACATTCAAACACCACGGACCTGAAGCCCGCTCTGATACCAATCAGTAACACCCGCACACCGCGTCTCAATGTTACACCCTCACGAACCCAACAAATAGCACGCGACACTCGAACCATTTAGCCATACAACTAAATTGTTTAGCAACATACCAGAAATTATTAGAAATTTCGCAAAGACCTCCCTAAATCTAGGACATCCACTCGCAGATAAAAGATAACATTTAACATAACAATATCATAAGCAACTAAGGAACCGATCAAGAACAAACATGGGTCATGGTATCACCCAACCCCCATGACCCCAAGCAAGCACAAGATAACTCTCACAAATTAATTATTACAAAACATGAGCTCATTACATTTGAAAGCACAAAGCTAAAATGAAACTATGGTGATAAGTCGTGTCGTGCTACTACTCCCATCCCAAAGATGCCGACTTCAGGAACCTACACACATTTACAAAAGAAACGCCACCAAGACTCAAATAAGTACAACAAAATAGCAATATCAATATCAATTAACATGGGTAAATCATAAACGTGTCCATATTTTGGAATACTAAATTAACACGTATAACAAAAAGAAGAAATCACTATTAATTACCTCATCAACTACCTATTTCACGAATTTCACATACCTCATTAGACCACATTGAACGAGTCCACGACCCGATCCATTCTTAACCGGTAATTTACCCTCAACCCAAAGGTCATCTCACGCCATTCACCATTAGCTTTACCATGCAATGCATCCAATAAAACATATACAAGGAATCTGGCATGCAACTTAATTAAACAATTTTGGGGGAGTTACCTCCACACCTTACCATTCACCACAAGAGCCATTAAGTGCAACACTATGCAATGCAAATATGCTGATATGCTCAAATGCACCTTTCAATGCCTATACCGGTATGGCTAAGTGCACACCCGTCGGTGTGCACCCTTTCATCCCCCTCCATCCCGTGGAGGGTGCCTACTCTTACTGACTCGCTCCCACACACTCGCGTGTGTAGAACTACGAGGTAGGACTTTTGTACGCACTACGTGTGAGCACAGAGGCCCCATCAGAATGGGTCACCTCCTCCATCATGAATGCAATTATGCAATTGACATGGGCAACAGTACAGGTTGCACCCTCATAACATACACCAATACATGATTATTAACATAACTTCACGTTCCTGAACTTATAAGTCTCATTAAATCTAGTCATATTCATGAGTAGAACATAATACCAAAATGTAACCTTCCTATAATACGGTTAATTTGCAATAAGAAGTGAGCATCACTCTATCATGCCACACACATCAAAAGGTACTTGCCTTTAACCTCCGCGATAACTGACGGCCCGATTGCGGTATTAGGGACCTCCAACCCTAGAGAATCAAACAACCCATGAAAGGGCAAGAGCACGATTATCACAGTCACCAACTCATCGGGAATTAAAGTAGCATGGTTAAGTAAAAGCATACAAAATTCTAATGATACACATTATTCCCTATCCCAACAATACAAAACACTATCAACATCGCTCAATAGCTATTCATTTAACCAACTGTATATATATACACACACACACACACATTAATCACATCGAACCATTTCATCACTAGAACTTGTAAGCATAAATAGATCACTTGATACTAATGAACATTACCTCAGATCTCAATAATATAAAACTCCATTAGTAAGTAGCATCAATTTGTTTTAGACAACTGTATCTACACGCATACAATAATCACTTTGCACGAGAAGACCTTTTGGGACCACAGATATCACATAAGGAATTTGTAGCAATTGAGCTAGAAGCATACATAAACCGGTTAGCGGCTAGACCAAATCCAAAATAGAACATGAAGCGATCATGCCTTTGTAACTCAGTCGTCGAAACCCGTATTCATAATCAATTGGCAATGCATAAAAAAACATTCTTAATCACGATCTATACCATCCCTATCCTCGAACTTCAAAAAACAAGAGACAATAAATCCTCAAGAACCCAATATGATACCAATATAATTAATGACGCATTACTGACAGGCCCAAATACATGCCCCTAATGGATCAACCAATAGGTGCTTATCATAGCCTCAATGCACAGAAGAAATCTTTAAACCATAAGAGAAATGACATATGGTAGTAAATATTTCTTAACTCACTCTTTTTAATTGAGCCATGCAAAAAGTAACAAAAAATCAAGTCACAGCATAAGATTCCCAAACATTATCAATGTAAGGATGACATTACAGGGCTCATATACAAATAACACACATATGCGTAAATATATATATATATATATATCATTCCATGAACAACAAAGATGTAGAATCCTCAAGAATCTATCTGGGTATACATAAACACTTGGTATGCATCAGTAACAAATCCACAAATACAACACATACGCAAGTCTTTAGTGATCACAACAGGGAAAAGACAAACAACAATGCAATCATATTTAATCAACTAGGATCCAGCACACCGCCGGACGGTGCTCATTAACCAAAGATTCACAACCAAATATGGCATACAAGTATTCATAGATCATTACTCAGAAACAGTGTAATACCCTAATATAACCCTTCTAGGCATTTCATCGAACACCCTATGTGCGACTAATTTCCCCCAAAATTTTACCTCAAAACTTGCTCATGGATTCATGGAGGAAGACGTGGGGAAGAACGGGAGGGGAGAGAGCCGGTGGGGACGAATCGCCGAGAGGCGCCACCCACGGAGATCGGCGAGCCGACGGCGGTTAGAAGCGGCACTGCCGGATGCTGGCTTGCTGTATGGGCGCGCCATGTGCCAGCGAAAGGGGCGATGGCCAGAAGTCGGCCGGGGTTGCGCCGACCAGGACGCAGGGCGAGGCCGCACGGGCTGGCGGCCGGGAGGGCGCAGGGGGAGCGATGCGCTCGACTGAGGAGGGGAGCAGGGCGGCGCCAGGAGGAATGCCGGCTGGGGAGGGGAGCAGGCTAGAGGGAGGCGCGACGCCGGCGAGGAGCCTGCCGGACGGCACAGCAGGGAGTCGCTGGATGCACGCGCGTCTGGAAGAATTGGAGGTGGCGGCTGGACCAGAAGCCCTCCCTCCTTTCTTTTTTTCTTTTATACATATACACAACTAGGGTTTCCTCTCTTCTTCCTTTTATACTCCACAAACTCCAAAGATAGAAATTCAAAACTTGGCGAAAAGCAAAATCTTTTTGAGTGAAACTTGCCGTAGAATAGATACGGCTCGGAGAAAACACTCATTCCGATAAGTTTTGTACGGAAAACCCAAAACCTTTAATAGAATTATTAACTGCGTGACGGCTGAAGCTTGAATCAAGAAGGTGGAAAACATTTCTAACCGAAAACCCTGGCAAAGAAGATTTGCGGTATTACAGGTTCCTTGCTGGTTGGCTGCCTTCTGGTCCTTGGCCGACTTACTACTTGCTCCCTGGCTGGCTATTTCTCGCGATGGTGCTAAGGTGGTAAGGAATGGTTGTGAAGCTGCTGGTTGAGAGGCTCTCGGTGGAGAGATGGCAAGAGGGCTGAGACTTTCTGGCTATGGAAAAAGGGGCTGCACTTGGTCTTCTTTTTGGCTGGAACACTCTACTCTCACTCCTTGCATTGGAGACAGAGCTCGGTGAGGGGGAATGGATGTTTCCAAGTGTTGGCGATCGGTTTGTTTTACTTTTTACTGCTGCAGCCTTTTGATTTACTGAGTTACCACCCAATTCTTCCTTCTCTCACCTGCTACTATAGCCTTGCATGACTTCCAGGTATGTGACAGAATATGCATGCATCCTTTGCTAATGCTTATGACTAATGATGCTTAGGTTTTGATGATCACCTCCTAATGCATAATTAATATCTAACCAAAATGTTAATGCAATGTTTATGTTTAAATGTGCATGACTAATGGGGGTTAAGGGGGAGGGTCCTCACATCCTACCCCCCTTAAAAGGGATTTCGTCCCGAAATCCGGCTCACCTAAATAAATGAGGGTAAGATTCTCGCAACTCTTCCTCTTTTTCCCATGTTGCTTCTTTTTCTGAGTGATGTTTCCACTGAACCTTACAAAACTTCGTAGTAGCTCTTCTGAAGTGTCGCTCTTCTGTCTCAAGAATTTTGATTGGGCGCTCTTCATATGTTAGATCGGGTTGCAAGGGAATATCTAAACTTGGCAAGGCTTGAGAGGGATCTCTGAGACAGACTCTTAGTTGAGAAACATGGAAGACATTATGAATTCTAGACAATTGAGGAGGTAATTCTATTTGATACGCAGAAGAACCTCTTTGTTCTAAAATCTTGAATGGTCCAACATATCGGGGGCTAAGTTTTCCCTTCACTCCAAACTGGTGTACTCCTTTCATCGGTGATACTTTTAAGTAAACATATTCACCGGGTTGGAACTGTAATTCCCTCCTACGCTTATCAGCGTAGCTCTTTTGTCTGCTTTGAGCAGTTTTCAGCCTTTCTTGAATGGTTCTGATTTTCTCATCATTTTGACGGATGAGGTCAGGTCCTATTAAAGATTTCTCTCCCACTTCATACCAACATATGGGGGATCTACACCTTCTACCATACAGAGCTTCATATGGAGCCATTTGGATACTTGATTGGTAGCTATTGTTATAAGCAAACTCCGCTAGATGGAGGTATTTGTCCCAACTTTCTTTAAAATTCAGCACACATGCTCTTAACATATCCTCTAAAATTTGATTCACCCTTTCAGTTTGTCCATCGGTTTGAGGGTGGTAAGCAGTGCTAAATTTTAACTTAGTTCCTAAAGCAGTTTGCAGACTTCCCCAGAAACTAGAGGTAAAAATTGAACCTCTGTCGGAAGTAATGGTTTTTGGAACTCCATGAAGTGTGACTATGCGTTCAACATAAATTTCGGGCAACCTATGAGCTGAATATTTTTGGTTGATGGCAAGAAAGTGAGCAGAACTTGGTAAATCGGTCCACTATGACCCATATAGCATCCTTTTAGTTTGGGTTCTAGGTAGGCACGTAATAAAATCCATGCAGACATCCTCCCATTTCCACTCGAGGATTTGGAGGGTTGCAACAAGCTTTGTGGGACGTTGATGTTCAGCCTTGACCTTCGACAGTGTCACATTTACTCACATATTCAGCTATCTCCTTCTTCATACCATTCCACCAAAAGTTTTCTTTCAGATCCTGATACATTTCTGTGCTACCAGGATGAATAGAATACAAAGTGTCATGAGCTTCCTTAAGGATAGTGGTTCTGATTTCTGGATCATTTGGAACACATATGCGATTGTGCAACTTGAGGCTTCCCTCTTTATCCAAGGTGAACTCAGAAGGTTGACCAGACTTAATCCTTTGAGTTTCTTCCAGAATGAAATTATCTGAGGTTTGCTTTTCTTTGATTTGCTCTAAGAGGGTTGATTGAATAGAGAGAGCAGATAACATGGCTGTAGATGAGGATATACCGAAGTTAATTTCCATCTTAGCCAATTCTTTAAGTATCTCAGGCATAAAGTTTTGGATGGTTAGACTATTGCATTGAGCTTTTCTACTTAATGCATCATCTACCACATTGGCTTTTCCTGGATGGTAGTTGATTGAGAGATCATAATCTTTAATGAGCTCTAACCATCTACATTGCCTCATATTTAATTCTTTTTGAGTGAATATGTACTTGAGACTTTTATGATCACGGTACAGGATGCACTTGGCTCTGCATGAGTAATGCCTCCATAGTTTTAATGCTAACACTACTGACTCCCAATTCTAAGTCATGGGTTGGGTAATTTACTTCATGAGGGCGTAATTGCCTTGAAGCATAGGCAATTACCTTCTCATTTTGCATTAGTACACATCCCAAACCTGATTTAGAGGCATCACAATATATTACATACTCTACACCATTTTCTGGTAAGGCTAAAATAGGAGTAGAGGTTAATGCTTGCTTCAATTTTTGAAAACTCTCCTCACACTTATCAGTCCAATCATACTTGCAGTTTTTCTTGAGAAGTTTAGTGAGAGGAGCAGATATCTGGGAGAACCCTTTTATGAATTTACGGTAGTACCCAGCTAATCCAAGGAAACTTCTAATCTCAGTCTGAGAGGTAGGTCTTTTCCATGTTTTGATGGTTTCTATTTTGCTAGGATCTACCTCTATTCCTTTTCCAGATATGACGTGTCCAAGAAAAGACACTTGACTCAGCCAAAACTCACATTTATTGAACTTAGCATACAATTGATGTTCTCTTAAGATTTGGAGAGTGGTCCTCAGATGTTCTTTATGTTCTTCCTCACTTCTAGAATAGATTAGGACATCATCTATGAATACTATAATGAATTGGTCCAGATATTTCATAAACACCTTGTTCATTAGATTCATGAACACTGCTGGGGCATTAGTTAGTCCAAATGGAACCACAGTATATTCATAATGCCCATATCTAGATACAAAGGCAGTCTTCTCTATATCTTCTATCCTTACTTTAATCTGATTATATCCTGACCTTAGGTCAATTTTAGAAAGCACACAAGCACCCCTAAGTTGATCGAACAGATCATCTATTCTTGGAAGAGGATACTTGTTCTTAATGGTGACACTGTTGAGATCTCTATAGTCTATGCATAGCCTAATCCCACCGTCTTTCTTGTCTACAAATAAAACAGGTGCTCCCCATGGAGACACACTTTCTCTAATGAACCCCTTCTCTTCTAATTCTTTTAATTGCTTCTTGAGTTCATCTAACTCTGGTGGGTTCATTCTGTAAGGTCTTTTAGCTATGGGAGTGGCTCCCGGAATAAGTTCTATAGAGAACTCTAGTTCTCTGTCAGGTGGCATGCCTGGCAATTCTTCAGGAAAGACATCAGGGAATTCTTGAACCACAGGAATGAGAGACAGTCCTTGAGTTGACATTTGATGGAGATTAGAGCTTGATAAGGAAGGTTTGGTTCTATGTCCCCGATAGAGAATGCGGTCTCCTGATGATGTCCTTATGGATGCGGTCTTACATTCACAGTTTATGTTAACCCCATGAGTGGACAACCAATCCATACCCAATATGACATCTAATTCTGATAGACTAATGACATGCAGATTTGCAACAAATGATGTGCCTTGAATGTCTATCAGTTGATTCTTTCTTATAAGTGTGACTGTTATTAATCCTGCAGGTGTGTTAACACCTAAAGGCACTTCTACTGGCATACAGTCCAACTTATTTTTATCAACAAAGCTTTTAGATATGAATGAATGCGTTGCACCACGATCAAATAAAATCATACCAATGGATGGTGGGATGGGAAGCATACCAGTGATAACATCGGTTGCTCCCTCTGCTTGCTCCACTGAAATATTGTTTAGGCGGGCTGATCCTGCTGTTGGAGCTCCCCTGCTAGACCCATGTGAGGATGGGGCTGGTTGGTGGCCTTGCACACGTCCTACCATGGGTGGACGATTCTGAGGCCTCATAGCAAATTCTATCTAGCTGGATTTGGAGGGAATGGACAATTCATCTTTTTGTGGCCCTCTTGACCACAATTGTAGCATTTGTTTCTAGATTGGGGACAGACACTGATATAATGAGGTCCTCCGCACTTATAGCATTTGACTGGAGCTCTAGGCTGGGAGGACTGAGGGCGCTGAACTGGAGCAGCTGCATAAGGTCGAGGTGCTGGATATCTAATCCACCCTGAAGGCTTGAATGGCCTTGGCTGATTTGAGAAAGATGGTTTAGGATCAAACTTAGCCTTTTTCCTCCTATCTTCGTTAAGTAGAGCTTGTTCACTTTCTGCTATCATAGCCCTCTCAGCTAAGTCCTGAAACTTTGTAATTTTGAGAAGGGCTACTTTGGCTCTCACTAGTGGGTTCAAACCTTTCTGGAACCTATAAACTTTTCTGGACTCTGTCTCTACTTCTTCTGGTGCATAACGTGACAACTCATTGAATTTCTTCAAATACTGAGAGACACTCATGCCTCCTTGGATCAAATCCCAAAATTCTCTCTTTTATTGTCCATTTCACCCAAGGGAACATGGGTGGTAATGGAATCGATGTGAATTCTTCCCAAGAAACAGCCGATCCAAGTCACGGTGCGACAATAGTTGGTCCACCATGTCGCCACAGGCCCCATAAGCTGGTGGGTAGCAAATTGAACCTTTTCCTCTTCTGAACACCCAATTGAGAAGAATTTCTTTTCAATCTCGTGAAGCCAATCATTAGCTTCAAGAGGTACTGTGGCTTCTGAGAAGGTAGGTGGACGGGTGTGAAGGAATTCTCCTAATATGACCTGATTCTTAGTGGAGGGATGTGCTCCAGGTATAATATTTGTGAGGAGGGACTCAAGGAACTGATTTTGGTTTGCAATAAATTGATTTTGAGCCTCTTGGGCTTCCTTTTTGGAGTTCTCCATAAACATGAGGACTCTCGAACCGACCGCCTGCTCAGAGTTCTATGATCTTTGTCATTGCCACCAGGAGGGGTGGCTTGCCTAGACCCATGTGGCTGAGGTTGGTTTAGATCCTGAAATGGAACTGGGTTGACCCTGGAATTTCTGGCTGATACTGAGTGGATCCCAACCTAAGGATCAAATCCTGCTCTCTAACTTCACGGTCTGACATGCCTGCAAAAGAACATGGAATGGATGCATGGCATGATGATTAGATTTTGCTTAGAACATATTTTATCTTTCATTAGTCTCTCTTATTTTAGCTAGAGAGATATATAGAACGTTGGACAGCTACTCATATCTGGATTTTATTCATGAGACAAGAGGTCTTTATCGTAGTAGAACATGAGTCAATTTTAGTTGTTACAGCACTTGTATATATAAGGTGAGAGGTGTTTTTTTGTGATTAGAACCATTACGGGTTATGTTTTTAAGAATATAGAGGAAAGAATGGATCTCACCTCTCTCATTCGCCACTCCATTGCAGGACTCTTGACTCAACCTACTGCTATTTCATAAGGGGCAGCATAAATCGCAATTGGAAATAAACGAAAACAATCTGATGATAGAGCACCAGAAACTCCCCGAGATTAACGCACTCGGGCCGCCCTATCTACATAAGAACCATAAGAACATAAGAACCAAATAAGTAAACGATAAAAAGGTTGGTTTTAGAGCACCAACAGCTCATCTACATCTAGTGAAGACAAACGAAAAACAACTTGGTTTTCAAGGGAAGCACCAAGAACCCCTCGAGACGCTGTGCTCGAGTACACCATGGAGCCACGCATCCAGGGACGCCTCGGACAAACGGGTCCGGGTCCGTTTCCTAATCCTTAGCTCCTATATGCTGTCACCAGCTACTACATATATATGTAATCATATACACACAATCTGGTCTCTACCACAGGTATAGCATAATTTAGCAAGCACATGAACCTATCTAACCTATGTTGAATGCAAGGACTACTCATGATGATATGAAATGTAGTAAATGAACATAAACCATAATACTGCTACACCATGATGTTTATAGCATGCTGATTTCCATTACTAATACGGGAGGGCAGCAGCTACATACTTCTGATTTTGCCATGAAACAACCATATAACATCTGAAAACTAATCGTACAAGTGTACACATGTTGGCACAAGTGTAACATACCAGCATAAACATGATTTCTACCATTTACAGCATCCTTATTATGGCAATTATCATCTTTAAGTTAACAGGGCAGCAGTATTAAACATGTTTTTGCCATGCTGAAATGAATCTAATGGCAACATATAATTCAAGTAGCAATTTTCACATATCATACATCGAAAAGAGAACATACAAGTATGGAAATGAGTGCATAATAGAATATAAAACATGATACATCATCCAAAATGATTATAGCATACATAGGGGGGTTACATAAGGGCCGTACAGTTAGAATCAATGCCCTCTACAACCATAACATCAGACTGTTACACACATATTACATGGATATCTCTTCCCCAACTCCTACACCTACTCGACCTCCTCGGGGTCCTCCTCAACCTCCTTGTAATACTGCAAAAAAAATTGAGAAAAGGAGTGGGAGGCCTTCTGGTCCAGTCGACTGCCCATTTTTTTTCCTGGTGCGCCTCCCTCCAGTCCCTTCCAGAAGTCTCCCCCTCCTTCCCGATTCTTCCTCCTGCGCCTCCAGTCTCCCTCCCAGTTCCATTTTTCGTGGCGTCGCCTTGCCCCCTGCGCCTCAGCCTCCTGGCGGCGTCGCCTCCTCCCCCGGCAAGGCGTCGCCCGCCTACACCTCTCTCCCTGTTCGGCTCCAAGAAGAAGAAGAATCAAGACTACTGCAGAACAAGGCACCAAGAAGAAGAGAGGGCGGCCAGCAAGAAGCTTCAACGATCACGAGTCAGGCAGCTCTGCCTTGCCTTTCCCCCATGGCGGTTTCCCCGATCTTGGCAAGTGCTTTCCCCCTCTTGCCTTCTCCGTGTGGTGAGTACTCTGGTACAAATCGAATTGGGGGTTTGGTTTATTGTGCATGTCAGGTGTTTGATGAAATGGCTGTGAGGTATATGCATGTGTAGTTCATATTGCTTTGTATGCTTTCGACTTGGCCGTTGTATCTCTAGGTGGTTATGTTTAATTCCATCCAAATAACGTTGAAAATGGAAGCAATAGTAATTATATTTGATTGCTGGAAAGTTAATTTTGATAGCATGGTATGTAAGAGTATGAGTATGTTGAGATTAGGTCAATGTAGCACATCTATCGATTCTTGCTTTGCTTCTCATGCTTCTCGAATTTGGCCCATGTCATTGAATGGTGCATTAAAGATTCTCAAGAAACTTAGCGACTAGAGAGAAGTGACAACGTTCTAGCTAATAATGTTGTTTGGTTGGGAATTTTGGATTTTTATATTTTTGTAGCTGCCATTGGATTATTATATCATTGAAAGAAACACCCTTAAACCGGGATAATGAGAACTCAAATATGAAATGTTGGATCAGTAGATCAAAATGGTAGACATCTCATTAAGGTGAGAAGGCTAGAGTGTAAAGTGGAATAATTTGGGTGTTTTATTTAAAAAATGTCGATGGCCTTTAATGTATATCTAAGCAGCATATATCTCATCCAATGGTCACAATTGTCAGTTCTTATTCCTCTATTTAAAGGTTAGTTCACGTTTGATACATTCCCTATTTACTCATAATGCAATGTGGATATGTTTCTTAAATTTGAACAATTAGCATGAGCATTTGTGTCGTTTGATTTATGAAGTATTGAGAAGAGTTGGATCTTTGAATGTTAGCTTAATTTGTTAATGGTTTTGAATAAGATCCCAAATTGAGAGAGTTGTCAATGTGTTCTCCTATTATTAAGGTTTAATGTCTGCTATCTAGTGGGTTGCCCGGAGTTTCTATTAGTGTGAATTGGGACTGTTTTTGGCAAGAGTGAGATTTCGTCGTGCATTGAGGTATTGAGTCGGACCTTGATCCATTCTTGTGTGTAACGTTGTTTTCAGGGAGAGTGCCTTCGGGGGTGGTCACGACCCCGCGTTGCCTCAAGCGTCGGTAAAGGCAAGTGCAACTCGTATATCTCTTATAGGGTATTTAGTTAATTGCTTGTGTATGTATATGCTTACGCTATGGTTGCACTCGTGTTTATAAGCACGTCTAGTAAGGTAATTGTCTTTTGATGAAAAGGGTAAGTAATCTGATACAAGTGCATTATTGTTTGAACATGTTATGATTTGTTTGATGAATGTTATGTGCCTTGCCATCATGAAATCATGCTGCAACTCTGGATTGAATGTTATGTGCGTTGTTTAATGAATTCCGTCTAGATGCCGTGATGACATCTTGCTAAATTTTACTTTCATATTCATGTTCACTAGTTTGATAGGCTAGTGGGAATACTGGAAGTATGGGATTGGATTGTGAAAATGATTTGATTTATGATCAAGATAGATGGAATTAGTAATTACTCGAGTATTGGTGATGTGAGTATGATTATGAGTGTTGAGAATGTGATTATGAATGTTGCGAAGATGATTATAAGTGTTGAGAGTATGATTACGAGTGTTGAGAATATGAATATGGAAGTTGAGAATTCGGATATGATGTTGAGAATGGCATTTGCATATGTGCATTCATGAAAAGTGCATTGAGCCAGGGCGGTGAGAAAGTCATACGGAATGTATGACTAATCCAGTGTGCTCGGTTTTCCTACCCCGTAGTCCCATCCACTGGCGTGGATGGGAGCGGTGTTAAGCGTAGGACCCGCTACTAGGTAGCGGGCAAGTCTGTTTCGAGACCCTTCCACGGGATGGTTGGGTTTGAGGGCACGCATCGACGGGTGGTGCTCGGCAATACCGGTATGTGCTAAACAAGAGATGAGACATGCATAATGCATCATGTACCATGAGATATTATGTGAATGAAAGCATGGTTGTGTTGCATCATGTCGCATTTCATTGCACCGCATTGAATCTGTTGATTGTTGATTTATGTGAATGAAAGCATGGTTGCGTTGCCTCATTTAGCATTTCATTGCACCGCATTGAATCTGTTGATTGTTGATTTATGTAAATGAAAGCATGGTTATGTTGCATTATTTAGCATTTCATTGCAATGCATTGAAATGGCAAATTGATGATTTTTGGGAATGGAAGTGACAAATGGAGGATTGAGTCGTGGACTCGCCGAGAAAGGATTAGCGGCGTGGGTAATGTCTCCTTGCGTTTTCTTTTGAGTTGAGTTGGTTGTGGTAAGTGGAGGTAAATCTTGCTTCTTGTATTTGATTATTTAAATTAAGTATTTGCTATGGTAAATTCTAAAGTAAATGTAATCCAGTGGAACGTATTTCGTTTTTTTTACTATTGCACTTTGCTGAGTCTTGGACTCACGCTTGTTTGCTTCCTGTTTTTAGGTACCTTGAAGCTGATTCGTCGGGTTGGGAGTAGTAACACGTGCACGACTGCGGTCTCCAACAAATTTACTTAACAAATTCATTAAATTCTGAATGTAATTAATGTGGTTGTAATGTGTTGTTATCGTGGTGAAGTTTATTAATTTCTATTGGATGTGTGACTGATTATCTAAGGACCTACTAGAAAGTTATCATATAACTGCTATTGTTCTTTTGTCTGCTGAGTGGATGTCCTCTGTTCTAGAAAGGTCATGCCGAAATTTTGTAAATTTCGGTGACTTAGTTTTAAGCCGGTTTGAGAGTTTAGAGATTGAATTCAGTTTCGATCTTTGCGTAAAGATATCATTCGTTATTTAGGGTTTTTGGTAGCATCCATGGCGCGTTGGGCGTCGGGGTGTTACACTCCTCCTCAGGGTCCTCCTCAACCTCAACTCCCCTCTGAACATGCACCCCTGAACTGGTGCTTTGGCCAAGATCCCCTAAAATGGCATTAAGTTGTGCAGCCTCAAGGATGGGACCAGAATGCACACTCATGCGGCCGGTGTGTGCTGGGGTCAAGCTCTGTGGTGGTCTTGAGGTAAGAGGAGGTGGATGGTTCATACACATAGTAGGGAATAGGAATGCCGTAGTCTGGAAAGGCTGGGTAAGTGTATGAGGGATATGCAGGGGCTGGGACACCTAACTCTGGAATGAATGCATACTGGTGGGGAGGTGCTGCTGCTGGAGGTGGTGGAACTGGCGTGGGAGCATCTGGGATATGATCAGGTGTAGCCAAGGGGTCTGCATCAGAAGCGGCTGGCTCAGAGGGTGGGGGCATCATATTAAGAATGGTAGCCTCTAGGGTCCGACGTGCTGTACGCTCTTCGTGGTACTGCTGGTGCCAGTACGTCTCTCTATCCTCAGCTTGTTCCCTTGCCGCATTCGACTCCACAATGAATGCGGCATCGCTTGCCATCATAAAATGGCTAGAGTCCCTTTGAGCTACATGGCTCAAAGCGTCACTAACTGGTAGTGGGCGAGGTGTGGAAGAGGTGGGATGGCGGGCGACTCCCTGAGTACACAGGGGGAAAGAGCCAATGGAGGAGTTACTCAGGTAACTCGCAAACCGAGCCCTGAGTGCCAAGACTGCTCTCCTGATGGTGTCATGTAGAGGTACAGAAGGATCTGCACGACGCCATAAGGAGGTGAACTCCTCATAGAAAGTGGGTTGCACGCCCAACCCACTCACTGCCAATCCTACCCTGGTGGTAGTCTGATCGTCGAAGGTCTCTTGAAAGTACTCTACCCATCCTCCTCCTAACTCTACCAGTACCCACGACAAGGAGGAGGAGTGCGGACCAACTGCCTGCGACTCTGGAATCATGGTACGAGTCATCCTGCAAAAAGGTGGTTAATTGATAAGGGTGACTAAATTTGCAGAAATAACTAGATCAATTAGCATTTTAGTAAATGATAAGATGAGGGGTAACATATATTTAAAGCCATATAGCTAGGATATCCTGTTGGTTGACTACCCTTTTATTTAGACTCTAATTATCTATTGCGTGGTTGTCGTAACCATTGCTCTGATACCATCTGTGGCGACCCGCATAATTAACCCCTGGTAACACTGTCACCTAGAGCTAATTATGTGGACCTCAGCACAGTAACTAGCAAAACATCAGGAGCTCCAATGCTTTATTAGTTACTATACTGTATACAGAATATTGCAGCAGAACAATAATTAGAGACAGATAACGGAATCCTTTATTACATTCCATTAGCCACGCAGGGCTATTGTCTAAGTCTTAACTTTACATCAGACATATTACAACAAAAGAAAGTCTAAAACCTCCTATTTCCCGCTGGACGACTAGCGACTGTATCGCTAGAGCGGGAATAAGGCCGGCTAGTGCTACTACTCCTCCGATAGTATTAGTAGTAGTAACTGCCCTCCGCAGATCTGCTCTGTGACTGTCCTCCACCCATGCCTCGGAGGACAATCCATTCGGTTCAGCGTCTAAGCAAGGGGAGATTTAGCAAGAGTGAGTACTAGGTACTCAGCAAGTATAATAAGAATGAATGCAGAAGATGACTTTCCCAATTGCCCCATTTTCCTATTCCTTTCCTCCTACAACCATTCTCACCCAAATTATCCTTTTTAGAGAATAGGCTTTTGTTTAAAGAGTTGCAAATTTTATAATTACAAAAGACTCTACTAATAATGAGCATGTCACATGTAGTCTCCAATCCTGAAGACTGGCTTGAATTCAAGATTTTACCCTGCGCAGGTCTGTGCCACTTTACCCACAATGACACCCACAAGAGATGCCCTGAGCGTTTATTCTATTCGGTATTAGTCCTCCACCTCAAGCGAGTATGGGGCTCACTGCCCTAGGTTACCCCACCTCGCATGCAGTTTGTACTCTAACCAAACTGCCAAGAAGATAATTTGTACTCGCCAACTCCGCCAAAGAAGACCACCGGCTTCAAATATACCGCCCAATTCACATTCTCAATTCGTCCCCACAGGTCATACCGGCATTTCAAAGACGACATACAACCTTACCCAATGTGGAGTAACTAATACCATCCTAGAACAACCTTTTCTGACCGATTTCACATACTGTGGTTGGCACCAAATTACAGCCCATTACCCAATATTAGATTGTTATTATCTTATATGCTAGCCTATTGTAGAGGACCCCACCGCGAACACCTTCTCATCGGCGTCCTCTACCCCACCATAATAACATATACCCACGGCTCCATTAGTTGGACGAGCCAAACATTACACCGACATCATATTACCATTCCATTCATACATCAAACTCGTTCTCATCAACCCATTTCATCCGTCCATTTTCCAACCTCTCGCCATTTATCCTTCTTACAACTCCCACCCTTTCATTTATACTTTTTATTCTAATATATATATTTTAATGCAGTGATGGAATTTAAATCAGAAAGCCGTAAAACATTTACAGAAATATGATCAATAGAATGCGCTTGCCTGGAGTAGAATTTAGAAGTTCGGCCTCGCTTGAAAATAAGTTCTGATCGGCTGTCGGGTTCTGCTCTGAGCCTGAAAATTAAGTTATATTAATCTACTGCATTTTATTACATATGAGTAGCAATGCCAATATTCTCAATTAACCAATTTTGCTAATCTTCCAAATTTGATCGGTGTTTATTTATATGCATGCTCATCGTCTATTTATATATTCTTTATATGTCTAATGCAAATACTAGTAGGGATGATGCATGAATGCAGGTATGCAAATCCAATCTCCATTTCTTTCTTTATATGCTTGCTTTGCATACGATATACGGCATGTCTTTATTCCTCAATTAGTGCTTCTTTGGTTCATCTATTTTGACCGGATTTTCTTGGTCCCGCTTCATTAAAGGCTGTTTCTTATTGATTGAGCCCGACTATTGTTGCTACTTGCTTGGTTGATTTACTCAAGCGAGTGCTATTGGTGGAATTGAATCACTCGGCTCCTGGTTATTTATTTGGCTATTATCAACCGAGCCATTCGGCTCTTGTTGCTACCACTTGTCTCAATTGGTTATGGCGAATGCTTTCTTGGCTCATATATCTACTCTCATTGCTACTACTAATGCCACTACGCTACTACTTCTTTCTTCACTTCACTCTATTTCGTTGTAGGTGCCTGGCGATTTTTCCCGGCCTCTCCCGCCGATCGCTACTCCTCCTTCTCTCTTGCTGGCGCATGGACTTCTCACTCCCCTCGTCTTTGGTCCACTACTCGGCCTTCCCCATCTTTGGCACTTTAGGTGTTCTTGAGCTAACCCTAGCTCAAGCAGAAATGGGGTTTTTACTTCTCCTTTGATTTTTGTGACTGCTAGGGTTTTGGATCTACTGGTTTTCATGTTCTTGAGGTAAGATTTCAGGTAATGTCTATGATGAAATTGAGGGAACTCTAGGTTGGGGGGGCAAGAATGTTGATACTAGCTAGCTAGGACACTTTCTTCTAGCCACCGGGGTTCTTCTCACCGAGACTACCTTCTTTTGATTCTTCCTCTAATGGCAGCAATGCACTTACTGGAGGTCCTACGATTTGCTTGGTTTCTTGACTTGAAGGAGCTTGGGGTGAAGTAGAAGAAGTAGAGGGAGCAGATTCTTGAATCAGCTTCCTCCTTCTAGCTCCCCGGCTCCTCCTCTTGCTCCAGCCGACTTCCTTCTCCTCCTGGCCTTGCTGATTCTTGCGGTTCCTTGCTGGTTGGCTGCCTTCTGGTCCTTGGCCGACTTACTACTTGCTCCCTGGCTGGCTATTTCTCGCGATGGTGCTAAGGTGGTAAGGAATGGCTGTGTAGCTGCTGGTTGAGAGGCTCTCGGTGGAGAGATGGCAAGAGGGCTGAGACTTTCTGGCTATGGAAAAAGGGGCTGCACTTGGTCTTCTTTTTGGCTGGAACACTCTGCTCTCACTCCTTGCATTGGAGACAGAGCTCGGTGAGGGGGAATGGATGTTTCCAGGTGTTGGCGATCGGTTTGTTTTACTTTTTACTGCTGCAGCCTTTTGATTTACTGAGTTACCACCCAATTCTTCCTTCTCTCACCTGCTACTGTAGCCTTGCATGACTTCCAGGTATGTGACAGAATATGCATGCATCCTTTGCTAATGCTTATGACTAATGATGCTTAGGTTTTGATGATCACCTCCTAATGCATAATTAATATCTAACCAAAATGTTAATGCAATGTTTATGTTTAAATGCGCATGACTAATGGGGGTTAAGGGGGAGGGTCCTCACAATTGCCATCAGCCCAAAATATTTGTTATCGCTCATTGAGGTACCCAATGTTGTCTGTGGGCCAACTAGTCACCTCTCGTGATCTATTAGTATCATTCAGCAATATACAAACCTGTTTTACGTCGTAGACGTGCGTATTCTAGAAAATATATCGCGATAGAAAATATTTACCCTCAGTAAAAGAGAACAGTTTTTTGGATAAACTCAAAATATTGTTCTCAAGGGACAACTCATAACCCAGAACCTGTGAAAGCTAGCAAGTCTCAGCCATTAAGTCACAGGCATGCATTCCTCCCACACACACAAAAGCCTCATTTAATTTCAGTGAACACAACCACACTTCAGTAGGCACGAAGCAACCACAAAATCATCAGGAGCAAGTATTACGAATTTGAAGACAAGGGCCAAGAGCTCCAGAGGGCAAGGTCTCCAAGAAACCAGGAGCCAGAAGCTCACTAGGAGGTAGGGGTGGGCATTCGGTTTTTTCGGTTTTTTCGGTTCGGTTTATTCGGTTTTTAAAAAATTCGGTTTTTAAAATTCGTAAACCGAACCGAAACCGAATAACCGAAAAAACCGAACCGAATAAACCGAATTAATTCGGTTCGGTTTTTCGGTTATTCGGTTAACCGAATTTTCCTTGGTTCAAATGAAAGGCAGACTATATTCATCTACTGCATGGGACAAATTCTAATATAGAAGATGGTAGCATGTACCTCCCCAAATCACACATAAAAAATGCAAGTGGCTTGCCACTATGGCATCAAGGCAGCAGGTATGTAGTATATGTGGTGCAGAAGACAAGAGTAATCATAAATAAAACATGCAAGTTACTACTCTTAGCTGTTATCAAGAGAAGTAGAGAACAATATTCGACAGATCAGTACCATGCTGTGTAGTCTCAAGAATTTTTCTTTATCCATCATGATTTTATATAGAGCTGAACAGTTATGATTAACATGGCACCGTGTAAATTTCTCAAACGAACTTCAAATAATAGCATGAGTGCTCTAACAATATGAGTTCATAGCATGTATCAAGATGTCACAGCATGTACGTTTTCATTAATCATTATTTGTGTATACTTCAACAGATCAGTTTAACATTGGGAACAAACTCTCTTTACTCGCATCAACCCACCGGATTATCCTCTGTGTGGTCGGACCTAAACAAGCGTTGAAACGGCAATACGACATAGCATCACAAGGCCGGATTATCCTCGTGTGGTCGCGCGACAAGGCGGAGGGCGACGAGCGCGATGAGGCGTCGGCGTCCGAGCTCAAGACGGCGCGCGAGGGTCACGGAAGCCGAGGCGGCAACCGACGTTCCCGATCTTTGAACGGCCAAAGGCGATGAAGCGGCGCTTCGGTAGCGCCGCGGCGATGGAGCGGACGAGCACCGATCGAGGCGACTTGGAGGAGGGCGCTGCACCGGGAGCGTCGAAGGCGGCAAGAATCCTCGGTGAGCGGTCGCGGTCGGAATCCCGTGAGCGAGTCGCCACTTCGCCGCCCGCCGTAAGTGGTAGTGAGGTTGGGCGGTTGGCTAGGGTTTGATTCGAAGGGCAAGGGCGCTGGGGACTAGGGAGTGACCGAGGAGTGATTGCTGATTTGGGGAAATGGGGAATCAAGACTTGAAGAATGAAGATCGAAGTCCGCTGTCACGCCGCCGATTGAGTTTTTTTTTCGGTTCGGTTCGGTTTCCAAATCTATAAAACCGAACCGTAAACCGTAAACCAATAGCTAGAATAAAATCAACCGAAACGAAAACCGAAAAACCGACAATTTCGGTTATTTGGTTCGATTCGATTCGATTTTCTTTTCGGTTTAAAAATGCCCACCCCTACTAGGAGGCCAAGTTACCCTATATCAAGTTGTTCAGTAGAGCAAGTGAAGGGCACAACCACTTCTACATCTCCTTCATCACCACAACCTGCATCGATTTTTTTCTTTTTCCCGCCAGTATTAATCCATAGCCATCATCCCAAGAGCATCAAGTTGCTAGTGTGTAGCAATAGCAAATAGAATGGCCAACAAATGGCGATGAGAGGCCGAGTAGTAGAAAATGAAGTTAGTAGTCTCAGATTAGCCAAAATCATCAGAGACCACATAGTTCTTACCATTTTAGTTTGTAGCACAGAACACAATAAACATCATGAAATAGAAAATAATCACAGTAGATCCAAACCCTAGCATCTGTGTCAAGTCAGAGAGACGGGCTTATGCAACCAGCACGACTACGCGGGCGCGTGAGCTTGGGGAGAGGGAAGCCATGAGGTCATGGCGACCATCCGGCGGGATTGGGCCGAGCTACAGCTCGAGCCGCCCGAGCCCAGAAGGAAGGCAGTGCAGGTCATGGACCCAGACCGCGCGCGTGAAAAGTGTAGGCCAGGAGGCCGAGAGTTTGGCTCTGGTGCCTAGGGGCGAGTCTAGGCTTGGCCATCGGGCTGAGGTGGCACGGAGGCTTTGCGGGGGTGAGGAGATAGCCACTGGTTGGACCGGCGTGAAGGAAGCCGTGGTAGCAGCAGCAGCATCAGTCAAGAATGGCGTAAAGAGGCGCCAACAAAAAAAGGGCGCAACCGACCGGCCATGGCAAGCTCTGGAAGGAAAAGAGCAAAAGCAAGAGAATGGGGAAATGTGGAAGAGGAAGAAGTGGCCTGTAAGAGCAAGCCCAACCCACGTCCTAAACCTCCCCCTATCCTAAATTATAAAGAGAATTAGAAAAATGTGAGCTCCAACCCAACCCTTATAAGGAATCTCTATTTTAGGGAGATCCTTCTCACCCCTACATCTAGGGCTTTTCCTTCCACCTATTATTTTCTTCAACATTTTTTAATTCATTATTTCTATTTTTAGTAAATAATTCATGGGTGAAAAGTAATAATAATGTTTAGATAAATAATAGGGATGAGTAATAGGGAGTGTGGGTTGGAGACAAATTTGATATAGGGTATCCCTAATTTTTACACCACCCCTAAATGAATGATTTAGGGGGAAAATATAAGGGTTTGGGTTGGAGTTGCTCGAAGCGAATGGATAAGGCTTCGGCCAAGATGGGAGAGAGAGAAAAAGAATAATGAAAAAAGAAAAAATAGAAAAGGAAAGAAAAAGGAAAAAGAAGAAGAAGAAAAAGAAAAAAAAGTAAGAAAAAATTGGAAATTCTGAAATTCATAAAATTTGCTGCTTGATCGGAGAAAAATAATCACAAAATCAATTATGTATTAATATATGCATAAATCAACTACAGTCAATAAATAATCAGAAAAATGAAATAAAGAAAAAGAAAAGAAAAAAAAGAAAATTTGAAATTGAGTAAATCCACTAAAATAAAAATTATCTAATCAATCAAAATCTATTAAAATCAATTAAATCAATCGGTTAAGCTAATAAATAAAGCGTGATCAGATAAAATCGAATAAAGCTCTAAAAATTGCAAAGTAAATTTTATATATCTTAGAATAATAAGAGGTTCAGGTTGGATGCCTAAAACAAGTAAAAATTTATTGCCACTAAAATATGGCATTTATGTAATTTTAGAAAATAAATTCAATCACACTAAGGATATTCACTCGCGTGAAGACGTATATTTCTATCAAGATCCAGGCAAGTTCACTTGGTCATATTTATGTAACATCTTGAAAAATTCAAAAATAGGAAAAATGAAAATTTTGAATTTAAAAATGGAATTGAATAAAAATTTCAATTGGAATCAAGTTTTTGATTTAAAACAATATATTTCCCTCATTTTCTTGCATTCTAGTCTTAAGAAAAGGATAAATAGCAATTTAAAATCATTTCTTCCAAAGAAAACAAACTATAAAAATGAATTTAAAATGTAACATTTAATTTGAATGTCCATTTCTGATTTTTCTAAAGTTATTTGTTTTGCATTAAAAGAAAGAGTCATATATATTGAAATGGTTAAATGGTAAAAGTAAAATATCAACAAAATATCTAAAAAAATAATATTAAAATATTGGAATCCTCCAGAACCCTAATCATAATGTTTGAGAGAATTCTAGCAATTAAAATAAAAGAAAATGCAAGAAAATCACAAGATAAGAAATCGATCCAGATTTTTGGAAATTTCCAAATCTTATCTTGAGTTGATATTTTTATCATCTGTGGTAAAAAGATCAAAAATTAAAACTTACATTTGAAGTCTTTAAACATTCGAAACAAAAAGCAAATAAATCTAGAAATAGCAATGTCAGAATTTTTGTAATTTAAATATCAAAGATAAAAATCTAAAAATTTTAAAAAGATAAATATTATTATTTTAAACCTCCAAAAAATATAAATAAAATATTGACCACAAATTCATCTTAAATTAAATAAAAATTAGAAAATAGAAAATCGGCAAGATGTATTGTTAGAATTGTTTAAATGTTTCTACTAAGATTTTTAGTCGAAATTTTACTAGACAAGAAAAATTATCTTTTCGATATATACAAAAATTTTCACAAAATACTAAGTAGGTTTGGTATCTCAATCAGTAGATATTCGATTGTCCAGAAGGCTTTAGGGTAGTGTACATGTGTGCAACAGACATGTGGGCCCCCCTACCTTAGCTGGCCTAGCCGACAGCCTTCGTTTTCCCTCTCTTCCTCTTCCTTGCTACTCTTTCTCTCACGCAAAGAACCAAGAAACAAGCTGCATCACTGCCTCCCCTTGCTGCCCTTCTTTGTCTTGCCTGCACCATAACCTTGCGTAGTCCAAGGTGCCAACCTGCCATGTTGACCTGTCTTTCCTCTGCCACAGCATCCAATCACTGGGATTCATAGCTACGGCAAGATATCTTGAGT
The DNA here is from genome assembly GCA_036346375.1 of Guadua angustifolia. Classification (NCBI taxonomy): domain Eukaryota; kingdom Viridiplantae; phylum Streptophyta; class Magnoliopsida; order Poales; family Poaceae; genus Guadua; species Guadua angustifolia. Next base: position 26,493,364 of record CM070520.1, read on the forward strand.
TTTCCAGCTCCATCGTGACTGGCCGCCAAATCCAATCAGGTTCATGTCTTGATCTACCGCCTTAACCTAGCTATTTAAGTAGCCCCTGAGTTCCAATTAGCGACCACAAATTCCTTCAGCATTTCCTTCTTCACAACCGAGCCCAATTTTGGCAGTCATCACCCTCTTTCCCATTATTCTGTGTCACAGCCGTAACCTCGCTACCATATCAAGTCGCTACCAAGCATCACCCACAAAGCCCCAAATTTCAATTACTTAAGCCAATGGTGACCTCGACCATCACCGAATACAGTCCACACTCCAGTTGAAGCTCACCTTCTTCGGCGAGTTGTCGCATCGAGTACTTCTCTGCACCGTCGCTCCCCGCACGGTGAGAACCCTAGCCAATTGCTTACTTTCTTGAAGAAATAGCAAAATAGAGTCCCCGTGTCTCGGTGATACTCGTACCAGTGAAAATAAGCCAAAAATAGATGGTCTTCAAGCTTTGCCTCTCGCCGGCCACGGCGGCCACCACACCGTGCGTTGGCGACCCACTTCCCGGCCATCTCCGGCCACCGCAGACCCATCCCTAAGTGCGCGAAGGTCTGCTGATGCTCGCGATGGAGTCAATTCGCCAGCTCCAGCACTCCACCACCGGCGAGCTTGGATTGCCCCAGTTCTGCTCTCTCTCTCTCTCTCTCTGTCAAGCGGGACTGGTTGGTTAGCAAGATAAGTAGCACCTAGTCACTGCCAAATGGGCCCACTCGTCGGTTGCACAAATGCACGAGCAGATTACTGTCAAGTAGGTCTGGTCAGTCAATGCTTCAGCCTAGTCCTAGCCCAAAAAGGGAAAGCGTAATCACAGCTTAAAGGCAAACTTTTCTGTTTTGACAAATTTTCTGATTTTAGTATTTTCAAACCCGAGCTCATTCAAATAGCCATATCTTGTTTATTTCAAATCCAAATTTAGTGAAATAATTTTATAAATTCATGATAAATCATGTAGATTCTGAATATGCAAAAATATTTTGAAAATAAGCTCTGTTTAAATTTAAAATTTAAATTTAAAGAAAAGAGTTAAGATATGCTATGAATAAAATTTATACAAACAAGCCCCTATTTAAATGAAACCAATTTTTGTTAGAAACTAAAAGGCCTTAGGAACCCAAATATGAAAAAATATGTAAATTTTGACTTGATTTAGATCATTTCCTAAAGTAAATTTTTTCCGATGTATTGAATATTCAAATATGAATATCTTTTGCAAAAAGAGTTCAAATCATGTCAAAACAATTCCACTGTGTTTAAAATCTGGTAATCTACCAAAATATACAGAAACATTTAGAATTTAATCTACTTTAATTTAGATTAGAAAACGGATTGCTCTCCAATACATAGAAATCAAAATAGTTCCAACCAGAATAAATAAACTCAAATATTTATAAAACCAATTCTTATGCTTCTTTAGGCCATAATATCCCTATTTATATAAAATATTTCATAAGTTGTTAGGTTTGAATTGAATTTGTAAATAATTTTGCCTTATGTACATGTATACACACATACATGTGACTAGTACGTAAAAGCCATAAAAGAAAACAATCCTCAAGGTGCTTTAAGTCTAGAATAATTAATCTTGCAAAGATAGCTGTATTCAGCTTAGATTTAACCAAGTTCTCAAATAAGTATTGATTTCTTCATATAAATGATTGATGTATATAGTCATCATCAAAAGATATTAATGCAAGAGCCAATTCACCTATGCTCCATAACCCAAAACCATCCTAAAATGCAGAAGTAATTCTATTGCAACATGCTTTGGATCAGAATCCTCTTGAAAGCTTAACTCTGCGCGATGTAAACCCTAAAATTCATAACATAGATATACGAACTTAAGTAATAAAAAAACAATAATCAAAATATTTGTATCACCAGAATCTTCTTAAAAATCACAAATATATATATCCAGTAACTTAACATAACAGGTCTAGCATATTCAAAACTTAACTTATGCAAAGTTAATTAAGGAATGAGTATTATTCACATATAAATCATACAACAAAGTGACTAATGTTTAATCCTATTAATCCAAATAATCTTTGCATCTTGAATTGAAATGAATTCGAAATCATAAATATAAGAATACATAATTTTAGCTTCATGAATTCATAAAACAAAAATAGATAATCCACAAAAGAAACCGTGCATCGCTCAACCTAAAAGCTATCAACAATATGTATATACATATTTAATCGGCTAAAACATGAAAATATAGAATCAATCAACCCAAGAACACACTTGTTTTCTATAGTTGATTCTATTTGGTTTTTCATTTGATTTCTATTTGCCCTTATTGAAAACTTGTTATTTGTTGTGTTCTTTGTTGAATGACGTGTAGAACCCGACGTCATTAATCCCGCCATCGACAACGTCGACTGTGACTACGACTTCATCGTAAATAGAAACTAAGTAAGGCAAGTGTAACATCCCAAAATTTGCCTTTATTATTATTTTATTGCTATTTATGCCTTTTGTGATTTTTCTGGATTTACTGAATTTTTCTGGAATTTATTTATTTTCAATTAAGTATTTTGGCCTTTTGTGAAAACTAATTATATATAGATAAAACTAATATAAAGTTTGGCTAAAATATTTTATTTGAGTTCAAAATGTCTCAAGATATTTTTGAGAATTTTCTTGGATTTTCTCCTGATATTTTATTGCGTAAAACTAATGAAATTAATTATCATAATTATTTTAAAAGAGAAATGCTGGAAAATGTCGAAACAGTGTTGGGCCAAAATCCTTCTAGCAGCCCATTATTGTGTAGTTGGTGCAGCCCAGTTGCTTCCACCGTTGGCCCATTAGCCTGAAGTCGCCGCGATGACCGTAGGATCTTCATCGAAGGGTCAAGATCAAGCCACGTCAGTGATAATGTTTCAACCGCTGGATCGGGAATAGACGGCTGTCGCTTGAAGATGAGGTTTCGTATTAGGGCTGGTTCTTTAAACCATTGGATTTGGATCGAACAGTCGTGATCAACGTGTACCAGTATGGGACTCCACAGAATCTAAACCGTTTGAAGGTTACACGCGCGTGGTTAGGATGCGGACCCCTGGTGAAATCATGATCATTTGCTGCGACGCGTGGCTGATTCGCATTCATCGTCTAACCGAGACCGGCCTAAACTCCTCGCTGTGGCCATGGCGGACTCCTAATCTGAATCGTCCAAGCCGTGGAGTATTTCGACTATTTAAGGAGCGCATCGGCGTCACCGAAGCATGATCAATCAAAACCCTAAGGTCTAGCAAGGAAAATCACCGTAGTTTCACCGTAATCGAAGGTTTTTGTCAAGCACCGCCACAGCGAAGAAATCATCAATTCATCGCCATCCACGGAGGTTAGGACCCGAGACTGGTGTGCTTGTGTTCATCATCAAGGGGCGCATCCTGTGCGCACATTGCCGACACGAGGAGATCACTGGAGCGCCGTCGCCCTCAAAGCCCTACCCGCCATGCTATTCAAGATGAAGCTGCCACCTATTCTATGAACAAATCTAGGATCTGAGCGTGTCTGGAGGTAGGCGACGTTGAGAGCACTCTAAGGATGCCCTCGCCAGTCGCCGGCGACGACTGGCCAGCATTGAGCCTAAAACTGGATATAATGCATTTGCTATTAATATTTGCTGAGTATGTTTGTACTCACTCTTGCTAAATCCCCCTTTCCTAGAGACTAATTTTGATGATCCATGTTCTGGTTGGGACGTGGATTCCGATGGACTCGTCTACGAGGCATGGAATGGGGAGCAGCCACAGGATCGATGTCATTTAGAGGAATACTACCAGGAGAGTTAGGACGATGGATAGACAATACCTTACCTTCAGGTTGGGATGTCATTAGTATTGGGTATTATATTTCTATAATACTTGTATCTTTTGTTTTATTAAGTACTAAACATGTAACCCGTATGGCAATGCAATGTACTAAAGTTTCCATTTCAGTCTCTAATTATTGTTCTGCTGTAACACTCTGAATTTGGCATATTAGCTTATAAAACATCGGATCCGCTCGATGTTTTGTTAGCTAATATGCCTAGACTAATGTAATTAATTCAAGATTAATAGTTAGGTTATTGTCATTATCCTGGGTTATATGTATAAGCCTATGTAGACTATAGAGTAACTAGGAGTAGTACACATATGTGTAAATGCATGTGTCTCAGAAGGGATCATGAAACTGAAATTATTACTACTAAAATACTTTTGAGTGAAAAACTGTAACACCCCGGCGCCAACCGCGCCATGGATGCTACCAAAACCCTGAATAACTAATGACGCACCTCTACGAAAGGATAGGAAACAACCTTTAAACTCCTAAAACCGGCTTAGAAACTAAGCCACCGAAATTTTCAAAATTTCGGCATGACCTCTTTAGAAAAGAGGACATCCACTCAGCAGACAAAAGAGCAATTGCAGTTATATGATATATCAATCACTCAAACATAATGAAACATTCTAGCAGGTCCTTAGATAATCAATCACATAACCAACCGGAAATTAGTAAACTATGCCACAATCAACAACACATTACAACTGCCTTAGATACAATCAGGCTTTACAATTTAATTGAATGAGGTGGCGGTGACCGAAGTCGTGCACGTGCCACTACTCCCATCCTGACGAGCCAACTCAAGGTACCTAAAACAATAAACAAACAAGCGTGAGTCCTAGACTCAGCAAGAGCATCAAATATGAAAAGTATCCATTCAATTGAATTACAATCACTTTAAGACATAATGTAACAATACACTTAAATGACATCAACAAAAATCAATGAAGCAGTTTGATTTGTATAAGCCCAAGATAAAAGAACACAATTACTTCATAACTCAGATTAAATGAATCCCGAACCACAGGAAATAGTTTATCTATCTTTCATACCTCAATCGACGGCTTCGGATGAGTCCACGACTCAATCCCCAACCTGTACTTGCCATCAGTACATGAACTGCAATTATCATTCGCTATGCCATGCAATGCAATATGCTTTCATGATCGTGCACCTTTTCATCTTGTTATATCAGTATAATGAGTGTACGTCCGTCCGGCGTACACCCTCTCATTCCCGTCCATCCCGTGGAGGGGCCTACTCTTAATGACTCGCTCCGATCCACCACGATGGATGGGACTACGAGGTAGGACTTTCAAATGGCGCTCCGGATTAGTCATAACTTTCTCACCGACCTCACCGGATTAGTTATGACTTTCTCACCGACCTGGCCTATGTCTCATGCAGGACATGTATGCAACCGATGCAATTGAACACACTAAAAAGAAACAACTTACATGCTCACTTTTCACTTGCCGGCATTCATCCATTAACATGATAATCATTTGCTATAAGATTCCCTCAAGAGCATTAAGATAACAATTAAAGCATTGAGATCAAAACATGACAACATCGCTGATTCTCATATACGCCATCCCTAATGGAAACGAATAGCTTGCATTGTCAGTGAGCTTATTAATCATTTCTAACAAACAACAAAAAGAAGAAAACACCACAACTCAAGAGTCAAGATTTCACTGATCACCAAGCACTAACCACTAAGTTATTCACGGCCACAGCTACCAGATGCATTTGACAAGCTGTCAAATTCCGTTTACTAGAAACAACACAATTTCAAGCCACCAAATTCAAAAGACTTATCACTCCTGACAAGTTTTCCCTACTCTCATCTTCCTTTTATTGGATTATGAAATCTTTCAGCAATGCATGAAGAAGCACAACAAGAATGACTTGTCGGTCTAATGTGCAGTTCACACTGCAGATTACAATCACTAAATGTAGTTTTGATCTCATATTCAGGCTGTAGATGATGGCCTACGGAATTATTATTGGATGACTGAGCCGAACATCAAATTCCTTAATACCTCCAAAGAAGACATATCCGTATTCCATACCAGCACCAAAGTAAGCACATATATGCTAGTCAAAACTAACTAATCTCTAATCCAAGAAAAACCAGATATTTAAACTTCTATATGACAGAAGCTAGACAAGGCCACAAGAATAATCATTTATCACCACGCTAACCAAAATTGTTAGTGTTCTTTTACAAAAAGAGTTAATAACTGGAAATCATTCTCATAAAACTCACTAATAAATGGGCATGCATACACTGATAGTTCCATTTACTCCATGATAAGGAAGAATGATCTCAAAACAGCATGGTAGTTCAAGCATTCCATTGAGATATTACAACTAGAACCCATCAAATGAAACCATGAATATTTTATAGCACCATCTGGGTAAAAGCTAATAAGGCTTGAGCTAATTAGATCCTACTAATCCCACCCTCTAGTCAACAACCAAGGGTAAGTGGTGTTGAACATTGCACTTATTCATGGTTATATTTTTTAACATGCAGCTGCCTTAGCCCTTAATCATGTATAATCATCAACTAAACAATAGCAAGCATCATGATCATATTATGCTAGATTAACGGATACTTAAGTAAACACATACACATCGCAAGAACTAGGAATGAAAGTATATACATTCCAATAGTAAGCCATTTTTTTTGCTCACAGCTAAACCTATGAACAAAGTTGCATGGTAAAATCTGCCATACCAGCACATGAGACATTCTTAAATGCACAAAATATTGATCAGTGGACAGAATCCGTAATAAACATTCTTAAAATCATAACACATTTAACCCAGGATCACAAATTTATATTCATCCTCGTGAACACATCAAGACAGAGACTAATTCCCAAGTCATGCAAGTGAATCACATATACGCACCAAGCATGGAGTGTTAATGAAAGGGTAGAAAAATCAAATGCTCAAGGCCAATGATCTTGCCTTGCTAATCTGCAACTCGCCATCGCAGAGCCGAGCCGAGGTGGTGGCGGTAGCCAATGAAGAGCCAGCCAGTGGTGCCATGCGAGGGAGTGGCAAGGCCGGGCGAAGCTGGCGCAGCGGTCGGGCTGGGAGGCGGCAAGGAGGCTCATGGGAGACCAGGGCGGCGCCGAGGAGGCCGGGCGGCGCCGAGGACCGGTCACGCTGGGAGGACGCGAGCACGGCGGCCGAGGCGGGAGCCGGAGGCGCAGGGCGCGGCCGGAGCGCGCAGCCCAATGCGGGGGCTGGCCGGAGGCGGAGTCGAGCACGGGCGGGCCGGTTGGGCAAGACTGGGCCGGAGGTGGCAGGGCCAGGCCAGCGAGGAGGATCTAGGGCGGCGGGGAGGAAGCCCTCTGGCTCTCCCACTCTCTCTCTCTCTCTTTATTTTTTTCTAGGGTTTTCAATTAAATCCTCTCTTCCCTTTATACTCCCACAATTGGGTGCTAAAATAAAAAGGCTAGGGGAGGAAAATAAATGCATGACAAACTAAGGTTTTGCAATTTAAAGAAAAAGGGCCAAAACCATAAACCCAAATTCAAATTCCAGCCAAGAACCCCGGTAAAACAAATTGCGATACACTCTTCCCTTTAATGTAATTGACCTCAATTTTGAACACCACAAGAACACCGAGAAGAACCACGGAAACAGATCGACAAAGCGAAAATACCCATAAAGAATCAAGTGGGATACTTCACACACGAGACTCCAAAACTCGAGTCACTTCTCTTTTCAACTTGAGAAGTCACGTTCCCCCACACGAAGGCGCTTATTGGGACCGGACAGTAACCAAAACAAAGAGCATAATCTCACTTATACTCAAACCAGGAATCCACATCCAATCATTTTCTTTCTTCACACTAGAAACCAAAGAGAATCTCGATTCTCTTACAAAAACTAACCACCCTCCTCAACTTGAAATCAATGCAATAGAATGTACAAGGGGAAAAACTTAACTGAGAAGAGGAACTTCACACAACAACCAACTCCTTCACCAAAACGAACCTCTTTTGCTACCCACAAAAGACTTCACCCTTTGGAACACTCACAGAGATCATTTCCTTTAAATAGCAAGTCCAAAGACAACAATTTTCGGGTGTTAAAAAGCACAATCCACTCATATACCTCTGAGTGTAAATTCCGTAATCATAACATGAGCTAAATATTTAGCCACCGCAGAAAAATGACATGGATCAATGAATTGGAGTAGTCCGAAGACTAACATTACATCATTTCATAATTACGCATTCTTTCTTCCTCATAATCGTTCATCCATTAACTCCGCCTCTTGGCGAAACACAACGAATATGGAAATTTCCATTGCACACCAAACAGAACGCCTTAAACAAAAGGCATACATCCACAAAATTACACTGACAACCTAATTTCCATAAGTATTTAAAGATAAGCTCATCTTACATCCCATTATCTCTAATATACTTGCACCTTTAACATTAAAGGTTTCAATGTTCACACTCAACGCCTTTGGGAAGCCCCCAACAAGACTTAGCAAGAATTTCATAACCACTCTTCCTTGGATCACTTTCTCCAGAATTTACCCCTCGACTAATTACATCCGCGACCGGAAATGTTATCACCAACATTAAACAAATTCTCCCCCATAAAACTCATCAAAGAAGACAGGTTAGAATTTTATCCCGAATTTAACCTACCATCCAAAATTCCTATTCGTCAACCATATGACGAACACAAAGATCAACTATCTAAGTCACCAATGATTTAGACAATTGAACCCCATCAAATTATTTAAACAAGTTCCTCAACCAAACTTGTTATTACTTCTTCGACAAAATCTTTTCTAACCTTACGCAACCTCCGCTTATAAACGTGGATCACCATGACCCACAAAATAATTTTTGCCATCTATCCAATTAGGGTCGACCACCTTATCGCAACAACATGAACATTCCACTAACCCTCTATGAGAAGATCTACAATCAAACTACAACTTACTCTGACTGGCATTATTTTCCTTTCCAGAAAAGCCAACCAAAACTTCCAAAGAAGCTCGACTCTCAAAACACTTCGGAAATGACAGGACTCAAGCACGGTCATTCAACGATCCCCAAACCAAACCTCAAACTCCAAGTTCCACGAAGGAAAGGAGTTACACAATTAATTTCACGGAAAGGAAAAGCGAATCGATCGAATACACCTTTCCTTTTAAACCCCAAACCTAAAGTTCTCACGACTTAAGTTTTTCACCAAAACTTCAACTTGGAGAACGACAACACGAAGAAATCCATGTCTTTCCTGCCAACAACCAATGAGGCGCAACACTTAACTTTCAAAAACTCATTTCAAAATTTTCCGAAGAAACTCGACCCTTCATTTCACCGCACGACAAGATTTAACTCTTGTCATGCCCTAAACTCAAAACAAAGCTAAAACACGAAGCTCCTACAACAGAAGGAGTTACCCAAACGCTTTCCCAACAACGAAAGAAACGAGAGATTGAATACCCCTTTTAAACTTGGGGAAAGACAACGACAGGAAGAAATCAGAGTCTTTCTCCGCAAAGCAACTAAAAGAGACGCAACATAATACTCTTTTCTTTGACTTAAATCCAAGAAGACCAAAGAAGACAACACCCGTATAACGTACTCCATCAACCCTTCGATCTATATCAAAATAACAAGAACTCTCCTCACCCAAGGTGATGAATCCTCCGGTGTTGGCTCTCAACTGCCACACCGCCTAAAAACGGCTTATATGACAGTACGACATACCTTCGGCACAAAGAGTCCCATCGACACCACGAAACAATATACCACTTCAAAATCATAGCCATCAATAATACCATAGCCTTATCAAGACTAACATATAACCTACCAACAAGTATCAGAATATCAGCAAAACAGAAATAAGCACTGTAACACAACGCGATGATAACCCATCCCTTTCCTATTGTGCATCAGTGTGTCAAGTTTTAATTTAATTAACCATTCTACCTCAAGTTTTAAGGTTATTGCCCCAGGGCCACATTTTAAAGGTTCAACCTAACCCATATTTCTACTTTCATACAGCAAAATTTTTAATTCATTCTAGCATTACTCACTACATTCAAACACCACGGACCTGAAGCCCGCTCTGATACCAACTGTAACACCCCGGCGCCAACCGCGCCATGGATGCTACCAAAACCCTGAATAACTAATGACGCACCTCTACGAAAGGATAGGAAACAACCTTTAAACTCCTAAAACCGCTTAGAAACTAAGCCACCGAAATTTCAAAATTTCGCATGACCTCTTTAGAAAAGAGGACATCCACTCAGCAGACAAAAGAGCAATTGCAGTTATATGATATATCAATCACTCAAACATAATGAAACATTCTAGCAGGTCCTTAGATAATCAATCACATAACCAACCGGAAATTAGTAAACTACTCCACAATCAACAACACATTACAACTGCCTTAGATACAATCAGGCTTTACAATTTAATTGAATGAGGTGGCGGTGACCGAAGTCGTGCACGTGCCACTACTCCCATCCTGACGAGCCAACTCAAGGTACCTAAAACAATAAACAAACAAGCGTGAGTCCTAGACTCAGCAAGAGCATCAAATATGAAAAGTATCCATTCAATTGAATTACAATCACTTTAAGACATAATGTAACAATACACTTAAATGACATCAACAAAAATCAATGAAGCAGTTTGATTTGTATAAGCCCAAGATAAAAGAACACAATTACTTCATAACTCAGATTAAATGAATCCCGAACCACAGGAAATAGTTTATCTATCTTTCATACCTCAATCGACGGCTTCGGATGAGTCCACGACTCAATCCCCAACCTGTACTTGCCATCAGTACATGAACTGCAATTATCATTCGCTATGCCATGCAATGCAATATGCTTTCATGATCGTGCACCTTTTCATCTTTTTATACCGGTATAATGAGTGTACGTCCGTCGGCGTACACCCTCTCATTCCCGTCCATCCCGTGGAGGGGCCTACTCTTAATGACTCGCTCCGATCCACCACGATGGATGGGACTACGAGGTAGGACTTTCAAATGGCGCTCCGGATTAGTCATAACTTTCTCACCGACCTCACCGGATTAGTTATGACTTTCTCACCGACCTGGCCTATGTCTCATGCAGGACATGTATGCAACCGATGCAATTGAACACACTAAAAAGAAACAACTTACATGCTCACTTTTCACTTGCCGGCATTCATCCATTAACATGATAATCATTTGCTATAAGATTCCCTCAAGAGCATTAAGATAACAATTAAAGCATTGAGATCAAAACATGACAACATCGCTGATTCTCATATACGCCATCCCTAATGGAAACGAATAGCTTGCATTGTCAGTGAGCTTATTAATCATTTCTAACAAACAACAAAAGAAGAAAACACCACAACTCAAGAGTCAAGATTTCACCGATCACCAAGCACTAACCACTAAGTTATTCACGCCACAGACTACGGATGCATTTGACAAGCTGTCAAATTCCGTTTACTAGAAACAACACAATTTCAAGCCACCAAATTCAAAAGACTTATCACTCCTGACAAGTTTTCCCTACTCTCATCTTCCTTTTATTGGATTATGAAATCTTTCAGCAATGCATGAAGAAGCACAACAAGAATGACTTGTTTGTCTAATGTGCGTTCACCTCGCAGATTACAATCACTAAATGTAGTTTTGATCTCATATTCAGGCTGTAGATGATGGCCTACGGAATTATTATTGGATGACTGAGCCGAACATCAAATTCCTTAATACCTCCAAAGAAGACATATCCGTATTCCATACCAGCACCAAAGTAAGCACATATATGCTAGTCAAAACTAACTAATCTCTAATCCAAGAAAAACCAGATATTTAAACTTCTATATGACTGAAGCTAGACAAGGCCACAAGAATAATCATTTATCACCACGCTAACCAAAATTGTTAGTGTTCTTTTACAAAAAGAGTTAATAACCGGAAATCATTCTCATAAAACTCACTAATAAATGGGCATGCATACATCGATAGTTCCATTTACTCCATGATAAGGAAGAATGATCTCAAAACAGCATGGTAGTTCAAGCATTCCATTGAGATATTACAACTAGAACCCATCAAATGAAACCATGAATATTTTATAGCACCATCGGGTAAAAGCTAATAAGGCTTGAGCTAATTAGATCCTACTAATCCCACCCTCTAGTCAACAACCAAGGGTAAGTGGTGTTGAACATTGCACTTATTCATGGTTATATTTTTTAACATGCACGGTGCCTTTAGCCCTTAATCATGTATAATCATCAACTAAACAATAGCAAGCATCATGATCATATTATGCTAGATTAACGGATACTTAAGTAAACACATACACATCGCAAGAACTAGGAATGAAAGTATATACATTCCAATAGTAAGCCATTTTTTTTGCTCACAGCTAAACCTATGAACAAAGTTGCATGGTAAAATCTGCCATACCAGCACATGAGACATTCTTAAATGCACAAAATATTGATCAGTGGACAGAATCCGTAATAAACATTCTTAAAATCATAACACATTTAACCCAGATCACAAATTTATATTCATCCCTGGTGAACACATCAGCACAGAGACTAATTCCCAAGTCATGCAAGTGAATCACATATACGCACCAAGCATGGAGTGTTAATGAAAGGGTAGAAAAATCAAATGCCTGGCGTCAATGATCTTGCCTTGCTAATCTGCAACTTCGCCATCAGAGCCGAGCCGGAGGTGCAGGCGGCCGGCCAAGAGCCAGCCAGTGGTGCTTGGCGGCAGAGAGCTGAGGCGGCGGCGGCCTGTGCGCAGCGCCTGCCTCGAGGGGAGGCGGCGGGAGGCTCATGGGAGACCAGGGTGGCCAGGAGGCAGGGCAAGGCCGAGGACCCACACGCCTGGAGGACGCGAGCACGGCCTGTGTGTGGGAGCCGGAGGCCAGGGCGCCTTGGCGCGGGCACTGGCCAGTGTGGGCGGGGCCCGAGGCGGAGTCGAGCACGGGCGGGCTGCCGTGGGCGCGGCAGGCAGGAGGTGGTGGCCGAGGCGCCATGAGGAGGATCTAGGAGGCGGTGGGAGGAAGCCCTCTGGCTCTCCCTCTCTCTCTCTCTTTATTTTTTCTAGGGTTTTCAATTAAATCCTCTCTTCCTTTATACTCCCACAATTGGGTGCTAAAATAAAAAGGCTAGGGAGGAAAATAAATGCATGACAAACTAAGGTTTTGCAATTTAAAGAAAAAGGGCCAAAACCATAAACCCAAATTCAAATTCCAGCCAAGAACCCTGGTAAAACAAATTGCAGTAATACACTCTTCCCCCCTTTAACAGAATTCGACCTCGAATTTTGAACACCACAAGAACACCGAGAAGAACCACGGAAACAGACTGACAAAGCGAAAATACCCATAAAGAATCAAGTCGGATACTTCTCACACACGAGACTCCAAAACTCGAGTCACTTCTCTTTTCAACTTGAGAAGTCACGTTCCCACACAAGGCGCTTATTGGGACCGGACAGTAACCAAAACAAAGAGCATAATCTCACTTATACTCAAACCAGGAATCCGCATCCAATCATTTTCTTTCTTCACACTAGAAAGCAAAGAGAATCTCGATTCTCTTACAAAAACTAACCACCCTCCTCAACTTGAAATCAATGCAATAGAATGTACAAGGGGAAAAACTTAACTGAGAAGAGGAACTTCACACAACAACCAACTCCTTCACCAAAACGAACCTCTTTTGCTACCCACAAAAGACTTCACCCTTTGGAACACTCACAGAGATCATTTCCTTTAAATAGCAAGTCCAAAGACAACAATTTTCGGGTGTTAAAAAGCACAATCCACTCATATACCTCGGAGTGTAAATTCCGTAATCATAACATGAGCTAAATATTTAGCCACCGCAGAAAAATGACATGGATCAATGAATTGGAGTAGTCCGAAGACTAACATTACATCATTTCATAATTACGCATTCTTTCTTCCTCATAATCGTTCATCCATTAACTCCGCCTCTTGGCGAAACACAACGAATATGGAAATTTCCATTGCACACCAAAGTAACGCATTAAACAAAAGGCATACATCCACAAAATTACACGACAACCTAATTTCCATAAGTATTTAAAGATAAGCTCATCTTACATCCCATTATCTCTAATATACTTGCACCTTTAACATTAAAGGTTTCAATGTTCACACTCAACGCCTTTGGGAAGCCCCCAACAAGACTTAGCAAGAATTTCATAACCACTCTTCCTTGGATCACTTTCTCCGAATTTACCCTCGACTAATTACATCCATGATCGAAATGTTATCACCAACATTAAACAAATTCTCCCCCATAAAACTCATCAAAGAAGACAGGTTAGAATTTTATCCCGAATTTAACCTACCATCCAAAATTCCTATTCGTCAACCATATGACGAACACAAAGATCAACTATCTAAGTCACCAATGATTTAGACAATTGAACCCCATCAAATTATTTAAACAAGTTCCTCAACCAAACTTGTTATTACTTCTTCGACAAAATCTTTTCTAACCTTACGCAACCTCCGCTTATAAACGTGGATCACCATGACCCACAAAATAATTTTTGCCATCTATCCAATTAGGGTCGACCACCTTATCGCAACAACATGAACATTCCACTAACCCTCTATGAGAAGATCTACAATCAAACTACAACTTACTCTGACTGGCATTATTTTCCTTTCCAGAAAAGCCAACCAAAACTTCCAAAGAAGCTCGACTCTCAAAACACTTCGGAAATGACAGGACTCAAGCCTGGTCATTCAACAGATCCCCAAACCAAACCTCAAACTCCAAGTTCCACGAAGGAAAGGAGTTACACAATTAATTTCACGGAAAGGAAAAGCGAATCGGTCGAATACACCTTTCCCTTTTAAACCCCAAACCTAAAGTTCTCACGACTTAAGTTTTTCACCAAAACTTCAACTTGGAGAACGACAACACGAAGAAATCCATGTCTTTCCCTGCCAACAACCAATGAGGCGCAACACTTAACTTTCAAAAAAACTCAGCCCAAAATTTTCCGAAGAAACTCGACCCTTCACTTCACCGCACGACAAGATTTAACTCTTGTCATGCCCACAAACTCCAAAACAAAGCTAAAACACGAAGCTCCCACAACAGAAGGGAGTTACCCAAACGCTTTCCCAACAACGAAAGAAACGAGAGATTGAATACCCCTTTTTAAACTTGGGGAAAGACAACGACAGGAAGAAATCAGAGTCTTTCTCCGCAAAGCAACTAAAAGAGACGCAACATAATACTCTTTTCTTTGACTTAAATCCAAGAAGACCAAAGAAGACAACACCCGTATAACGTACTCCATCAACCCTTCGATCTATATCAAAATAACAAGAACTCTCCTCACCCAAGGTGATGAATCCTCCGGTGTTGGCTCTCAACTGCCACACCGCCCAAAACGGCTTATATGACAGGGCCGACATACCTTCGGCACAAAGAGTCCCATCGGACACCACGAAACAATATACCACTTCAAAATCATAGCCATCAATAATACCATAGCCTTATCAAGACTAACATATAACCTACCAACAAGTATCGAATATCGACAAAAGCAGAAATAAGCCTCAGAACACAACGCGATGATAACCCATCCCTTTCCTATTGTGCATCAGTGTGTCAAGTTTTAATTTAATTAACCATTCTACCTCAAGTTTTAAGGTTATTGCCCCAGGGCCACATTTTAAAGGTTCAACCTAACCCATATTTCTACTTTCATACAGCAAAATTTTTAATTCATTCTAGCATTACTCACTACATTCAAACACCACGGACCTGAAGCCCGCTCTGATACCAACTGTAACACCCCGGCGCCAACCGCGCCATGGATGCTACCAAAACCCTGAATAACTAATGACGCACCTCTACGAAAGGATAGGAAACAACCTTTAAACTCCTAAAACCGGCTTAGAAACTAAGCCACCGAAATTTTCAAAATTTCGGCATGACCTCTTTAGAAAAGAGGACATCCACTCAGCAGACAAAAGAGCAATTGCAGTTATATGATATATCAATCACTCAAACATAATGAAACATTCTAGCAGGTCCTTAGATAATCAATCACATAACCAACCGGAAATTAGTAAACTACTCCACAATCAACAACACATTACAACTGCCTTAGATACAATCAGGCTTTACAATTTAATTGAATGAGGTGGCGGTGACCGAAATCGCCGCGTGCCACTACTCCCATCCTGACGAGCCAACTCAAGGTACCTAAAACAATAAACAAACAAGCGTGAGTCCTAGACTCAGCAAGAGCATCAAATATGAAAAGTATCCATTCAATTGAATTACAATCACTTTAAGACATAATGTAACAATACACTTAAATGACATCAACAAAAATCAATGAAGCAGTTTGATTTGTATAAGCCCAAGATAAAAGAACACAATTACTTCATAACTCAGATTAAATGAATCCCGAACCACAGGAAATAGTTTATCTATCTTTCATACCTCAATCGACGGCCGGATGAGTCCACGACTCAATCCCCAACCTGTACTTGCCATCGAGACATGAACTGCAATTATCATTCGCTATGCCATGCAATGCAATATGCTTTCATGATCGTGCACCTTTTCATCTTTTTTATATGCGTTATAATGAGTGTACGTCGTCGGCGTACACCCTCTCATTCCGTCCATCCGTGGAGGGGCCTACTCTAATGACTCGCCCGATCCACCACGATGGATGGGACTACGAGGTAGGACTTTCAAATGGCGCTCCGGATTAGTCATAACTTTCTCACCGACCTCACCGGATTAGTTATGACTTTCTCACCGACCTGGCCTATGTCTCATGCAGGACATGTATGCAACCGATGCAATTGAACACACTAAAAAGAAACAACTTACATGCTCACTTTTCACTTGCAAGCATTCATCCATTAACATGATAATCATTTGCTATAAGATTCCTCAAGAGCATTAAGATAACAATTAAAGCATTGAGATCAAAACATGACAACATCGCGATTCTCATATCGCCATCCCTAATGGAAACGAATAGCTTGCATTGTCGGTGAGCTTATTAATCATTTCTAACAAACAACAAAAAGAAGAAAACACCACAACTCAAGAGTCAAGATTTCACTGATCACCAAGCACTAACCACTAAGTTATTCACGGCCACAGCTACCAGATGCATTTGACAAGCTGTCAAATTCCGTTTACTAGAAACAACACAATTTCAAGCCACCAAATTCAAAAGACTTATCACTCCTGACAAGTTTTCCCTACTCTCATCTTCCTTTTATTGGATTATGAAATCTTCAAAGAATGCATGAAGAAGCACAACAAGAATGACTTGTCGGTCTAATGTGCAGTTCACACTGCAGATTACAATCACTAAATGTAGTTTTGATCTCATATTCAGGCTGTAGATGATGGCCTACGGAATTATTATTGGATGACTGAGCCGAACATCAAATTCCTTAATACCTCCAAAGAAGACATATCCGTATTCCATACCAGCACCAAAGTAAGCACATATATGCTAGTCAAAACTAACTAATCTCTAATCCAAGAAAAACCAGATATTTAAACTTCTATATGATGAAGCTAGACAAGGCCACAAGAATAATCATTTATCACCACGCTAACCAAAATTGTTAGTGTTCTTTTACAAAAAGAGTTAATAATGGAAATCATTCTCATAAAACTCACTAATAAATGGGCATGCATACACTGATAGTTCCATTTACTCCATGATAAGGAAGAATGATCTCAAAACAGCATGGTAGTTCAAGCATTCCATTGAGATATTACAACTAGAACCCATCAAATGAAACCATGAATATTTTATAGCACCATCTGGGTAAAAGCTAATAAGGCTTGAGCTAATTAGATCCTACTAATCCCACCCTCTAGTCAACAACCAAGGGTAAGTGGTGTTGAACATTGCACTTATTCATGGTTATATTTTTTAACATGCAATTGCCTTAGCCCTTAATCATGTATAATCATCAACTAAACAATAGCAAGCATCATGATCATATTATGCTAGATTAACGGATACTTAAGTAAACACATACACATCATAAGAACTAGGAATGAAAGTATATACATTCCAATAGTAAGCCATTTTTTTGCTCACAGCCTAAACCTATGAACAAAGTTGCATGGTAAAATCTGCCATACCAAAGACATGAGACATTCTTAAATGCACAAAATATTGATCGATGGGCAGAATCCGTAATAAACATTCTTAAAATCATAACACATTTAACCAGATCACAAATTTATATTCATCCCTGGTGAACACATCAGCACAGAGACTAATTCCCAAGTCATGCAAGTGAATCACATATACGCACCAAGCATGGAGTGTTAATGAAAGGGTAGAAAAATCAAATGCCTGGCGTCAATGATCTTGCCTTGCTAATCTGCAACTCGCCATCGCAGAGCCGAGCCGGAGGTGCAGGCGGCCAATGAAGAGCCGGCCAGTGGTGCAGGCAGAGCAGGAGGCGGCCAAGGCTGCTCAAGCGAAGCACGGCAGCTCAGGAGGCGGCGGAGGCTCATGGGAGACCAGGGCGGCGCCGAGGAGGCCGGGCGGCGCCGAGGACCCACACGCCTGGGAGGACGCGAGCACTGCAATGTGGCTGGCGTGAGCCGAGGCGCAGGGCGCTGGCCGGAGGCACCAGCGCGGGGCCGGGCCGAGGCGAGTCGAGCACGGGCGGGGCCGGTCAGGCGTGACACGGCCGGAGGTGGCAGCAGGCAGGCCATGAGAGAGGATCTAGAGGCGTGGGAGGAAGCCCTCCTGGCTCTCCCACTCTCTCTCTCTCTCTTTATTTTTTTCTAGGGTTTTCAATTAAATCCTCTCTTCCCTTTATACTCCCACAATTGGGTGCTAAAATAAAAAGGCTAGGGGAGGAAAATAAATGCATGACAAACTAAGGTTTTGCAATTTAAAGAAAAAGGGCCAAAACCATAAACCCAAATTCAAATTCCAGCCAAGAACCCTGGTAAAACAAATTGCAGTATTACACTCTTCCCCCCTTTAACAGAATTCGACCTCGAATTTTGAACACCACAAGAACACCGAGAAGAACCACGGAAACAGACTGACAAAGCGAAAATACCCATAAAGAATCAAGTCGGATACTTCTCACACACGAGACTCCAAAACTCGAGTCACTTCTCTTTTCAACTTGAGAAGTCACGTTCCCCACACGAAGGCGCTATTGGGACCGGACAGGCAACCAAAACAAAGAGCATAATCTCACTTATACTCAAACCAGGAATCCGCATCCAATCATTTTCTTTCTTCACACTAGAAAGCAAAGAGAATCTCGATTCTCTTACAAAAACTAACCACCCTCCTCAACTTGAAATCAATGCAATAGAATGTACAAGGGGAAAAACTTAACTGAGAAGAGGAACTTCACACAACAACCAACTCCTTCACCAAAACGAACCTCTTTTGCTACCCACAAAAGACTTCACCCTTTGGAACACTCACAGAGATCATTTCCTTTAAATAGCAAGTCCAAAGACAACAATTTTCGGTGTTAAAAGCACAATCCACTCATATACCTCGAGTGTAAATTCGTAATCATAACATGAGCTAAATATTTAGCCACCGCAGAAAAATGACATGGATCAATGAATTGGAGTAGTCCGAAGACTAACATTACATCATTTCATAATTACGCATTCTTTCTTCCTCATAATCGTTCATCCATTAACTCCGCCTCTTGGCGAAACACAACGAATATGGAAATTTCCATTGCACACCAAACAGAACGCCTTAAACAAAAGGCATACATCCACAAAATTACACTGACAACCTAATTTCCATAAGTATTTAAAGATAAGCTCATCTTACATCCCATTATCTCTAATATACTTGCACCTTTAACATTAAAGGTTTCAATGTTCACACTCAACGCCTTTGGGAAGCCCCCAACAAGACTTAGCAAGAATTTCATAACCACTCTTCCTTGGATCACTTTCTCCAGAATTTACCCTCGACTAATTACATCCATGATCAAGGAAATGTTATCACCAACATTAAACAAATTCTCCCCCATAAAACTCATCAAAGAAGACAGGTTAGAATTTTATCCCAAATTAACCTACCATCCAAAATTCCTATTCGACAACCATATGACGAACACAAAGATCAACTATCTAAGTCACCAATGATTTAGACAATTGAACCCCATCAAATTATTTAAACAAGTTCCTCAACCAAACTTGTTATTACTTCTTCGACAAAATCTTTTCTAACCTTACGCAACCTCCGCTTATAAACGTGGATCACCATGACCCACAAAATAATTTTTGCCATCTATCCAATTAGGGTCGACCACCTTATCGCAACAACATGAACATTCCACTAACCCTCTATGAGAAGATCTACAATCAAACTACAACTTACTCGACCGGCATTTCATATACAATCACTAATCAGTAACAATACAAC
Organism: Guadua angustifolia; assembly: GCA_036346375.1. Classification (NCBI taxonomy): domain Eukaryota; kingdom Viridiplantae; phylum Streptophyta; class Magnoliopsida; order Poales; family Poaceae; genus Guadua; species Guadua angustifolia. The sequence continues at coordinate 26,513,746 of CM070520.1, forward strand.
TGTCAACAATCACGAATACTGATACACCAAAATTACATCTAATAAAATTGCAGCACATCACATACAATGAACTGAGACTAGACACCAACCTAATAACATAACAACACGTTAACAATCATAGTACAATCAATAATGAAGTTCACGATCTTACACAACCATGGAACATTCGAATAAGACTCAAAGATCAACAACTATCTAAAGCAGTATATACATTATACCATATCGATTAAATGGCGATCTAATGCTCATTAGCAATAATACTCAATGTACATCCGCAAGATCCCAGACCATGCTTCACGATCGAATCTGATCATTTCTGCACATAGCAATCTAGTCTGCATCAATGACGATGACTATCACAGTACCATACATAGAACTCGTCGATCCCAACCCTTCATTCCTATAATGAGTCAATACACTAGACTACAATGTCAAATATCGACTTACAACTTCAATGCCGATTAGTAATGCCACTCAACCGAACTAAATCCCTAAACTCACAATGTCACATCAATGCATTAGCACTCAAGACACCTAAATCAACGACTACATAATGCATCAAATTCACTGCATCAAATCATAACTCAATCATACAATATTCTCAACAGCATCTAAGCAAAAGCATTCAACAACACATAAATGATTACAATGCTGCATCTAGAACGAAACAAATGATTTCTCTAATACAATAACGATCAAACTAACACATTTACTAATCAAATTTACATCCAAAAACCATATTCGGAGATACACTCATTTAATAGTCAATACAATTACCATCATATCAACACAAATTAAGCATTAAATAATCCAACTCATTAATACACATTCTAACTGATAAATTCTATATAGAAACTATCAAATGACATCAAGATGATCATATGATGTAAACATACATAAATTTTCAATATACAAAGTCTTTCTAAATCGATAATGAATCCATTACATAATTGTACCAGAAATCTCAAATGAATCATAAAACAAGTACATTACCGCATCCAAACTATACCAATAATTCAATCATAACATAATACATGAACTGCAAAATACTTACTCTAGACACTCAATCAACCAAATACAATTATACAGCATAGCAAGCATTCATATCACATTAAATAAGAATACAAATATCAACTCACACAATAAATAGCTAGTCATAAGAAAGTCTCACTAACTCAAGATCAAAGAACCAATATTTAAACAGAAGTCACTATATTAAACTAGATACTTTCAAGAAATCCATGAAATTATACAAGGTAATAGCATACCATGACATAACCACTAATCCACTATAGTTCAATACCAACATAACTTGACATGAATTATTAACAAGTATTAACATACATGCATAGTAATTAATCATAAACATACAAATAATACTATCATTATACTAAGTAAATACGAACTAATCAATAACAACAAACTGAATATCTATCAACATCCAAGATAACATTGTAACAAATCACATGCTATCATCTAACAATCGCATACTAACATACATCATTAATCCAAAACTATCAAATCCATGACTAAATCTAAAACATACACATAAACCATCAAAATACTACTATCACGAGTAACAGTCAGCAAACAAATCAAAGCTAATGCAGAAGCGATCCAAACCTAGCGTAGATAATGTCAATCAACATTAACAATGAGTCAATGTGCTGATCGCCATGCAACGAGCCATTGACATACCAAGAGGATGCAGAGCATGCTCAGCAGGTCACGCAGGGCCAAGCTGCCGAGGTCGACAAGTGACTGAGACCTCAGCATAGCAGACGTGCTGCTATAGCGAGTAGGACGTGCGATGACGACAGCTAGAGCTGCAATACCATGGTAGCTAGCCTAACAGCGTGGGAACCACATGCGATCAGGCCTGGATGCAAGTTGACAGTTGCTCATTAACGCGAGCAGGATGAGCGCTAACAAGTGCATGCAGGACAACGGACCATGACAATTGCTGTTCTACTTCACATTGACATCGAGTCCATTATGAACCTACATGCAATTCTAAACATAAAGACTCAATAAAGTAATCTTGCATTGAGCAAATAAGCAAAATAGCATCATACCTAAATACATCCCTAGCAAGAGCATAATCTATCTATAATATAACTACAACTCATCATAGAACAATCAACCATCTAATAGCCTCATAAATACCAGCCTAACTACGAACAATGAAGCAATGATCAATTAAACACGAACCCAACTGATATACATCATAACAAACAGTACAAGCCAAATACACTAACTCAAAAGCAAATTCAATCAATCCACAAATCCAAATCGAGTCATCATATACAACCAAATCACCTCTCATAAATACGAATAGCTCTAGCAATACTAACAAGAAACTAACAAAATACTGACAACACTCAAACATCAAACACATCTACAAAATCCTAAATCAGAAGCATACTAAATCCATCAAACTACAACAATTCATCTGAAAATACACAAACTAGTATGACTACAATACCAATATACCTTGACTATCTTACCACATGATATCTTGATGTCAATCACGAATATGCAAATAACTCGATTCTTTCATTAACCTCTATGTAACCGAATAACGATAACAAAATTATCAGCAAACAAATTCATAACATAACACTACATAAGCATAATTGAATCATAACTATAATTAAGATCATTTACATCACATTACGCTTACATGCACATTAAACTTTCAAATTAACACAATATATGAACCACTTACAACGAAATTAAATCTAAAGATTACCACCAATTACATACTCACTAACTTACACCATCAAATCATTAACAATATTCAATCAATCTTCACCTAACATATCAGAATCATAACATCAACCTTTAAGCAAACAATAATCTACATAACAATACGTAAACAATTAACAATTAACACAATTAAACTCACAAATTCTAAAATTTAACAATCTCACTAACTCATTATACTACATAATCTCCTACAAAAACTTAATTACCATACTACCTTAGACCACTCATGAACAACATTACCCAAACATATACACACTTGATACATTACAATTCCAAATAACCATATCTCAAATAACACTTCAAATCAATAATTTCAACAACAGCAATCAAAACTCAAATCTACTTCACAATGATCTCGATCACCATAATGCTATCAAAATCAAATCAAACTACCAAACAAGTCAAAGCATGACAACACTTCTCAATTACAAAACTAAACCTAAACATTCCACAAAACAACTTACTCAAAAACTAATTCAACAAAAATTAACTATCTTCCAACATATTAACTCTATATCAAAACCTTCAAACCAATCAACGAAACCACTTAACACATCACAAAAACTTTATCCAAATTAACTCTAACTACCAACATACTCAACTATAGCCAATAACTCATGAACAATCCTACAAACCAGACACTAAAAACCGAACTAGCATCAATAATCTCCAACATATCAACTTCAGAAATCGCCTACCAAATAACAACACAATTAGAAATCATACCTGCAAGTCACTCAAATACCAAGTAACCATAACAAAACTATCAAATAACCTAACTTCACAAACTCATGAGAAAGATTCAATACATAATTAATCCAATCTAATTCAATCAAAATTCATCACAATAAATAACCAACCATAAATTACTAACTTCATCAGAACCAAGAACATTATCACACAATACACTATCAACGCCATCAAAATACACAACTCCTAACTCAACTCACAAATAGATCCATAGTACCCAAGTAACACAAATGAAACCCTTAACTGTACATACAAACAATCCAACAAAGGATCCATAAACAAAACCATTAATCATTCCTTCAATTAAAATACACACTCAATTACGTCCCAACTCAAAAAATCAACATAAAAACTCCTCAACAAATCCAACTTCAACACATTACAACGCTTAATGAAACGATACCGAATACTTTACCCGACAAGAACACTAATCAATCTAACATCAATTTAAATCAGCTAATTAAAGCCTAAACTCAAATAAAAAGACATATTCATCAAAACAAACATAAAAACCAACAACTAACATAAAGCAGTATGATACATAACATTAACATCAATTAATTATGAAATCTAAAATACATCTTAACACACTCAAATAGCTACACTTATACAACATCAGATCACCATCCAACATTACAATCATCATACTTAGATCCAGATATGACTAACAATTCAAACACAAGTTCACCAGATCACAACTTCAATCAGAATACAAATAGCATACAATCAAACTTATACAATAACACTTTACATAATACACCAACAAGTATATTCAACCATCTGACCTTTGTACAATCGAATACATAATGCATCATGCCAATCACTATTAATCAACTAGTCAGCAATTTACAGGTACTAATATGCCCCAGATGACAAGGATAAAGCTATACTACTTCACACTAACAGCTTTCAACTGCATACAAATCAATACAATAAGTTCATCAATTACATTCTACATACATAAGAAAATACCTCAATCACTTAATCACAACACTTAGTCCTATCAATATTACGCACATTACAAGAATATCCTACAATTAGATCAACTCTAAACTATCAATACCATCAATCCACTTCACAAATGAATAATTATCAAACGAATATCATTATCCTTATCGAATCAATAATAAGCACAAGTAGACTCATATTCATCAATCCTCATTCATGACAAATATACAGATACCATCAGATACATCCATACAATGACAAACTAGCACATCATTACAAATCATATATCTCACCAACGATATCACTCATCTATCTTCATATAGCGATACAATACTAATAACAAAGATGACAACGTGTAGTCTTCAACTGCATCTCTAACGATCATCATAGTAAATCAAGTTCTAACTCAATTCCATAGAATACAAAGTTAATCAAATGCATCACTCAATATATGAACACTTCAAATCTAACTAGTCAGCAATTCAATCACATTGCAAAGTTCAAAAGCACTACATTCAGACAATTACACTATTAACAACATAAAGTAAGCTTATTCATATCATCAATTACATCATGCTTGACATTAATCATTAAAAATCAACTGAAATAGATCACATCAAACTACATAATAAGTTCACATACAACATTGACTCATGGATAAACTAACTGCCATCGTAATGCTTAGTCAACACGATACATGATTAGAGACTACATTCAAACAATCATACTACATGAAAGAATTACACTACTACAATTACATCAAGAATTATACAATCTCTAGATCACACAAGCAAACAGTAATCATTCTCACTTACAATGACATACCTAATCTACTAACCATAAGTAGAACAATAGATGACTAATGACTTGTTCAATGCAAAACGAATACAGCTCAAACATTCCATCACCACCCTAGGTATAAAATATTATCAACTAACAATTTAAGAAACATTATGAAAATTATAATAACTCAAAACATAAGACATATTAAATCCATATAAGAAATGATTAAAAAAATGTAAACAAACATTATAAAATACTAAAGCAAATGAACTACAGAAAACCATTCCAAAACAAAAGGTGAAATAGCATAACTCATAAAAACAAGGAGGATAAACTTATCATGATATTTTAAACATGCAATCTATTATCCTTAACAGATAAGGATCTTCAAACAACTCTAACCGAGAAGTGATGCACTTAAGATTAATAGCACAATTGAACTAGAGTTAATTAAATCAAGATCAAATTTATCACACAACAGATAAAGTTAGGTAAAATTGCACAACAAGAATGAATTAAATGAAAAATATTACAACAATCCGTAAAAAATTCTTATCATGCCATAACCATCACAATAACAACTAATTCAATAACAATCATGAATAGTCAAAAAGCAAATCATCAATAACCGATAAAATTTAAATAAAGGCTGAGCTATATCATTACTGCATAACAAAAAGCCACTCCAAGAGAGCAGAGGCAAAAAAGCAAAGTTTCATTTCTAACAAACAACAAAAAGAAGAAAACACCACAACTCAAGAGTCAAGATTTCACTGATCACCAAGCACTAACCACTAAGTTATTCACGGCCACAGCTACCAGATGCATTTGACAAGCTGTCAAATTCCGTTTACTAGAAACAACACAATTTCAAGCCACCAAATTCAAAAGACTTATCACTCCTGACAAGTTTTCCCTACTCTCATCTTCCTTTTATTGGATTATGAAATCTTTCAGCAATGCATGAAGAAGCACAACAAGAATGACTTGTCGGTCTAATGTGCAGTTCACACTGCAGATTACAATCACTAAATGTAGTTTTGATCTCATATTCAGGCTGTAGATGATGGCCTACGGAATTATTATTGGATGAGTGAGCCGAACATCAAATTCCTTAATACCTCCAAAGAAGACATATCCGTATTCCATACCAGCACCAAAGTAAGCACATATATGCTAGTCAAAACTAACTAATCTCTAATCCAAGAAAAACCAGATATTTAAACTTCTATATGACTGAAGCTAGACAAGGCCACAAGAATAATCATTTATCACCACGCTAACCAAAATTGTTAGTGTTCTTTTACAAAAAGAGTTAATAACTGGAAATCATTCTCATAAAACTCACTAATAAATGGGCATGCATACACTGATAGTTCCATTTACTCCATGATAAGGAAGAATGATCTCAAAACAGCATGGTAGTTCAAGCATTCCATTGAGATATTACAACTAGAACCCATCAAATGAAACCATGAATATTTTATAGCACCATCTCGGGTAAAAGCTAATAAGGCTTGAGCTAATTAGATCCTACTAATCCCACCCTCTAGTCAACAACCAAGGGTAAGTGGTGTTGAACATTGCACTTATTCATGGTTATATTTTTTAACATGCATTTGCCTTAGCCCTTAATCATGTATAATCATCAACTAAACAATAGCAAGCATCATGATCATATTATGCTAGATTAACGGATACTTAAGTAAACACATACACATCGCAAGAACTAGGAATGAAAGTATATACATTCCAATAGTAAGCCATTTTTTTGCTCACAGCTAAACCTATGAACAAAGTTGCATGGTAAAATCGCCATACCAAAGACATGAGACATTCTTAAATGCACAAAATATTGATCGATGGACAGAATCCGTAATAAACATTCTTAAAATCATAACACATTTAACCCGGATCACAAATTTATATTCATCACTGGTGAACACATCGGCCAGAGACTAATTCCCAAGTCATGCAAGTGAATCACATATACGCACCAAGCATGGAGTGTTAATGAAAGGGTAGAAAAATCAAATGCTGGCGTCAATGATCTTGCCTTGCTAATCTGCAACTTCGCCATCGAAGTGCGAGCCGGAGGTGAGCGGCAACGCCCGTGAAAGCCAACCAGTGGTCTTGGCAGAGGCTGGGCGGGGCGAGGCGTGGCTCGGGCGCAGTGGCTCGGGAGGCTCGCGGAGGCGCTGGGAGACCAGGGGGCGGTGGAGGCCAGGCGCGCCGAGGACCGGTCACGTTGGGAGGACGCGAGCACTGTGGTGGTGAGGCCGGGAGGGCCTTGGCAGGGCGGGCGGGAGGATGTGAGTGCCAGTGCGGGGCTGGCGGAGGTGAGTCGAGCAGGCGGGGCTTGTCCAGGCAGACCGGCAGGTAGGAGGTGGTGTGTGAGGGCCAGTGAGGAGGATCTAGAGGCGGCGGTGGGAGGAAGCCCTCTGGCTCTCCTCTCTCTCTCTCTCTCTTTATTTTTTTCTAGGGTTTTCAATTAAATCCTCTCTTCCTTTATACTCCCACAATTGGGTGCTAAAATAAAAAGGCTAGGGGAGGAAAATAAATGCATGACAAACTAAGGTTTTGCAATTTAAAGAAAAAGGGCCAAAACCATAAACCCAAATTCAAATTCTGGCCAAGAACCCTGGTAAAACAAATTGCAGTATTACAAAAACACTAAAATGTTACATATACACAAATTTGACTTCCATAATGAGCATAAACCTTATCTATGTAAAAGAATATATATGTATAGGTAATGAAGAGTAAAGTCGTGGTTAGTGAGGAACTAGAATCTAAATGTCTTGTATAATCAGACTATTCACTCCAGCAAACATCATTATAATAAGGTTATACTTAACACTTAACCAAATAGTTGAAATTCTAATTCTTGTATAGTCCGAATTGTTATAACTTTCACATATGAACTTCAAATTTGATGAAACAAAATCTTGGAACCTTGAAAAGTGATATTCTTCTAGTTATGCAAAAATACTTAATATTTATGCAATATTAAAATAAGTTCATGTTAGGCCCTAATGATCACTTATATGGAAAACATCTCGGATAAAAGCGAAATAATATGGAACCAACATTAATACACTCTTAGAGATGTCCCCTGCTTATGCCAAAAAAATGGCTAAATTATCCTATAGGGTGTAGTCACAAACTTAGAACCTTTATCGAGTAGAATTTACAAACACTTAAGCCTTTTTGGTTGCTTATAAAATATCTCGTCTAAATGCAATTATTGTGCAGATTAGGCTAAAAATGATATTTAGGATATGTACTACCATATTCTAGTAAAATAATTTTATTAGAACTTTCTTTTCATCTAAATTCTGCTAGTGCAATAACCCTAAGTGTTAATCGTGCACTTCACCTTACTAATCTGATTCCTTATAACGTAAACCCTAATATCATATAAGCTATTTCAGTACACCTCTGTAGAGTATAAATCTAATCGATTAGCCATACTGACGGTCATGGGAGTCTTGGTGAACTGATGCATGTTAGATGATTTACTATTTTCAAAATGCTTGGGTTTACTTGATTTGCCATGTGTTGGCGAAAACCATATTGTGTTATGATTGGTAGGATTATTGGATGATTTCATTGCTCACAAAGGACTATGAGTATTACTTATGCTTTACTTATTTCTTATCAATCGAACTTGCTCTTACAAATTCAGTTTGAGAAACTACAACTTGATTTACAAAATCAATTTCACTTCATGCAAAATTAACCGTAGAAGCCACCTTTGACATGGCCTGCATTTATGCATTTGCAAATACCACCTTAACTCTTACTAAGTATGAAAGTACTCAACCTTGCTTAATCTATTGTTTTTAGGTGGAAAGAAAAGCGAGGCTCCGAAGATTATTTTCATCATAGGATGCTGGAGCTTTATTGACGTGATCTTTCTAGGGATTATGCCTTGTCAATTGCCTGCGGGTTGGATGGGCACACTATATGACTTTTGTTCTTCCTACTGCAATATACTCTAAATTGTATATGTAGTTTCCACTATAATAATATGTTGTAAGGTTGTTAATCCAATTGTTGTAAATGTGCATACTAGCTACTAATTGTGGGACTAGTATTGTATGCACATTAGATTTCTATTTTTGTATTTTATGTAAAAATGGGGGTCGTTACAGAAGCTCATGATTCACCACTCTCTATTCACCCTAGAAGTACAAAAATGTATCAAGATCTTTGGAAGGAATATTGGTGGCCCGGTATGAAAAAGGACATCGCTACATATGTCACCATTTGTGACGTATGTGAATAGGTCAAAGCCGAACATCAGCGACTAGCCAGTCTTCTCTAACCTCTAAAAATTCTTGAGTGGAAGTGGATTGACATTGGCATGGTCTTCATTACCGGACTACCCAAGACTCGAAAAGGACATGATTCTACATGGGTTATCACTAATCGATTAACTAAAGTAGCCCACTTCATACCAGTCAAGACCACACATTCAAAAAACAAGCTTGTTGAACTTTATGTGGACAACATCATCTATCTACGTGGTGTACCCAAGACAATCATCTTAGACAGTGGCTCCCAATTCACTCTTGATTTTGGGGGAAGCTCCATAAACTCCTGGGGATTGAGTTAAATTTTACATGGCTTATCACCCGTAGACGGGAGGACAAACGAAAAGGACCAACCAAATCCTAGAAGACATGTTGAGAGCATGTGTGCTATCATATAGCACCAATTGGAAGATGTGTTTAGCATTTGCTGAATTCTCCTACAATAATAACTTCCAATCAAGCCTCCAAATGCCCCTGTTCAAGGCACTTTATGGGCGAAAGTGTTGAACCCCTCTTTTTTGGTTCGAGGTAAGTGAAAGAAAATTCTTTGGCCTAGACCTCATCCAAAAAGCCTAAGAGCATTTCAACATAATAAGAAGTTGACTGAAGGAGACTCAATCTCGACAAAAGAGCTATGCCAACCACCATCAACGTGAGCTTAGCCTCAAAATAGGTGATCATGTCTATTTGAAAGTTTTACCGCTTGTAATATCCATCACTTCCATGTTCGAGGAAAGCTAGCCCCTCCGTACTTTGGACCATATTGCACCCTAGAAAAGAAAGGGTAGATGGCACACAAGTTGGAATTGCCTCCTCAGCTATCAGATGTCAATGACGTCTTCCATGTATTTCAGCTCAAGAATTAACTTTGGGTCCCTATCGAACACACACAATTAGAGCAGATAGATTTACAACCTGACCTCTCTTATAGGGAGCACCTAGTTTAAATCTTAGATGAGCCAGAACGTAGAACTCAACACCACTCAACCAAAATGCTAAAAATCCAGTGGAGCAACCACACTAAAGACGAAGCTATCTGGGAATGAGAGGGCCACCTTGGAGAAGAATTTCCTCATTTCTTCCTAGAACCCACCAAACTTAGGGATGAGATTTTGTTTAAGGGGGTAGGTTTGTAATAGCCTCAAAATAAAAAGGAAGACAAATTTAAAATCTAAAATTGAATTTCAGCCTTGAGTTGAATTTTCATTGTTTATTAAATTTTTCTAGACTTTTGCTGTCTAAGAAAAGCTTTTAATGGTTAAAGAAGTGATGTCTCAATTTTAAAATTCAAAATCAAACATGCACATACATGCCCAATTATCAGCAATGTATATTAATATTTACATAAAAATTCGGCACAACCACAATTCAATCAAAACACATTGCACAATTTGCATAATTAACATTCAAGTTTAATTATCCAAGAAGAATAGTGCACCCAAGCCGACACATCCTAGCCATCCAACAAAAAAAGGAAAATCAAAAGACTACATTTCAATTAACATACAACAGACTTTACATTTTCTCTCAAACACTTTCAGATTTCACACAATGGCATTACATGCCAGATTTTGAAAGTTCATAGAGTATGTTCATTACACAAACTACTCCAGCATATGTCAAAATTTACATGAGACTTTCACTCTCAAAACACTTCATACAAACTATACAAATTGTAGTTCAGACTTCACACAATAAAAATTTACTGAGAATTTGCCTAAAACTCAAAGGGGCTATGATCCTTTTTGGGTCATCGTAGATCATTTGACCAAAGCTGCACACTTCATCCTAGTGAAGACTACTTATTCAGGAGATCACTTGGTAGAACTATATATATTAAGGATTATGTGGTTGCATGGTGTGCCTAAGAAGATTGTGTTAGATAGAGATACCTAAATTACCTTGAGATTTTGGAATAAAATGCATGAAGCAATAGGAACTCGCTTGAATTCTAGTACAATTTATCATCCGTAGACAGATAGTCAAACAGAAAGGGTTAATCAGATGTTGGAGGATATGATAAAGAGCTTACACCTTAGCTTACGCTACATCATGGGACACAGGTTTGTCGTATGCAAAATTCAGCTAAAACCACAGTTATCAGGCTAGTTTGCAAATGACATCAATTGAGGTTTTATATAGTAGCGCTTGTCGTACCCCATTAAATTGGAATGAAACGAGAGAGCGTTTAGTGTTTTGGGCTAGATATCCTCAAGGAAACTAAAGAGCGAGTTGCTAGGATTAGAAAGAAATTGAAAATAGCACAGTCAAGGCAAAAGAGCGACGCTGGTAATCGCTGCCACGATTTGAGCTTTGAGCCAGATGATTTGGTGTATTTTAGAGTTATTTCTCTTAAAGGTATCAAGAGGTTTCACGCTAAAGGGAAGCTTGTACCAAGATGCATTGGTCCATTCAAGGTGTTGAGCCGTTGTGGAGAAATGGCTGATTAATTGGAATTATCACAGTCTTGGTAGAAAGGCATGATGTGTTTCATGTGTCACAATTGAGCAGACGTCGTTAGCAGCAAGCGAACTACAGGAGGATCTAACCTATAAGGAGCAGCCGATCAAGATTTTGGATGTGGTGGAACCCAAGACCAGAAGCAAGACAATTCATTTTTGTGAAGTTTGATGGAGAAGTCATTCAGAGAGTGAAGCTATCCGGGAGCACAAAGGAGTTTCGAAGTCAGATGGCTGGAATCTCGGGGTGGAGATTCTGTTAAGGGGGAGGTTTGTAACATCCCAAAATTTGCTCTTCGTTATTAGTTAATAGAGTTTTATTGCAATTTGTGAGTTTTGTGAATTTCCTAGATATATTGGATTTTTCTAGAATTTATTTGAATTTATTTTAAATTATGTATTTTAGCCTTCTGTTGAAAACTAATTAGTTATAAAAAATAAAAATAAAATTTTGCCAAAAATATTTTATTTGAGTCCAAGATGTCTCAAAGTATTTATGATATTTTTCTTGGATTTTTCCTGATATTTTTATTGCTTAAAATAAATCAAACAATTTTCTAGAATTATTTTAATTGAAAAATATGAGAAAATCATGTTGAATAGTGTCGGGCGAGCCCATTACTATTCGCGTGGCCTGTACACTTAAGCCCATAGAGCTGCGCAGCCCAAATCTCCACCGTCGGCCCGTTTTCCAAAAGAAAGCGCGTTGGCCATCAGATCAAAGCGTTGTCGCTAAGATTTGATCATGGTCATCCAGAAACCCTAATCATGTTTGCTGTTGGATCGTAATCGTGTGGTTGTGGTTAATGAAGATAAGTGAATCTCTGAGTAATAGTGGCCGTCGGATCAGACCATCGTACGTGTGAGATCGCATCATGTCTGCAGATACGTGAAGCCGTTGATCTGTGACACATGTAGGGTCTCGATTATGTCTTCCCCGAGGAGTTCGCCACCATCCAGGAGCTGGAGTCTTCCAACATGATGAGTTAGGTCTCCTCTTTGCACACGTTTCTCAAGGCTATAAGGCCAGCATTGCGCCTTCCGAGGACCCCCATTTCTTTCTACATCGGTTCCCCGTGTTCTGTCACCTAAGATGCCGTGGTTCGAGCTCGTGAGCTCGTCGGAGGTGTTGAAGCTAGTCGCTATCTTCGATCGCCGATTTCTTACCATGCGTTGAGTCTTGGTCGACGTCGAGATCACCGTTGGATTCGTTGTGCAATCATCCCTCAGATCTGTGCCCAGTCGAGGTAAAACCACCGCTCTTCCGCCGTGGCACGGGTCGTCGTGCTCGCATCCGACGTAGCACGCCGCCGCGTATCGTGGCCGTTCTCGCCGCTCACCCCAACCGTCAGATCCGGATCAAGCGCAATGGATCACGCGCGCGTGGCCATGATGTCTGTGTGCCACGCGCGGTCAAGCTTCTGTGGACCGAGTCCACCGTGGACTAAGTTCAGTCCGTGAACTTGGTTCACAATACCCGGGCCCACATGTCAGTGTAACGGTACTTTTGGATTTACTTTTATTCAGTTTATTAGATTAATGACGCCACGCTGATGCAATAAAGCGAATTTTCTTTATAAAAATAATTCGAATTAATATTTGATTTTCCAATTTCCAGATTTTTATGATTTTTGAATCTTCCAAGAGCCCGTTCTCCCTCATACGAGCTCTGATTGAGGTGATTCAAATCTCTAAAAAATTTTAAAATTGAGATCTACCTAATGGTGAATTTTATTTGATTTTTGGAGTTTGTTTTCTCTCTGTTTTGGTATTTATTTTGCTTTCCTTTTATTTCGCCTAGACGATAAATTGTACGACGCATCCGAGGAAAATTCATCAACTCAAGACCAAGGTCCAAAGAAGGAATAAGGGCTTTCCTAAGGCAAGTTGTGCTTTGATCATGTTGAACCCATGTTTATAAAGTTGCTATTTTGTTTTACAATATTGCATGTTATTTCACGAGTATAAATGCTTTCGATATAATTTGGGGCTTAGCTATCATACCTGTTGATCTATATCCTACCTTGTCATTTGTATGCCATAATCTATTTGCTACCCTAGATTGGTTCACTATACTTGATTGATATTAAAGTCAACATGGGATGGTTAGATCGTATTAGCTTGCTTAGCCATGCCACGTCATTACATGTACTTGAATCATCGATAAATAATCTTGACTAATGGAATATGGCACAATGTTATGAACTTGTGTGTCATGTGTGGTTACACGATGAGATTGAGTTGTTGTGACGTTGGATGTCACGCAATAATATTGAATTGTTGATGGCACGTGGTGCTTGGTAATCAACTAGGGTGGCTATGATTTTGATTGGGGTAAATGGCAAGGGGCAGTATGCTAAGGTGGGCCATATGGCAAAGGGTATGTGGAAGTCTTGCCACGATCACTCTACAGACTTAACCTTATAAGCCTTTGACCTGAGTCAATCATACAACCATAGGTCTATTATAGAGCAGCCTAGCTGACTAATTTGCTATGTCTTAGCTTTAGTACTGCTTGTGGTGGTGTGAGTCTGGGTTCACGGATCAACTCACATGGCGCAAGAGGGGGGCCCAATTGTGGTGGTTCAGCCCATCAGTGTTGAAACCTCAGCGGGTAGTACTGAGTTAAGACAGAGCATTGTAACAACTTTGTCATGATTCTCTGCCGGCACACCAAAGGAAGTGTGCTAATGGCTAGGCACAAAGAGATTATCATGTCATGTGGGTAAAGTGCATAACTTCTGCAGAGTGCACAATCTATTTGAATAGCCATGCTCGCGGTATTGAGCATAGCTCGGGAATTACAGTCAAGGGTTAGACTTTTGCAAAATAAAATTTGGGATGGATGGTAGGATTGCCATCGGTGGTTGAAACTTGATTTAGGATTTGAAACTTGGTTTACCTGAGAAATGCTGAAATTATTACTTATTGTTATTTGTTTTACTATCTTTTCAATCTATATATTATACTTGTTAAAAAATGTTGCATTATTACAAAATAGCCATGATTACCATTCCTTTGGAATAAGCCTTGCATATAGATATGCTAGAATTGCATTTGGTGCACAACTTATTGAGTGATTTAAGTACTCACCCTTGCCTACAACAACATCACCAGTTGAGGAGTCTACATCCGTGTTGAAGGAGAAGAGCCTTGAGAGGGACGAAGGTTTAGGGTGCGAGCCTTATCAGTTGCCTGTAGTATACTGAGAGGTTTATCTATGTCTTCATTCCACTATAGTTCAATTTGTTGTTCAGCCTTGCGAGGCAAAGTCACATAAGTTGACCATAAGGTGATGCAACTAGTAATATTCAATATACACTGTCTTTTATCTTATTACCGCTATGTATGATTGTGATATTTATTGATGTCGAGTCTGTGTGCACTAGCGTGATCCTAGACTAGTGCAGTGTACACAAAGGGTCCGAATTTGCATATTCGGGTCCTGACATATGGAGAGAAGTGGGACAATGTGGTGTATAACCATTCATCGTACAGTGATTATATAAATATCTTATACTACCAAAGTATGGGTTTGTCATCGCCAAAGCTGGTGCAAAGTTAGGTCTAAGTAGTGTAACGATTATGTTATGATCTCTCTGCGGCACACCAAAGGAAGTGTGCTAATAGCTTGCAAAATGAGTTGATCATTTCTTTTGGGTAAAGTTATACTCCTTTGTAGAGTGCAAATCTTTTTGAAAAGTCGCGCTCGCGGTTAAGGCCCACTTGGTAAAGTCATCACATTCTTAGAGATTTGACATTTACGTAAAATTGGTTGATTTCAAAAGGCTTGTGAAGATTTTGTTTTAGACTCTATACCATGAGTTGGGAAGAATTAGTTCAAGGCTCACATTCATGGAGGAATTGTGAGTTATTATATTTATGGTATTCATACTTGTTATTTATATACCTGTCAAGTTGCTCATACAAAATTTCACTTTCAATCTACTATTTAGTATTTACAATTTAATTTTAGCAAGATAAACTTAGAAGCCTTCTCCTTTTGACATGTCCTGAATTTATTTATATTTGCATACAATACAAGACTAGTTGAGTATGAAAGTACTCAACCTTGCTTAATTTGTTGGTTTAGATGAAGACAGCCAAATCCTAGATGACGCATACCATGATGTAAGATCGGAGATTATACTAATGATATTTTCTAGGGCTTTTACCTTATCAATTGCCCGTGGGATAATGGGCAAGGCCTATAGATAAGTATTTACATCTTCCACTGCTTTTAGTTAAGCCTTCATGGTTTTATTTACGAACCAAGTTATATTCCTAAAGTTAAAAACTTATGTATGGATGTGGTAACAATATTGTAAATGTGCTTGCTAGCTACTAATCATGGAGAATGGCACAGTATGCACATGGAACCTCGTTGGGAGGGTTCCCCTAGGTAGACCATGGCAATTTGATAAGGATTCCATTCATCATGGTAGAACTAATCAATATACTCTTATGCATAAGGGAAGAAAATTGTTTTACTTCCAATGTCTCATGAAGCAATTATGAAAGATGAAATTGAATGATCTGAACGTGAGAAGGAGAATGCTAAAAGTGATAATCAAATAGTAGCTAAAGAATGCTTCCCACCTAGAAACAAAGAAGCTAGAGAACCAAATGATAGAAAGAATGAAATTAAATTGAAAGGTGTTGTTCTTTTAGCTACTAAATCTGATTTTATTGACTTGGTGGTGGATAATTCTATTTGCTATACTTTACTTTGCAAAGATGCTTTGTTTTTACTTGAGAACTTGCCTGCATCTTTGTCTCCTGTTGTTACTAACCTTTTGCATGACTTTGCTAATGTGTTTCTATCTGAAATACCCTTGGAGCTACCACCTGTTCGAGGAATTGAACATCAAATTGAGTTGATTCTAGGAGCTTCTTTGCCAAACCGTGCACCATATAGGGCTATTCCAGAGGAGATTAAGGAAATTTAGCGTCAAGGGCAAGGCTTGCTTGACAAAGGGTATGTATGTGAAAGCCTTAGCCCTTGTGCTATTCCTGTGATTTTAGTTCCCAAGACAAATCATGGTATTTGTGTATTGATTGTAGAGCCATTAATAATATCATTGTTAGATATCGTCATCCTATTCCTAGGTTAGATGATATGCTTAATAAATTGAGTGGCTCCACTGTTTTCTCTAAAGTAGACATGCGCAGTGGTTACCACCATTTTAGAATGATACATGGAGATGAATGAAAAACAACATTTAAAACTAAGCTTGGGTTATATGAGAGGTTAGTGATTCTTTTGGTTTAACTAATACACCTAGTACTTTCATGAGATTAATGAATGAAGTTTTATATGCTTTCATTGGTAAATTTGTGGTGGTTTACTTTGATGATATATTAATTTACAGCAAGTCAATTCATGAACTTCTTAAACACTTACATGCTATTTTTATTTCTTTGAGAGATGCGTGTTTGTTTGGTAATCGCAAAAAGTGCACCTTTTGCACCGATTGAGTTTGTTTTCTTGGCTATGTTATTACTCCACAAGGAATTGAGGTAGATGAAGCCAAAATTAAAGCTATAAATAGTTGGCCGACACCACAAATAGTCACACAAGTGCAGAGCTTTCGTGGACTTACTGGATTTTATCTTCACTTTGTGAAGGATTTCAGCACCATCGCTGCACCACTTAATTAATTGACAAAGAAAGGCGTTACCTTCAAATGGGGACAACTACCAGAAGCTTTCAACCTTCTTAAAGAAAAACTCACAAATGCATTATTACTCCTACTTCCTGATTTAGGTAAGACTTTTGAATTTGAGTGTGATGCTATTGGAATTGGTGGTATATACTTCAAAAAGGTAAATCTATTGCTTACATTAGTGAGAAATTGAATGATCCTAGTCTGAGTTATTCAACTTATGATAATAAATTATATGCTCTTGTGCGTGTGCTTGAAACTTGGCAACATTATTTATGGCCCAAAAAATTTGTTACTCATTCTGACCATAAATCATTGAAACATATTAGAAGTCAAGCTAAACTGGACCGTAGACATGCTCGTTGGGTTGAATTCATTGAATCTTTTTTTATTTCATAAAACACAAAAAAGGGAAGGAAAATGTGACTGCTAATGTTTTATCTAGACAATATACATTGTTGTCTCAACTTGATTATAGGATTTTGGGCTTAGAGACAATAAAAAATTTATATGTTTCTGATGACGAATTAAAAGATGCCATGTCCAATTGTAAAGATCATAAATGCTAGAACAAATTTGTTTTAAATGAAGGGTTCTTATTTAGAGCTAACAAGCTATGCATTACAACTAGCTCTATTCATCTTTTGTTGCTACAGGAGGTGCATGGAGGAGGACTCATGGGACATTTTGGAGTCAAGAAGATGGAGGACATCCTTGCCGAACACTTTTATTGGCCAAAAATGAGGCGCAACATTGAGCACTATGTTGCTCGTTGCACTACATACCAAAAAGCTAATTCTCAATTGAATCCACATGGTTTATATATGCCTCTTCCTGTTCATAGTGTGCCTTGGCAGGATATTTCTATGGATTTTGTTTTAGGAATGCATAGGATAAAGAGGGGGAGGGATAGTATTTTTTTAGTAGTGGATAGATTTTCTAAGGTGGCACATTTTATTCCTTGTCATAAGTGCGACGATGCTACACATGTTGCTGATTTATTTTTTAGGGACATCGTTGAATTACATAGTGTGCCAACCACAATTGTTTCAGATTGAAAGTTCTTGAGCCACTTTTGGAGGACGTTATTGTAATGCCGCAAATCTCTTTTGCTAGGGTTTTTGGCCGGTAATGATTGCACCTTCGTGATTCAGGGATTTGTATTCGGGAGAAAGTATTTGTCGTCGCGTTTTTGAAGCTTTTAATAAAGGTTTTGGAAATTCCGCTAGTTTTTCGGTTGAGGGATCTTTCGAGTCGTATTGTTTGACGGTAAGTTGTCTTTTCTTGACAGTTGTCATTTCGCGCCAAGAATTGAAATTTAGGGCCTGTTTGGTACAGCTCCAGCTCCACCAGATCCGTGGATCTGGTGGAGCTGGGTTTTCCTAGCTCCACAGATCCGTGAAGCTGGAGCTGTGAGTACATTAAGAATGTTTAGATGGATCATCTTGTTTATATTTTAGGCCAAAAATATAAACTTAATTTACTTTATTTTAGCCTACAAGTTTCAGATCTCAGGAGAAGCTGGGATCTGGAGCTCTACCAAACAGGCCCTTATTTGGTTCGCACTAAGGGTTTAAAGTTGGGCTTTGGATTTTTATTTTGGAGGGGTTTCATTTCTTTTTGTTCCTAGCCCTTTTGATTAGTCACCATTTGATGGAGTATAAAAAGAAGAGAGATAGGGAACCCTAGAGGAAAGAAAAGAGAAAACCCCTGAGTTTTCCCCAACTTCCAGCCGCCTTCCTCCCGACTGCTTTCCCCTGGCGCCGCCCCTGGCCATTTCCCCCTGGCGTCGCCCCTGGCCACTCCCCTTGGCGTCGCCCCTGGCCATCTCCCCCTGGCGTCGCCCCTGGCCACTCCCCCTGGTGCCGCCCCTGCCTCCTCCTTGCGCCCCCCTCTGACTGGCGCCCTCCTCCCGTCTTTGCTGACCGATGGCCAGGAGCAGCGGCAAAGAAACATCTGCACCGAGAGCAGCAAACATGGTTTTCCCCCTTGCCTTCTTGGGGTGAGAACTCAAACAAATTGAAATTGTGGGGTTGGTTTCTAGTATGCATGCCATGTTTTTGATGAAATGCTTAGCTAGGTTTCCATGAGGATGAAGTGATGGTCTCTTTTCTCCCTGATTTGTTTTGCAAGTGAGTTTGGTTGTGGTCTATCTTTTGGTATGGAATTGCTGCATGGTCATGTATTATAAATATGCTGATATAATAATTTGTTGGAATCAAAATGTTATGCATATTATTGTTATCTGCAGCCTCTCTATGATTTAGATTAAGGGAGAAGTTTAAGATGGTTTTAATTAATTTGTCAATGGTAGATCTAGGGTGGGCTTTTAAATTATTGCTTGTTCGTGCAAATTAAGAGCTCGTAATTAGCCTACTCTTTTATGTATAAAACTAGAAAAGGATTGAAAGCGCATATTCCAAGGGGGTCCAAATTACCATGCACCTTGGCTGAGTTGTTATGTGTGCAACCTGATATCACATGTGTTGTATATTTCTTTGATCATGGTTCCATGCTACATCACCGCTTACATGAATATATATAGATCATGCTTCTTCCATTGCAATCCAGATTGTTAGTTACGGTTTAAATAGTAAAAGGGATCTTCTCAATCCAAATAGTAACTTCAGATCTGAAATTCAGTTTCATTCAATATATAAACTAGCTTCCGTGAAATAATCAGTTTTGATTACTTGGGATATAGCTAGCATTCAAAGCGGCATTTCTATGACAAACCTAGAATATTACAAGATACCCTGCACCAAAAATTTTAGAAAGTGAAACATGATGGCTTGCCAAGCGCATGTTGGTTTTATCGGAAAATGATATACGGCAGTTTTGATTGTTTATTTGCAGGGGAGGTTCTGTCGGAGTGGCCTCAACCGCGTGCCACTCCATTCTCCGTCAGTAAAGGCAAGTGCATCCCCTAGAGCGTTATTAAGATGTTAAATGCTTTGCATGCGATAAGATTATGAAAATTCTAATGTTTTGGTTATACTTAATAGCATATCTAGAAGTTGTTCTTAGTATGATGATGAGGATGGATGAATGTTAGCAATTGGAAGGTAAGCTATTCAATGTCAATCATTGCAATGTATTACGAATTGTACAAGTGAGTATAGTTATGTTGATGCAAATGATGAAGTGCTTAAATGCTAATGTGCATGTTTATATTCATGTTTGTGTGTGCTTATAAACATGTCCATGATAGATGTGGAGTTGAAATAGGATAAAACTTGTAGTTCATTCATGTCACTTGCATTTGCGCATTCATTACAGAAGAGGCCACCCATGTTGATGTGGGCCTCTGTACTCACTGCGTAGTGAGTACAAAAGTCCTACCTCGTAGTCCCATCCACGGATGGGAGCGAGTCGATAAAGTAGGCCCGCCACGGGATGGTTGGGAATGAGAGGGTACATACCGACGGGTGTGCACTCAGCTATACCAGTATAGGCTAAAAGGTTGCATTTGGAGCATGAAAGCATAAAAACATAAACGCATTGCATTGCATTGTGTCGAAATTGATAAATATAAATTGAGGGAATGGAAGTGACAGTTTGAGGATTGAGTCGTGAGCTCATCCAGAAATGATTAATGAGGCATGGGTAAGGTTTACTTACATTTTGAGTTGGTTGTAGTAAGTGGAGTCATTTACTGTTTCTTGTACTGGATATTTTCAATTAAGTAATGGCCTTATTAAATTCTAATGTAAATGTAATTCCGTTGAATTCATTACTTTTCTTTCGGGGTGCACTTTGCTGAGTCTTGGATTCACGCTTGTTTGCTTACTATTTTAGGTTCTTTGAAGCTGGCTCGCCGGGATGGGAGTAGAGCACATGCACGACTTCGGTCACCATCAAACTATTTAAATCGATTTGTAAAGCCTAGTGATATTGATTGAGGTTGTAATATGTTGTTCGTTGTGGTGTAGTTATTAATTTCTATTGGATATGAGATTGGTTAACTAAGGACCTGCTAGAATGATATCATATACCTGCAACTGTTTTCCTATCTACTGAGTGGATGTCCTAAATTCTAGAGAGGTTATGCCGAAATTTTCTAAATTTCGGTGACTTAGCTTTAAACTGGTTTAGAGAGAGTTTCAAGGTAGGTTTCAATCTTTTATTAGAGGTAAAAGGTTAGTGACTCGTTCGTTGATGTTCTTAGTTCAATTGAACTTCTTTGTTAAGTTTTGTCTCTTGGGTCTTATTGGGGACACTCTGGACAAGTATTGGTCCTAGAGTGTTGTAAGCGTCATTTAGAGTCTTTTAGTAGCATTCGCAGTGTGTTTGGCGCCGGGATGTTACAGTTATGGAACAAGTTGGGGATGAAACTTCTATTCTCTACCACATGTCATCCCCAAATTGATAGAAAAACTGAAGTAGTCAACCGTACATTGTCAACCATGTTGAGGTTTGTTTTCAAGACAAACTTAAAGTTATGCGAAGAATGTCTACCTCATGTGGAGTTTACCTACAACCGCTTGCTACATTCAACCACAAAGATGAGCCCTTTTTAGATAGTATATGGCTTTAACCCCTCATACTCCAATTAATTTATTACCTCTACATCTTCGAAGAAGGTAAATCTATATGCTAAAAAACATGTTGAATTTGTTCTTAAATTACATGAGACTAGAAAAAAATAGAACATATGAATGTGAAATATAGTGTTGCTGGTAGTAAAAGTAGAAAGGAAATAACTTTTGAACTTGGTGATCTTATTTGGTTGCATTTGCAAAAAGATAGATTTTCACATTTTAGAAAGTCTAAGTTGATGCCTAAATCTGATGGTCCTTTTAAGATTATTGAAAAGATTAATAACAATGCATGCAAGTTTGAGTTGCTTGTAGATTCCGCGATTAGTCCCACATTTAACATTGCAGATTTGAATCCATACTTGAAAGAAGAAGATGAGGTTGAGTCAAGGATTACTCCAATTCAAGAGGGGGAGGATGAGGAGGACATCACTTCCTCTGATACATACAACACTCCACAAGATGCTAGGCAAGGACCTTTGAAAGGGCACATGCACGACAATTGAACTATTAGGTGAGCTCGTTTCTAGGAGTTCATAATTTTTCTATTGACGATGGATTGCTACCTAAGCCATGTGATGTAATTCTACTCAAGAACTATGGTCATGGGAGCAACACTACTACCATAATATTTTTACGCCAACCTTGCTTCAATTCCAGTCCAAGTGGGAATGATCATGATAGCCCTGATTTAAAATGATCATTACTTTCACATGTGGAGTCCATTGGAGATGTTTGAGTACTTGATTAAAAGATTATGATGAGACCTTTCCAATGGGTCAGGCCCCACCTGTTGTACCAACTTGGGCCTTGTAATAGTGTTCGGATCTGGAAGACCATGTAGAGGTCTACCCATATTGGTGATGAGTATTTGACTAAATTTGAGCTTGTTATGCTCTGGTTTGAGTTTGATTTAAATTGAATTTTTAATTTGAAGCAATTTGAGTTGAGACTGCCAAGTTCTGGCTTGGTCGAGTAATGCCCAGTCGGCTTGTGGTCGAATGATTCGAGTAGAATGGGAATCACTAAGTATCGAGTAGGAATGTTGAGCGGAGGGTTAGTTCAAGCGTTTGGTCGATTACTACCAAGTTCTAGCTTGATCGAGTAATGTTCCACCGGCTTGTGGTCGAATGTTTTGAGTAGATTGGGAATCGCTAAGTATTGAGTAGGGATTTTGCTGGGTCGAGTGCCCTACCATCTGCCTATCTCGAGTCCTTGGGTTAGCCTCAAATTACTCGATATCTACTCATTGACTCGACTCTAAGTAGAGTTACTCGATATACTTGGGATATGCATTTTGAATTTGTGTGAGATTAATTGCATATCATTTTGAGAAATGCTATGTGATGTGTTTTCCTTGTTTTTGATGGTTACAAGACAACGATGCTAGTCATAGTGAGGCGAAGGATGATCGGGACAAGGCAAGGTGAGCCGAAGGTCCAGACAGTCGATGATCGTCGAAGATGATTAGAGACGGAGTCGGTGCAAACCTAGAAGACAAGGAATGGATGAGATGCTAGCTAGGAGCTGCTCGAATTAAGGAGGGCCATTAGATCGCGGTCTAGATGATAGAGTAGTGAGTCTAGTTAGTATGCTTTGAAAAGCATACAAAAACCTAATATGTGTGTAGGTTTCAGGTTAGCCCATGTACGAGTGAATGAGTCAATTCTAACCCTTAATGGTGGTCCTTAGGGTAGAAGGAATGGAGGGTGACTCAAGAGTAGTATAAATAGAGGGGTAGAGGTAGCCTTTCTCCTCTTGAAGGTTTTTTGTGCTCCTTTGAGTTTTGCCCACTTTGTTGTGAGGCTTTGTAAATCTCCCTTCTAGAAATACAAAACACATTTTCCTTATGCTTGAATTTACTTTTCAGTTTTACATTACGCATTAAATTCAACAATTTACTTTCAAGCATTTAAAATTCGTACTTACATTCTTGCAATTTACTTATATGCAATCTGGATTTACCTCCCCTCCTTCTACATGCTATTGCTTCTTATTTCGAAGGATCATTAAATTTTGTTGCAAGAAACCGATCTTGTGTTCTTGAGTGATTCATTCTTATAGATCATGTGTGTAGAGATTTTAACTTGAGTTCTTGCTTGCTATGACAAGTGGGAGGTTATCCAAGATCATCTTGATCATCAAAACCCCATGAGCAAGTCCAAGATCAAGTTCTTGTGTTTTGCTGGAACTTGGTGTGTTTTCTCTTCATGGTCAAAAAGGTCATAGCATTGTCGTCAATCCTTGCGATTGAAGGTTGGAATAAATTCCTGACATCCTTAAAATCACATCTACCAAGTTTCATGAGTTTGTGTCCAGCCAATCAAAAGTTGCATCAATTTGGTTTTTGAGTTCGTCTTTGTTTTTCTCTCGTTCTTCTTCTTTGTTCTTGAGCCTGGTGCTATTGGCCTAAGTAGTCAAGACTGTCTTAGTTAGATTTCTTGCTCCGTTTTGATTTTACCTAGTGTGGGCTTGTTCGGATCACTTTGTCTAAAGGAAAATTTTTATTTGGGATCATTCACCCCCTCTCTGATCGCCATCTCGATCCATTAGGATCAAGCCTAGGTTGTGTGATGAGATTTGCACACGACCAGTACTTTTCAGTTTAATATTTTAATTAACTAGAAAGAATTACTAAGCTACATCAAATATCAACAGGCAAATTATTTCCTTAAGCAATCTCTATTATATTTCCATGAGAATTTTATACTATCTAATAGAGGGTGCTGGCTTGTTATTAGGTGTGAAGATTGTACAAAAATCAATATTAGAGCCAAATTGCGAGATTGTATTATGGTTGACCCTAGTGGGAGGCGAGAGATGATGGATACCAAAAGGAGACAACACGAGCATTGCTAACACTGAGAAACCCATAGGAGCACTCAGAGGTGTGGGCCAAGCCAATTTCATATGGCCCATACAGCCCATACATGCATGGTCCACATGGCCTTCTCTCCGTCTTCTTCTCTATATGCCATCAAAGAAGAAAGGAAAGAAACAAGAAAGAAGAAAGGAGGGAGAAAATTCAGCCAACTTCAAATAAAGAAAGAGATCACCATGACATGAACAGATGAGATTGTTTCCAACTAGATAAGCACTCCATATGGCAACTTTCTATTTGACTCTTGTAGCACACACTGCTCACAGACTCATATCCGAAATCTTGTTCATCCTGGATACTATTCATGCTGCCTCTCATGTGTGTATATATGTGTACTCCCTCTATTGTAAAGAGAACCACAAATTTTCAGATTAAAGATATACTCTTGATTCTATAGCTTCTACTTTAATGCCCCCATTAGAATAGGGAGTTCCAATATGAAATTATCACCGTTGTTCTTGCAATTTCTTTGGGGTGATTGCAAGGAAACGTGTGTCTACTTTCACGTGGTCAAGTAGACGAGTATCTAAGCGTGTTCTTGGGTGAATTCATGTGTCACAGGTTGCCGTATCGAGACATGGTTGGCGTCAGTATTCGTCAAGGTTCATGGGTCTGATTTATCATATTCATCATCGCAAGATCGGGCCACCCCCCTATCATCTTGGTAACAAAGCTAATTTGTCTCCAATATTGATTTTTGTACAATCTTCACACCTAATAACAAGCCAGAACCCTCTATTAGGTAGTACAAAATTTTCATGAAAATATAATAGAGATTGCTTAAGGAAATAATTCTCCTGTTGATATTTGATGTGGCTTAGTAATTCTTTCCAGTTAATTAAAATATTAAACTAAAAAGTATTGGTCATGTGCATATCCACATCATTGTGTGCCCCCCCCCCCACGCTTTGGTGCACAAACCTAAGATAGCTCCCCTTGTTCACCACTTCCTTATAACCCTTGTGGCTGCCACTTTTAGTCATTAGGCTTGTTTAGATTTTTTTTTGTCTAGAAAACAACAGTTGTCTACTTGTGTCAACTAGACCAACTATGGCGACTTCAGGTCTCTCCATTTTTTTAATAAAACTTCATCTTACATCATCCAACTCAGATTGTGCTATTTCTTTCTTGCTTGATTCTCGATTGCTTACAGGAAAGATCAACTGTGTTAGGCATGGTTGATAACGACAAAGGGTTGGTGTAGCGATTACTGAATAGACTTGGTCATCTCTGTCAAGTAGCCTCGTCATCAATGTCACATCAATATAGTTATCACTCTCATCAGAAGATCAGGCCAAACGTTTTCATCATCTATCATTGATTTACAAGTTATTTATTAAATCTTTTAAAATATGCTTTGAATCTATTTATTGTATTTAAATTTAAGTTATTGCTTTATGCAAAAGAACCATATAACTATTCCTTTGTCAGCCTTGCATGAATATATTTGCATCATTTCTCATTAGCTTGTTGAGCACTTTTTGTACTCACGGCATTACGTCTTTGTTTATCAGTTGCTGAGGAAGTACTAGGGAATATAGAATTCTACAAGGAGTACTATGAAGAATATGTGATGGTGTCCCCTAGATGATTACCTGTGGTATGTCGAATAGGCCAACTTATTTTATTTCTGCTACAAGAGTTTAATTATTTCTTAAGCCTTAAGGCATAGTTGTGTAAACTTTGACTATAAGGTCCATTGCTATTATTTAATAATAATTTGCTACTTTCTTAGTTAATTCATTATATGGAATGATATTTCATGTATGTTGCCACTATGTGCAATACTGTGATTCTGGACTAGTGCAATATACATTAAAAGGTTTTGAATTTGGTAATTTAGGTCTCGATAGAGATGGTATGAGAGCCATGTTGACTACAGGTCACAACCGTAGTCAACATGGTCTTCTTAGTAAGAACTTCAAAATTATTTTCTAAATCAAAATAATGAATTGGTATTTAATAGTTTATCTTCTCTAATCTTATTCTTAGTTTCTTATCCCTCTTCTTTGCTGAAATATTGTTTTTAAAGTTTAGTTCTATCTCATCTCATGAAACTTCTCAAATCCTCGGGTCTTCTCCAACGATTTAAATTAAGGAAGATGATGATCCATACTTTTCAAGACCAGTGGAAGATCTGTTAGGATGATCAAGTTGTCAAGAGTACGTCTGAGGCCAAGGGCCCACACGTTAGGCTCTAGCCCTTTTTATTTATTTAAATAGAGGGAATAGCCCCTAGAATATTCTCCTTTCTCTATCTTTTTCTAGCATTTTCCTTTCGGACTAAATTTTTGAAAGCCGTTTTCCTTCATATGAGCTCCGATTGAACCCATTCATGTCCCAAATTCATCTACAATAGATCCCTATCTTCCAGTACTAGTCAGTCTCAATTTGGAGTTTATTTCAATTTTATTTTTTGAATTTTATTTGTTGTCGACGATCGGGATCGCCTGACCGCGAAAGTGAAGGGGGGATTAGTGTGAATGAGGGACCCAAGAAGCGCTTCGATCAACAATGGTGTAGACATAGGTCGGTGCGCGGCGTCAGCGAGCAGGGAACAGCAATGTATACTGGTTCGAGCCCCCACGAAGGTAATAGCTCTACGTCCAGTCTTCTCCGGAGGCGGAGGAATTCACTAACTGTGCGTACAAAGAGATGGTTACAGCTCGAGCTTGAGTGTTCTGTTTGTGTATCCTGGTCTATCGCTAGTGCTGTTCTGTTCTATACACATGCCTTACGAGGCCTTTTATCCTCCCTGACGTTGCCTGTAATGGTCGGGAGAGATTCCCGGGGTAGTGGCTTCGTGCGCATTGAAGGTGGGCCGTAATTGCCCCGGAAATGCCGCCCACGTCTGCCTTGACGCCGCCACCCGGGCCTTGGTAACCGCCGAGTAAGCGCATTCCTTCGAGCCAAGGTCGAGGTCGAGCGGGAACGGACTCCCCAACCGCCCGAGCTTGAGGTCATTTGGGTACCCAGCATCGTTCCGGTCTTGGTCGAGGCCCCTTGCTGCATCGCCCCGAGCTAGGGACCCCTGCTGGTCATGCGTTGACTTGTCAGAGATTTCCTGGTCCTCGTCATTTGTATTTTCATTTTCTCTCTTGTTAGATATTGATGATTCTAAGAGATCGATCAATGGAAATGAAGATAAAGGAACTCAAAGTCCAAGAGATGATCAACATAAATAATAGCTAAGGCAAGTCATAATCCTTGATCATGTTAAACCTATATTTGCAAAAGTATTTTGTTCATACAAATCACTTGCTACTTCTATAAGAATGTTATTTATTGGGAGTAGCTAAATTCCTACTTGTCTTTATGCCACCTTGATTATTGCAATATCATGAAACTATTGTCTCTATATGTTAGGACATTAATAGTTGGATACAATTGTGTTACCAACACTAGGCTACCATATCTATACATAGACATGCTTGGTTGTATGATGCATGGGCTCATATCACATGATGAATATTGATAAATTTGACTTAATGAGATATGTAATTGTAGCGAGTAGCCACTATTGTATAATTTGTCTTGCCATGGTAGAGTATACAATTGGTCTTAGTTAAATAAATGGTTTTCACTTGGGCAAGTGATCATGTAGTAAAAAGCGTGTCGTTAGCACATTTGGGATGTGGATATCTTACCCACAGGTATTTGAGTACTTAATTTTATGTACCATTGAACTAGGCCTAAACATACAATCACATGTCTAGTATGGGATAGACTTAGCTAAATAATCTATCATATACTTGTTCTTCCCTGCATGATTGAATTTGAGGGTTACTTTCAATCAATGACACCGAATGTATGGTGTTGATTGGAAGATGACTCCATTCTCTCTTACAATAGTAAACCTCTCATTAAAGATGTGGAATGCGTGCTGGAGTATATTGGCTAGGTCATGTCCTAGAGTTGAGGGGATAAACTAAGTAGGCAGAGTGGTGTTGGTGTGTAGCAGTGTAAAGGCATTGTCATAATCTCTTAATCGCACAACAAAGGAAGCATGTCATGGCTGACATTATGACATGATCATGCTTGGTGTGTAATGTCGTACAATATCCGTAGATTGTAAAAATATTCAAATAGTCGTGTCAGCGATTATGGACATGCCTATGAATATTAAAGGAGATATAGAATTTTCAGGAAAATGCTAGAATAGATGGATAGTGAAGGGGGAGTTCACTGAACTTTTTGATGTCTAAATGCTAGCACTAATGTGTTGAGTGGTTTGATGATGGTTTTAGATTGTAGAAGGTGAAGCCTCACCAATCTATTTATATTGTCTACAATTTTTTAACAGTTATTTATTAAAATTTTCAAATATATTTTGAATCTATTTATCATATATAAATTCATGTTATTGTTTTCTGCAAAAGAACCATATGGCCACATATTGTCAAGCCTTGCATGATTATAATAACTACATCACTGTTCCCAACAACTTGTTGAGTACTTTATATACTCACAGCTATGTATCTTGTTGATTAGTTACTAAAGACTTCAACAAGATAAGAGATGGTTAATGAGTGTTGATTGCCTATGGCATATGAGTAGGCTACACCTAAAGCTATCTTAATTTCTTGTGTTGCATTTCAATCGAGTGGTTTAGCCTCTGAGGCTATTAACTGTAAACTTTGGCCATGAGGTCACTACTTAGATTTATTAATGATAATTGCTATTTTTATAGTTATATGTGTATATGATTGATATTTCATCTAAGTTGCTACTATGTGCATTAGTGTGATCCTTTATTATTTGCACATTGCTTCCCTAAAGTGAGTTATAGTAGTATATAATACCTATTAAGTTCAAATATAGCACTTCTGAGTTAACCCTTTTACAAGAACAGAGAACGGAAGTGTAAGTGATGTGCTATATATGCATGGAAATAAAATAACTGACCTGAGCAAAGTCGCATGATTAGTGCATAAATCGGAATACGGTACGTTGAGGATAAAAAGGACATGGCCGCATGATGCTTGTGGGCTATGCGACCTAGTGGGCCGAGTCAACCGTATAATGGACAAGGTGCCCGGGCACATGGGAATTGGATTTATGCTGCTGGTATCAAGCATGCAAGAGGGCAGTTAAAGCCACCCGCATGCATGGATGGTTACGTGCATGGGAGTCCAAAGGAATGATGGCACACATGGCAATAGAAGAAGCGAGGTTAGCTCAGTTTGGCAAGAAAGCAGAACAAGGCAAAGGAATTGCCTCATCATGAATAGGAACACTACGTATTCTTCAAATGTGCCCAATTTTGTGACTTCAAGTCTAAATCACAATGAATGCAAATATCTGAATAGGAAATCCTATTCGATCAGTACTTACCATCACATCTCAAGCGTGGAGAATTGGCAACAAAATTTTTGGATAGAGTGCCTAGATACAGGTGGGGGCACTTGGGCCGGGCCTTTTGGGCCGACCTGAGGTACAGTGGGCACGGTCCGGTCCAAAACCTGGCGCAATACGAAGTGGAGTACGGGCTGTGCTAGGCCCAAGAACCTAGTACGATGGGCGGCATGACCCAACACAACACTGTAATATGGGTCTTGCCTGGCCCGATGACCCAGGGCATGAGGAAGAAGCCTAGCATAACCCGTGTCTCCAATCTCTCTTAGCGTGCTCTCTCTCTCTCTCTCGTGCTCGTCTCTCGCAATATCTCCCTCTCTCGCCCGTCTCTCTCAATCTCTATTGCGTATCTCCCTCACTCTCTTTTTTGCTCATCGCCCCCTCTCTCGACCATGTTTAGCATATCCCCCTCGCTCTATGTACTATTCAAGAATAAATAAATTTTAGTTTTTTTCCATAATATTTGTTTTCACTGCCTCAACTCCATATGTTTTCATCTCATTTCCTCTCATCACAATAGTGTAAATGGGCTGGGCTTAGGCCAGCACGACATAAAGCGCAAATAGACCATGCCTGAGCTTATCAAAGGCGAGTCAGACTGGCACAGTAGGCACAATGGGCCATCACGGCACGGCACGATTCAAGCATAACACTACATAGAGATGGAGATAGAGCAATGGTCATTTAATATGAGTAATCTATGGAACTAAGCAGACAGTTCCATAAGTAGAGACGGCAGGCAATTTAGGGCAAAATGTTCACTCCATGCAAGAAAAGTACTTCAAAACTTTCAAGAACACATATGTTTCTGTTTTTCTTGGACCGGATGCACATAAAGGAAAATAGGTCAAAGCCGATTTGATTTGAATCCCAAAGGCAACTAAAGAGCAATGATTATGACAATTTAAAAGAGCAAACACTGCTAGACCGACAGATCTAAGGAAGATGTAATCGCCACAAGGACTTGGGGAGGAGAGGCTTCTAGTCCTTGAAGGCCCAAGCGCCCTTCTTGCTGATCATAACTCTCGGTCGAAGTCGTTAACAATGTGGAAGGTCTCATGGATCTGCTCCGGGGTCCTGCCCTTGATCATGCTGGCAACACTGCTGGCAGGTAGAGGTGGGCATTATGCCGGACCGGGCTGGTCTGGCCTAAGCCCATCGTGCTTTGGGCCTAAACTATGCTAGGCTGTGATGGCCCATCCAGGCTGGCCTGGCCTGGCTCACTTTCAGTGAGCCCAAGCATGGCTCATTTGTGATTCATGTCTGTTTCGTGCCGTACTGGCCCATATCCAACCCATTTATACTATTGCTACGAGAGAAAATGACCACGGATTGATTTCTTTCTTTATCTGTCTAGGACTTCCTTTTTCTCCGGTTGAAACAAAATCTTGTTATGTTTATTCTTCTCAATTTTCATGATTCGATTGCACCTTCCAGTCACATGTATGTAGCCATGCATTTGCTTCTTGATTTGCCCACCAAATATACAACGCATGCATGCATTCCCTTCCTTTTCTCTAGTTCATCCAGAGTTTTCTTCCTTTACTCCTTGATTTGCTCACCCACACATACAACGCAGGCACGCAAGGGCTGTTTCGGGCCGTGCCAGACTGGGCCGCCCATCGTGCCCAATCGGTAGACCCGGCCCGGCCCAGACAACCAGTTAGGTACGAACCGGGACTGATAGTTAGAACGATCCGGTTCAATGTCTCTGATGTTGCGGGGAGATCGAAGACGATCAAGACACCAACCGGTACTGATGGTCTAACAACAGTACCGGTTCGTGTAATGAACTGATACTATTTAGCGGGAGCTCACTAGTACCGGTTCGTGACATGAGCAGATCGATATGAGAACATCGATCGGTTGGTGCCTTCAACTGCAATCTTGAGTCCCAATTAAACTTCTTCCTCCTCTGCTCTCTGCCGGACCAAGATCATTTCAAGCAGCGACAAGAAGTGGAACTTGACCAAGAGCTTCAAGGGAGGAGATCTTGCCTAAATTTCAAAATTTTGGTCATTTTACTCGCAACCAAGGTAACTAAGGTTAGTAACATCATTCCTCACTTCATTTGGTGTTAAATGGAGCCTCTTTTTGCTTGAATTATGAAGAAAATTTGATCTTTTCCTATGATTGATGAAAGATTATGAATGTAGAGGGAGGTGCTGCCCAAATTTCAAAATTTTGGTCATTTTACTCGCAACCAAGGTAACTAAGGTTAGTAACATCATTCCTCACGTCATTTGGTGTTAAATGGAGGCTCTTTTTGCTTGAATTATGAAGAAAATTTGATCTTTTCCCATGATTGATGAAAGATTATGAATGTAGAGGAGGTGCTGCCCAAATTTCAAAATTTTGGTCATTTTACTACTTAACCAAGGTAACTAAGGTTAGTAACATCATTCCTCACATCATTTGGTGTTAAATGGAGCCTCTTTTTTCTTGAATTATGAAAAAATTTTGATCTTTTCCCATGATTGATGAAATATTATGAATGTAGAGATCTAGCTTGATCTTTTCAAATAGGATACAAAAACTTGTTGTGTAAACTTAGAATTTGCTTGGATTATAATGTAGCTCGCATTTAATGTGTGGATCTAGCTTAAATTTAGGTTTTAGTTCCATCGATCGATGAAGGATGAGGTTTGATTGCACGTAGTTGGGGGGAGAATGGTGCATGAAAATCATGGAGTTTGGGATCTTCAAATGGCAATAGTTATGTGGAAAAGAAGAAATTTAAATTCATTTGCGAATTAAAATAATATCAGAAATATGAATGGCTTTATAGAAAATATAAAATGAGTTCAAAATTTGAGAAAAGTTTTCAAAAATACTTTGGAATATTTTAAACTTAGAAAAATTATTTCTAGTATAATTTTGGTTTTAATTTCCATCAACAAATTATTTTTGAAAACATCATTAATTAAGTGCTAGAGATTTAGAAAAAAAATAAAAATAAATGATTGAATAATAATTTGGAAATTTTTAGGGTGTTACAATTTCAACATAATTTGCAAACAAAGCTATCGTGAATTTTATTCAGAATTTTGAACCCAGACTCTGATCGACCAATTCTTTTTGTAGGTTGCAAAAACTTGTTGTGTGAATTTAGATTTTGCTTGGATTATTATTTAGCTCGAATTGAAGGTGTGGATCTAGCTAATATTTAGGTTTTGGTTCAACAATTCATTATCGAAAAATGAGCTAACAGTTATCTTGATGTTACATAATATAGATGGACCGGCGATGGATGTACATGGACTGACGCTCCCCGAAGTTCTTACAGGGTTTGCAATATTTTCTTCGTGCGGCCGATGCATACACGACGTCAGGCTACATATGCTGTCCATGCATAGACTGCAAGAATGAGAAGGAGTGGCCAACATCCAACCACCTCCACTTCCATTTGCTCACAAGAGGTTTCATGTCAAACTATACCTATTGGACCAAGCACGGTGAAGAAGAGATTATACAGAAGACGGTGAAGAAGAAGAGGCGACAACAACATCCCGGGATTTGGTCAACACGGTTCTTTCGAAGATACATTGGGGAGTTTGGTGATGATGACCTAGACCAGATCTTTGTGTGATGGAGAGGAGAATACATCGATGAAAGAAATTACGAAAAGTTCGGCGCCTATGGGAGGACCACGGAACACTGTTGTACCCAAACTGTCGATAGGGCCATAAAAAGTTGCGTACCACACTAGAACTGATGTAATGGAAGGAGACCAATGGATTGTCTGATAAAGGATTCGACGAGTTGTTATGCCTCATAAAGAAGTTACATCCAGAGGGGAACACACTGCCCGAAACTACGTACAATGCCAAACAAGTTGTCTGCCCTTTGGGGTTGGAGGTACAGAAGATACATGCATGTCGTAATGATTGTATCCTTTATCGCAATGAGTATGAGGATTTGGAAGCATGTCCGGTGTGCAAAACTTTGCGGTATAAGACCAGACGTGATGACCCAGGTGAGGTAGAGGGGCAACGTAAGAAGAAGAGACCTCCTGGTAAGGTGGTGTGGTATTTCCCTATAATCCCCCGGTTGAAGCGTTTATTCTTAACAAAGCGCATGCCGGATGATGCTTGGCACAAGGAAGACCGTAAGGACGACGGAATGCTAAGGCACCTTGGTCGATGGCTCCTAGTGGAGGAAAGTAGATAGAACATACCGGACTTTCTTTGAGAATGCAAGGAACATAAGGTTTGGGTTGAGTACGGATGGGATGAACCCGTTCGGCGATATGAGCAGCAGTCACAACACTTGGCCCATGACTCTATGTATCTACAACCTTCCTCCTTGGCTGTGTATGAAGCGGAAGTACATTATAATGCCATTGCTTATCCAAGGCCCGAAGCAACCTGGAAACAACATCGATGTGTACCTCAAACCGTTGGTTGAAGATCTGCTAACACTGTGGAACGATGGTGTACGTGTATGGGATGAGTACAAAAGAGAGCATTTCACTCTACGTGCATTGCTATTCGTAACCATCAACGACTGACCTGCACTTGGTAACCTATCGGGCCTATCTATCAAAGGATATAAAGCCTGCATCCACTGCTTAGAGGATACGGACAGCAAGTACCTAAAAAACTCTTGAAAGGTTATGTACATGGGCCACCGTAGGTTCCTCCATATGAAGGACCCGTTACGGAGGAAGGGTGAGAATTTTGATGGGACAGAAGAGAAATGTAAGAAACTCATGCATCGCAGTGGAACGCTTGTATTTTCTTTGGTAAAGGATCTGAAAGTAGTATTTGGAAAAGGTCCTGGTAGCAAACCTGTCCTGGCTGAACAAGGTCACACGAAGGCCATTTGGAAGAAGAAGTCAATATTTTGGAACTTACCTTACTAGAAAGACTTAGAGGTCCGCCACTCACTGGACTTCATGCATATCACAAAGAATGTCGGCGTGAACTCTGCTGGGTTTCCTAGATATGTACTCAGAAGTCAAAAGATACACTTCAAGCACTAAAGGACCTCACACTATTGGGACTCGGGAACGACCTACATCCTAAAAAAGAGAGAAAGGACAACATTACCTCCACCTCGTGAGCTACACTCGAGCAAGGAAGAGAAAAAAACATGATTAAGTTTTTGAACATTGTGAAGGTCCCTTCTGGATACTCCTCAAACATAAGGAGACTCATAAATACGAAAGAGAATAAAATCATACTCCTAAAATCCCATGATTGTCATGTGTTGATGACACAGTTGCTCCCAGTGGTGGTGCGAGGTATTCTACCGAACTGGGTACGAGGGACAATCATAAAGTTGTGTTCGTTCTTCAATGCGGTGTCGCAGAAAGTCATCGAGCCGAATAAGGTATCTAATCTGCAGGATGACGTGGTCGATAGTCTGGTTAGCCTTGAGATGATTTTCCCTCCGTCCTTCTTTGATATTGTGGTCCATCTCATGGTCCACATTGTTAAAAGATAGAAATTCTCGGACCGTGTTCCTCCACAATATGTTCCCTTCGAGAGGTATATGGGTGTCCTAAAGAAGTATGTTCAGAATCGGTCTCGCCTGTAAATCTGCATTGCGTAGGGTCTTGGTACAGAGGAGGTGATTGAGTTTTGTGTTAATTACATTGATGATCTGAATCCGATTGGTGTCCCTGTATCACGCCATGAGAGGAGGCTACGGGGAAAAGGGACTCTAGGGAGAAAAGAATCCTACAGAGACGATCTACTTTCATTTAAACAAGCATATTTCACGGTATTGAAACAAGCAACTATAGTGGCTCCGTATATCTATGATCACGAGATGAGTCTACGCGACCAATACCCACAGAAGTCAGATAAGTGGATCGCAGTCGAGCAAATGGATCATTTCGGCGGTTGGTTACAAAAGCAACTGTTGGGCAACCAGACAGATGATGAACAGTTAAAACTCTTGGCTCGGGGACTGTCCACGACAATCGTATCATTCCAAGGGTATGAGATAAATGGGTACACATTTTACACGACAGCCCATGATAGCAAGAGCACCAACCAAAACAGTGGCGTCTGTATAGATGCCTTGGACAAAGATGGAAAGATGGACACCTACTATGGTTTCATTGAGGAGATCTGGGAGCTCGAGTATGGATCTTTAAAAGTCCCTCTGTTTTGGTGCCAAAGGGTCAAACTGACAGCCGTGGAGATCGACGAGTACGGTATGACAACTGTGGACCTCAAGCAAGTGGCCTATAGGGACGAACCATTCGTGCTCGCTAATGATGTGACACAGGTATTCTATGTGATGGACATGTATAGCAAACTGAAAAAGCAAAACGAGAAGACTAGCAGTAGCGATCAGCCAAGGCGCCACGTTGTTCTTCCAAGTAAAAGAAGGATTGTCGGAGTTGAGGGCGTCACAGACGAAGAAGAGTATAATCAGTTCGACGAGCTGCCTCCTTTTACGGTGGATGTAGACATTAGTGTCCTGAATGATATAGAGGAATCTCCCTACGTACGCCGCGATCATAATGAAGGATCACTTGTAAAAGCAAAGTATGTTAGTAAATAAGGATTGCTTTGCTTTCTTTTGCTGTAATAGACTACTAACATACTAGTTTCTCATTCCTCTAGTGGTTCTCCTGTTGCTCGTATTTTCTATTCAAATTGTACTAATATTTGACTAACAATATTGTTCAAAATCCCTCTGTACTAATATTAGATTGCTGGATCGTAGAAACTATAAAAGGTGAATTTATATAACAATGTGACAATTTGCAATGGAATTATAAGAGTGCAAAAATTACTTTATTTCTTACAATTTTCTATAATTTTAATTTATATTAGATGGTTGGAAAATAATATTGAAAAGACTAGGAGCCATTGAAGGAGGAACTATCGGTGGGGTGGAGCTCATGGCGTCGGAGTGTTTTTCTGCTGATGATGGCGTCGAAAAGCCTCTCTGTTCTTATAGGCGCGAATTTATATTTGGAAACGAAACGCCTCTCTGTTCTGCTGATGATACATTGGGAAGACGAAACGATCAAGCACTGGGAAGATGAAATGATCAAGTCGAAAAGCCTCTCTGTTCTTATAGGCGCGAATTTGTATTGGGAAACGAAACGCCTCTCTATTCTGCTGATGATGCACTGGGGAGACGAAACGATCAAGCACTGTGAGACATCAGTCCCGGTTGAACACACGAACGGGGACTGATAGTGCCTAGGGCTCCCACAGTAAATAAAAAAAAGAAATCTAGAGCTCCTGCGCGCCAAAGCTGAGCCATCAATACCGGTTGGTGTATTCAACCGGGACTGATGTGAGACATCAATCCCAGTTGAACACACGAACTGGGACTGATAGTGCCTAGGGCTCCCACAGTAAATAAAAAAAAAGAAATCTAGGGCTCCTACGCGCCAAAGCTGAGTCATCAGTCCCGGTTGGTGTATTCAAATGGGACTGATGTGAGTCATCAGTCTCGGTTGGTGTATTCAACCGGGGCTGATGGTGCACCTATAAATCCCTCCCGTCGCCTCCTCTTCCCTAATTTTTGCTACTCCCGCCATTGTTCCCCAATCTCCTCCTCGTCCTGCTCGTTTGCAAAGACCTCCAACGACCTCCTCGCCTCCAACGACCCCACCGCCGCCGTCCCCCTCGCCTCCGACGACCCCACTGCTGCCGTCCTCCTCGCCTCCGACGACCCCACCGCGCGCCGCCGTCGTCTCCAGCCATCCTCACCGCGTCCGACGATATAATGTATGTTCACCTTGCGCAACGTTTTCTGGTGTTTATTCTCCTTTTTATAGTGCCAAACTTACGAGATAAGTTGAGATTACATATTCAAGGTAAGCAATCTCATCCAAAATGCTAATCGGTTTTTTTTGTTACTCTACCCGACAAAACTTAAACAAACTAGACTCTTAACCACACGGCTTGACATTCTCTCGCGATAGCAGCCATAAACTCGCTTGGGTGATGATAACGCCACTGTCTTTGGCTAGACTGATATTATCTAGTCTGTGGTAGAGGCAATCACTAAGTTGGCATCCATTGTTTGCTTGGACAGAAGTGCATTCAGCCGCTAGTTTTGACTTACCTGTTACTGCTTGGTTGATAAAATTGCTAAACAACTATTTATTGCATCTTATAGAATGGAGTCTATAAGATGCAATAAATCTGTTGGTTGTTTCGGACAAGAACAGTGGGGTGCAGGTTGTTTTGGATAGCAAAAATATTTTCAGTGTTAATTCACTAGGTGCCAAATGTGGTTAACTGTTTCCAATTGATGTGGTAGCAAATCAAATAATAACCGGTCATTTCCATATAGCAACAAAAAGAACTTTTTTCTCACATTACTTGTCGAATTGTTGTGTTTGCATGATTATGGTGACTACTTTGCTTCTCTTACCATGTAGAATTTTAGCTTTGCACTTGTATGTTGTTCTCTTCTGATATACCTACTCACAATGACCATTAGTGAAGAAATGAGTTCAACAATCGATAATAACAAGTATATGTCGAAGCTAAGTGTCGTTAGCAGGGGCAGGCGCCTAAGGAGGCAAGCAGCTAATAATTTGAGAAATTTTCATTTGTTCACATGAGTCGGACGCCTCCTCGGCGCCTGTGCAGTTCTTGAACTTGTAGGCTGGAAATTGTTGCCAGACCTTTCTCCAATGGCTACATCAAAGGCCGCCGCTGGAGAAGGTCCTGGTCTCTTGGTCAACCCCTGCAAGTTCAAGAAGTATGGCTGCCAGAGAGCGTCCGGTACACTGAGAGGTGGAGCCATGAGGTGACGTGCTTGGTTGATATGGAATGGTCACTCGCTTTTTGGTGTAATAGACTACTAACATTCTAGTTGTGGATTTATAACCTTATTTTATTTTTTGAAAATCATATTAGTGTGGAATAAAAATGATTCATTATTTTTTATTGAGCAATAAGCAATAATATTCTAAAGAATATATGTATCATGTCAAATGTATATGTATCATGTGAATTATTCTAATTTCTCGTGAATTTTGAAATTTCTATGTATATGTGAGATTTGTATGTATATGTGAAGTTTGAAATGTATATGTATCATGTGAATTTTTCTAATTTCTGGTGAATTTTGAAATTTCTATGTATATGTGAAGTTTCTATGTATATGTGAGATTTGTATGTATATGTATAAGTATACTTGTCGATAGTATTTGGCCGACTTACATTAGGAACATCTTCAGCGTTGCTACCCATCTTCCCCACCGTCTTCCACGCCGTTTTAGAGTAGTACCATTAGCTTTACATTAAACATGATCTATTTTCGTTAATTTTCAATGCTTCTTCTAGCCTAAGAAACAACGATGGACGGTGAAGCATTTGATCAAGAATAATTTATGAGAAATTTGATTTCGGGATGTGGTGGTCATGAGGCGGCGGAGCCTGAACCCGCCCTCATGGCCGCCGAGGTCACCGAGGCCGATGAGGCTGCAGAGCACAATGAGGCCGGTGAGGTAATAATCAGTCATGTTCATGATTGTCAGTTCCACTATCATGCTAAGCCAACATTCTGACCCGTTCATGATTGTACCATGCTTTCAGATCGGTCAACCAAGCAGGCAATCACGTCAGTGAGGTCCAAGCAAGAAGGCGAAGGCAAGACATGTTGTCACCGAAGTCGGCGAGAACGGCCAACCTCTTGCATTTGCAGGGGCGCTTGGGCCATTAAATTCGGCATGCGGCGTCCACGTTAGGGACCACGTGCCAATTAGCATAGCAAAATGGGATCAGATCCCTGAAGATACGAAGAACATGATTTGGAATGATGTGAAGGAGACATTCACCTTCTCCCAAGGGACCGAAGAGAAGGTGAAGAGTTACGCTCTCAAGAAGATGGCTAACGCGTTCCAGACTTATAAAAAGAAGTTGAACACGGAGTATATCAAGAAGAATCAAATGCCCGACTTCAACAAGCACCCAAAGTTGCAAGATCACCGATGCGTTCAGGAACTACAAGACTTTGGACGAAGGTCAAAGTTTGAGTGAGAAGAATAAATTTGAATGCACGAAGAAGAATTATCACCACCGACTCGCCCCGGTGGTTACCGCCATGCAATACCCAAATGGGAGAAGAGGAACAGACTGCTAGCTTAAGGGTGTCGAACCCGCAAAAATGGATTGGCCTGATAGAGCAAAGTCTTGGTTCTACGCTCACGGCGGTGCCCTTGATGATAATGGCAATGCTGTGTTTGGGGAGGTGCTAAGAGATGTGGCCAGAAGGCTTGTACAGTCCATCGAGGAGTCTTCCTGTGGTAACTTCGCCAAACAGGAGAACGACGAGCTAACAAGGGTCCCTGCAAAATCCAGCAGCACCTGGACGCACACGAGGCGTTGGCGTCGCCCCATGGAATGTTGATTTCGCCAGACGCCGATACCTATAGGAGTCAAGCGAGGAGCAAGACACGATAGACACAACATACTCGGGCGCTTGAAGAACACTCAATCAAACACGGAGAGAATGCAAGAAGAGATCCGAAGAGAGGTGCATTAGCCTTGAGCCAACAAATATGAGACGCAAAGAACCTCCAAGTAATCCTAACATCATCAGCCCCTCCGGCAAAGGAAGCAATTGCGCTTCCAAGGCTGCCGTAAGCGGACTTGGACAAGTATCCCAGAGACGACATCAGCAATGGACACCTTGTGAGCTGCACGTCCAAGCGGAACCTTTCCTTCAAGGCGCCGACGGCATGGCTCACCCATTGGAGCCGGGCATTTATCCATGGCCAACAGATACCGTCAGATACTCCAAGGTCTCGGTGGAGGAGGTTCAGCAGGTACGAGGACCTTGACCTCGAAATTCCTGGATGTGACGGGACTACGAAGCTAGGAGAGGCAGTACACAATTTCATCCTGTGGCGCAAATGGTACATAATTTTTCGAGATAACATGGACGTGTCCTCTCCGCGAAGAAGCCCGAGAAGAACCCGTCTCCTCCTAAGAAGGCGCCGACTCCTACACCACCTCCTACGATATAAGCTCGACAAGAAGCCCGTCTCCTACACCATCTCCTCGCAAGATATAAGCCTCGAAGAAGCCCGTCTCCTCCCAAGAAGGCGCCGACTCTACACCACCTTCCGCGCACCTAAGCGCCACAAGAAGCCCGTCTCCTCCCAAGAAGGCGCCACCAAGGAAACAAGCCACTCGGTCGCCAGCCTCCAAGAAGGCGGGTCCTCCACCCAATCCAAGAAGCCGGGTCCACTTCCGAAGCTACCATATGATATGACCGATGAGGAGACTAAGAAGATAGTAAAAGATGAGGTAACTAAATTTCTTAGACCCAAGTCACCAGAGAAGAAGGTTCAACCTGGCACAGAAGAATTTCACAAAGGCTTGATGACTATTAAAAATTTGAAGGATCAAAAAGAAATGCCTCGCCAATCAAACTACGAGCGCACATTGAGTAAGGAATGCCCCAAGAAGAAGATGTCAGCTGAGGGGAAGGGTAAGGAGATGCAACAATTCTTCGATGAAACTGGCCTTGACGCAAATCAAATATTAGGCACGACAAAGATTGAGTTTGCCCAAGTAAGATGGCCATTTAAAGTGGGCGGATCATTGGTCAGGCGTGAGGAGTTGCCCCAGCTAACGACAAAGATGTGGCAATTTCATGCATGGTACTTGGACGCGACCAAGCATGGTCTACAGTTGTTCGCTGTCAAGTACAAGCAACAAGATTTTTTTTGCGGTGAAGGTGAATTTTATGTCGAATGGGACTACATATATGATCTATACCGCATGATGCCCTCAAGGCCCTTGATGGGTTGTGGACTCGTAAGTGTCTTAATTATTTATAAAAAACTATCATGCACTCCCTTGTACTATACTAACTTGCAAGCCTAACTAATTTCTTATATAGCATGGAGATACAAAGATGCCGAAGGGAACGTATTTTCGACATAGGCTTCATGGACCCAGTTGTTATCAACGAGACAACCGTTAGAGACCACCTAAGCGATACAGAGACTAACGTATTCAATGCGCTAATAGGTCAAAAATTTAAGTCAAAGATATATCTAGCCTACGCATTTGAGTACGTGTTTTCGTACCACCTCGTTCTACTCCTTTTTCATAACACGATGTTAGAACTAATTAGTTGACATATCTACGTATAGTTTTCACTGGATTCTTCTTATGATCTGTCGGGACCCGAATTCGCAATCTAGAAACCCTCTGTGTTTTCAACACTAATCCTAGGATCAGTAGCTAGTGCTCACAGTTAACAAAGATGAATATCACAATCATACACAACGGAATAATAAATAAAGAATTCATCTTTTAATATAACATGTTGAACAACCTTAAGGTCAACTTACAATTGCGAAGCCTAGAGGGCTTCAACTCAGAGTAAAACGAACAGCAATGAACGAAGAACGCCGATGAATCCCATCAAAATACCATGCATTTGACAAGGTTCAACTCCTAGATATTCGCCTTCTTCTGAACTTCTCCTTCTTCAAGACAAAGACTTTTCCTCAACTGGTGATGTTTTGTTATAGCAAGGGTGAGTACACAACCGTACTCAACAAGTCGTTGCATGTAATGCAAGTCTAAATAACTATATGCATGACTTATTCCAATTGAATGGCTGAATTGGCTATTTTGCATAAAACAACATTTCCAAATGAATATCATAAATAGATTGAAAAGCAGTAAAACAAGTAATACCCATAATAAATTTCGTAATCATTCTCAAGTAAAGCATTTCTCATCCTTAATCAATTTCCATATCACATTGTCCACATTCCCAACCTCATTTTTATCAAAATCTAACCCTTGATCAGAATCCCGAGCATTGTCCAAGACAGTGAACACGACTATTGAATAGTTTTACACTCCGCAGAGGTTGTACACTTTACCCACAAGATACAATCAACTCACCACGTCAGCCGTGAATCGCCATACAAGAACATGCGAATGAGCGATCATAACAAAGCCTTTCAGAAACTTCTAGCTCAACCTATGAACCTCTCCGGGTTGCCTTCACTATCACTTCCCTCACACTGAGCCGAAGTATAGGACCAACAAATACCGTTGGATAGGGTACTAAGCCGTAGCACAGGTACGCTCCCCCATATAGTTACCCCTGTGTAACTGCCACCCCGAGGTATCAAAGGTGAGATATCAAAATCCTACTAAACTAGGTCTTCCCATTCAGACATGTGGTTGTATGAGTGACTCAGGTCAAAGGCTTGCAAGGTGAAGTCCTTAGGGTGACCAAGGCAAGACTACACCGAATAATTCACCAACAATACCATCACATAATTCACCAACAACACCGCCAGATACCAAAGCGACATATCCAATGCCACTCTTGCCACTTGCCTCAGTCTAAAATATTTTACCACCCCAGTTGATTATTGCGCAACACAATGCCAACAACAACTCAACATCCATGCAGAACCACAATAGTTCCACATATCAACATCATCGTGTGGCAACACGTCACACCATTTCACAAACACATTTTATAATCCATTAATCAGTATTATCCTTTTATTTTTAAAAGATACGAGTTGCGTGGCATGGCTAAGCAATTATGCACG
This sequence comes from Guadua angustifolia, assembly GCA_036346375.1. Lineage (NCBI taxonomy): Eukaryota > Viridiplantae > Streptophyta > Magnoliopsida > Poales > Poaceae > Guadua > Guadua angustifolia. The sequence continues at coordinate 26,557,742 of CM070520.1, forward strand.
GTCTAACCAACCCACGTTGGCAAGTAATAACAACCAACTAATAATCAACCATCTTAGGGTGACAAATGAATTATGGCATACAAATAATCATGGCAAGGTTATATTAGCAATTGGATTGAATAACTAATCCCAAATTAATTTAAATCATTTAATCTTGAACTAGCATGCAATAATTTGAATCAAAGTAAATTTGTAAAACTGGGAGCAATATGATCAAGCACAACTTGCCTGGCACTTGCTATAAACTGCTCTTTACTCTTTTAAATTGATCTTCGACTTCCTCAACCTTTGGCACTTCAATCGAATGCTTGATTCCTCGCCCTTCACCTACTTGGGTAACTCGACGACATGTCTAACGACAAACAAGCACAAATACAACAAATCTCAAAAGACAATTCAAATAAACTCCAAATTAAGATTAGATTGGTACTGAATGAAAGGGATTTAATTTAGGAACTTGAATAGATTTGATCAAAGATCGGATGAAAGAGAACAGGCTTTCAGAAGAATTATCGAGAAGGTTACGACTGATAATTAGGAAAGAACGGAGTATATTCCAGGGAATATCCTTTGAGATTAATTAACTCGATTGGACAAATATTGACATATGGGCAATGGTGTATCAACCAAGTCCATGAATGATTTCCTGTAACATCCCAAAAATTTCAAAAATAGTAAAAATGAAATTTTAGAATTTTGAAAATGGAATTGAGTAAACATTTTTAATTGAAACCAAGATTTTCATTTTAAATATTATCTTTTTCTCCATTTTCTAGCTTGTCAATCAAAAGAAAAGAACAAGTTGCGACATTAAAACTTTTGGTCCAAAATAAACAAACTCTGAAAATGAGTGAGAACGTAATCTTACTTTGAATTCCCATCCTCTCTAAAACTTTTTCAACCTTAATAATTATATTCGAATTTGGGTTAAAAGGAAAAATCAATAAATGCAACTAGTAAAAGAGTAAAAGTAAGATGGTAAAAGATAAAAGTAAAAAGCCAGAAAAAATAATATTAATTCATTAAAAGTCCCCATCACATCTTTTCAATTGTCCAAAGCTAGGTAAAGAAGTAAATAACAAAGTAACATGTTTCAACTTCAAAACAATGACATGACGGCATTCTACAAAAATAATCAAAGATGATCTATGGATGAAAATTTTATCATGTCTTCCTCATAACATACTTAACCCCTGGTAAAAATATCAAAATTAATAATTACTATTATTGCTGTTTAAAATTCAAAAACAGGTATCACTTAAATCTAAAATCTATAATGTCAGAATTTTTATTAAATAATGGAGTAAAGTTTTGAGCTGAAAATTTTACAGAAGTGTTCTTAGCTTAAATTCATTTGAAAAACAATGTTTCAGAAATAATAGACGTTATTTACTCTCAAAGAAAGATCAAAATCAGAAACAAGGATTTGGAGTAGTCACCGTCGTTAGAATATTAATAATTTTTCGGTAACTCATTTCTACCTCAAAATTTGACCAAGTAATTAAAGCGGCATGTTTTGATTCTTGTTGTGCTTTGGATTTTCTCATAGAGTGATTTCTGGAGTTAGTTTCTTCTTCATGATTTTATGCCTAATAAAGTCTCAAATTGTCAAATCCAACACATTGTTGAAACTCAAAGAAACATCAAACAACATGTCATAGAAAATAATTTTGTAAAATACTAGAGACCAAAAGATGAATAAAAATCAATTTTGTAGAATTTTGGCACACCATTTGCAGAGCTTAAAAATTCAAAAATAGATTGAAAACCAGTCTAGTTTGAAGAATTACTGTTCTTAAATGACAGCAGATATTGAGATGAAACCAAAGAAAACGAAAAGTAGAACTTCGGGACCGCCTACTCAAAAATTTGCAGAATTTTTCAACCAAGATATCACCCTTGCCAAGCCTGCCCATCCGACCACATACGCGAGACTTAAAATCGTTCAATCTAGCAGACATCACCGATTCACTCGATGAGAACTTTGGCTCACCTCAGCGGTGGCCCCATGCACGCCTGGGCCCACTGGCCAGCCCTCCTCCTCTCTCTCCTTCCTTTCTCCTCTCCAGCCTCCTCAAGTCTGCTTGGCACCGACTTTCTTCAGGCTGCGTCAGCAGCTTTTTGCGCCACGCTGGCAGCAGTCACCGTCGCCTGCGGCTGTCTCCTCCGAACCTCACCTGCTCCTGCTGCACCGAGCGCTCCGCCCCAGCTGCAATAAACACTGGAAGCCAGCCTCCTCAACCCTTTGCTCGCTGCTTGCATTCTCACATTGCCGTGGAGCTCGGCCAAGCAAGCACCGAGCCAGGCATCGCACAGACGAGCACCAGGTGAGACCGCCTGCTTCATTCTTGTGCACAGCTGTTGCTTCATCTCTTGAAGTTGCTTCTTCTCCTTGCTGCGCAATGGCGGCTCTTCTTCTAGCGCCAGTGAGCCACTCCCCAACCGAGCCTATTCAAATGAAGCGCCAGGTGAGATCCTTGCAGTAGCTCGGACTCATTTCTTGTGCGCAGCTGCTGCTCCATCTCCTGAAGTGTTTCCTCGCCTTGCATGCAGCCAAGCCGAGCCCTGCCATCTTTTCCCCAAAGACTGCAAGCAAGCTCAAGCAGAGGAGCTAGCTCATTGTGTTCGCCTCCACCTGTCGCCTCGCCGGTGAGCTCATCTGCCTCCTCTCGTGCACTCAGTTGCCCAACAAATCTCCTGAGGTTGTCTTGTGCATGCATGCAGAATCGCCGCCAAGAACCTCCCTCACTGAGCCATCTCATTCCCATGGTCACCTCTTAAGTCCGCTAATCGAATCAAGCCAAAACCCCATCGCCATTGTTGCTGTCCGTGGAGCTCTAGGGTTGTGAGGGTAAGCTCAAGTAAATATGCAAGGAACCTTAACACAAGAAAATGCATGGCGTAGTGGTAGTGCACCAGTGCTTGTATTCAACAGAACCTGTGTTCGAATCCTCACTTCAGCACTTTATTTTTTTTATTTTTCTTATTTTTGCCCTACGCAATAAAACTGTTATATCTTTTGTTGTGAAACTCCGATTAATGCAAACTCAGTTCCTAAACTTGATTTAGTCTGTAAGGATTCGAAATATGCAATAAAAAGTTATATGTTGCTTGCTGCAAAAACCTTTAAATTGAGTTTGAATGTAAGTCACATTTTTAGTGTTATGAAGCAACTATATAATACCTTGCTCCATAAATCATGAAATAAATATAACATGTTCCTGCAACCTTACATGTTCCATTTTTGCATAAACATTTAGATTTCAATGTGATTTGGATCAAAAATTAAGTGTAGAAAGCCTTTCTTTCATGCAAGATTCAAAGGGTTAAAATATGAATTAAACAAGCTTAAAATTTAGTGAAACCAATTTAGTTGTACTTCTGAGATTGCATAGATCACAAGTATACAAAAATATTTAGATTATTCCTTAGTTTGCCCTATTTGCTCATTAGCCAAACATTCAATCGGTAAAATGAACAAATAGCCGTAACCTTTGCAAATGCACCTTAAACTCGACAAAACTGACTTCCATAACCTTGAAATGATATACCCTAACCTGCCATGCAAAAATAATATCAGTTTGATCAACTTCGAGTTAAGCCCGTATTAAGCCTAAATCACTACTCATTAGAAAAACACCTTAAACGAATGTGAAATATCGCGGAACCAAGTTTAAAACACTCTTAGGGATATTCCCTACTAACACCTGAAAAATGGTTAAATTATCCCTTTCGGTGTAGTCGCAACTAAAGAAAGAAAACTGAACCGCAATAGCGCTAAAGGTATGGTCACTTAAGCCTTTTCGGCAGTCCGTAAAATATCACATATAAACTTAAAGTTATGAGAAAATAGCCTAGTATCATTGTATGATACATATTCTACCATAATCTGGAAAAATATATTAATTATAACTTCATTTGCATATTAATCTAATCGCAAGAAAGACCCTAAATGAGCACAAACTGCACAGAATCGTTATCACTTAAGCCTCTTCGGCGGCTTATAAAACAGCTCGTCTGAACACAAACTTTAGGGGAATCAGTCCAGAAACCTACTTCAATATATGGACAACCAAATTATGTCAACATATCTTAATTACTACTTACTTATCAAATAAATTATGTTAACGCAAAAGCCCTAAATGATAACATTGTCGAACCGTTTTACGTGAACAGTAAGAGTAGAAAGTCTTCGTCCAATGTTGCCGCAATACAAGAAATCATCCCATGACCATATAGCAACAGCAAATAACTTTAGATTTCAGATCTAACTTGTAGAAGTTGCTCCCATGCATGAACACTTAAAGTTAAGCACTATTCAAGCAAACCTTTAGTAAATGTTTTACTTTTATCAATCCAAACAATTTTTGCATCTTGAATTCGAAGTTATAAACACTAAAACACACAATTATAATCTCTTGAATTTGTAAACAACCCTATGTGCGCTCATAGCTAAAGTTCCATGAAATCGGTGAATGAAAGTACCACATTCATGCTAAAAGCCTCACATACATTGAGTACTAATAAGATTACTATGCAAGTGATAATTTGAGAACCCAAAGCCCACCATGACCTTCTTGGTAATTTTTATCTGATTTCTTTTTGTCCCATTTTGATTCGGTGTTATTTGCTTTTGTCTCGGTTATTATTATTCGACGATAGACGGCATTTATAATTCGGATTCGGTTATTAACGACATCGACTTTGATCCGGATTATATTCCCGACGAAGAGCAACCAGGCAAGCACCTCCTTTGACCATTTTGATCCCATATTTGCAAAGTTATTTTGTTTTATCAAACTATATGCATGCGTGTATGTTTTAAACTTGTTATATTGTGGGTGATGGTAGCTAAATCCAATTGTTGCATTTCCATTACCTTGACATTTGAATCACTGCCATTGTAACCTAGTAATGGTGTAGACAATAATTAATGTCACTTGGGTAAAACTTGCAAGATTAACATATGTATATGCTTAGACGTGCTCATTAGAACGAATTTTAAATGTGGGATACCATTTTAACTACTATGAGCAACTTTGTTGATTTGTACGGAACCGTGGTATGGTTTCCGTGTATCTTCATAAAAATCTAACTCAAAACTTATGATTTAGACGCGGACGAGTTATTACTTAACTTGCGGCGTGAAACGGATCTCACGCGTAGTTAGGGGGAGATTCTCGCCTGGGTCAGTTAATGTAACATCCCAAGATTTTAATAAAATAAAAATCAATATTTTGTAATTGAATATTATTCTTTCTGAGTTTCTTGGTATTATTGATTTTTATTTGGAGTTCTTGGATTTTCGTGTTGCAAGAAAAATTAAACAAATGGGAATAAAGAATGGAAAAAGAGAAAAAGACCAAGAAGCAAAAAGTAAAAATTTAGAAAATTGCCATGAGAACCCTGAGCACATAAGTAAATCATTTTAGCCAGCAATTGAAATTTTAAGTATAAAGAAATGAAGAAATAAATTAGAAAGACAACTTTTAAATCAAAACAATGCATTGTCAGAATTTATAAAATATTTATAAAACTCAAATGGAGCTGGAAAATTTATCATGAACATATTAATGCAATTTCTACCTTTGGTAAAAATATCATAAATTAATAATATAATTTAATACTTTTACAAATTTAAAAACTGAAACCCTAAAAATCTAGAATTTGCAAAGTCAGAATTTTTATAAAATAATGGAACAATATTTTAAGTTGAAAATTTTAAAGTAGCATTATGAGATCAAAAACTTTTGAACAACAAAATTTTAAAAATAATAGACTTCAATTGATCTCAGAGGAAAATCAAAATCCGAAACAAAAATTAGGAGCAGTCTCTATTGTCAGAATATTTATAATTTTTCAGTAACTCATTTTAACCTCAGAATTTTACCAGGAATCAAAATCTACTCAAAGACCATGGTCAAAAAGTTTGGATATTTTCTACTCAAATTTGATTGCCCAATAAATTCCTGTACTCATCTTCACTCACTGATCGGTGGGTCCTGACCCCACTGCCGCTTGTTTCTCCCCGTTTTGCGGCGAGAGAACTCTCCCAAGCCCGAACGCAGCTAAGCTCAATTCAGTGAACCAATTCACCTCCGGTCGTCATCTGCGTCATCTTCACTTTCATCGCGACGGACCGACCACGAGTCGTTTGCACCGAAGCCGCCATTACCTACTCCCTTGACTCTTGTCTGCCGAGCCAAAGAATGGCGATGATTGCCGCGCGTCCGACTTCAACAGCATCGCTCAAGCCCCTACAAAACCATCTCCTAGCCGCATTAGCACTCTTTCCCTTTCCCTTCGCCAACTTCACAGGCAGGCTCCCAGTTCCTTTCTTCTTTCCGCCATTACTCGCAGAGAGCCAGGAAAAGGAAAACGCCAATCAAGCAGAAAGCACCGTAAGCCATGAAATTGAGCTGTTCGGAGTTTCGCCAGGCGCCATAGAGCCCTAACCGAGCTTCAATTGAACTCATTTCTTGCGGTTAAATCGTCTTTCCGCCGGTCTTCTTCTCCGTCTCAGCGCACTGTAAAGGCCATCGCTAACTCTCGGTGCCATTTCTAGGTAAAACCGAATCCCCTCACCCCACTGATGCTCACCCAACCTTCGCCCAAACCAATGGGTCACCGGAGTAGGGTTTTCGCCGGAGCTCCGTGGCGGCCGCCGCCTGCGCGCGTGGGCGACCCTGCTCCCGGCCGTCCCGAACGGAATGAGTACCACTATTGGACTCCTCTCGTCGTGCTGATGCTCTAGGTGCCGGCCATTTCGTGTCGCCACCACCACGGCGGCGAGCGCAAAACCGGAGCCCCTGTTTTCTATCACTGACATTCGGGTCCCAATGCTAGTGCCTAAGCCACCGAAAACCAAAAAGGGAAAGCGCCATTTCGGGTGGAAAACGCCTTTTCCATTTTAGGAAAGTCTTTGATTTTAGAGGATTTTTGCATCCGAATTAATTAAAGTTTTAATAACTTTTGAACCTGTAGGATCGGATGGCGACAATCAGAGGGGGGGTGAATGATTGAGCGGAAGATAAAATCAAAATTTTCTTGATTCACAAAACCCCCTAGATTAATTATGAAATATTGCTCTCGGTTTCAACAAAAACAGATTTAACAGAGGTTCACTAAAACCGTAATTCCTGAAGATCCAACCGTCGGATTGAGCTAAAATTTTAACTGTATAAACTAGATTCAAATCTGAAACTAACGCAATAAGAATCACCTCAATCGGATATACGGATCTAGAGTTATAACCTTCACAAGTTGACTGTATCAAATAATGACGAGAATAGATCAAACCCTAATTATGAGATTAAACAAAATCTACAAGGAATTAACCAATCAAACTTTTAAGATCAATTATTAGATGCCCTAGATAGTTTTTTGAACCGATCAAACCAAAATTATCATGATGAAAACATGAATCAATCTGAAATCAAAACAGGCATGCAAAGCAAAGAACTGAAAAATAAACGGAAATACTGTAGATTCGGTTACTGTATCAATCCGAAGAACACTGTAGCAATTGAGATTACTGTAGCGCCAAACACTGTAGCGACGGAAAAAAAACCTGCGTTCTCTCGGCGTCTGCAGCCACGATTCTTTTCTTTACCGATCGCCAGCTTCACAAGCCATGCATGCAGCACAGGAAGTGTCAAGAACTTCTATAGTTGCCAGGCTCAAAATCACGTCAAAGCACCACGTACGACGCCGCACGGCTGCAGATCGAGAGCACTCGCTAGAGGTCAGCCACCGCTCGAACTTTCTTCAGTAGACTTTCTTGCTAGCGTCAGGACGTCACAAGCAACTAGAAAATTTCTCCACGCCGCCGGACCGAGCAAAACCCTTGAACAGCCGATGACCAAAACTTCAAATTACCAAAAGCAATCGTCAGATAAGCAAAAACGTCGAGCCACGAAAAGCTTAATCCATTGATTAGGTTTTCAAGTCTATTTATACAACTCAAAACCCTAACACATGTATGCATATCCACTTGGCCCAATAACACATGGCCCAATATATACATACAACCCAAAATTCACACATGCACGCGCAGGCCGCCCGCCCGCAGACTCACGTGACTAACCAGCCTTCGTGTGCACCGTTTTCAGCCCGAACGTCCCACATGACATTCTCGACCACCAGGACCTCGATTCCTCTCTGAACCTAGTCCTGAACCTCAGTTCCTCCATGAACCTAGTTCCGGTCCGTCATCGACCACGTTAAGCCTCGAGCAACACCGCACACCGAATAAACAAACAACGATCCGAGCACAAGTCCACGACTTGACTCAAGGTTAATCCATGCAACCACTCACACGAGTGCATTGCATCAAGCAAAACCATCATGCTATCACCAAAGATAATTAAATGAGCATCGAGCACAAGTCCACGACTTGCCTCGAAATCAATCCATACAACCACTCACATGAGTGCATTGCATCAAACAAAATCCATCATGCTATCACCAGCATAATTATCATATCACCATAGCACACGCACAAGCACCACACATGTCATAACCAAAATCACTTTTACAATGCCAATTTCACCATTCAACCAATTTTTCATCACATGATCTCAACCAATTTTTCATCACATGATCTCACAATCTCCCCCTTGATGAAAACATTGGCAACACCCTTTGGACCTGAACATTGGCATTCACCTCACAAGAACAGTTGTAAGAAATTTTTGTTATAAAACAAAAAGACAAACAAGGTGACCAAAAGACAAAGAGAGAAAATCTCCCCCTACAAAGAAGAAATAAAATCTCCCCTTATCTAAAAAGAAATCTCCCCCTATGACAAAGAGAAACTCCCCCTAACCGAAAGAAGAAATGTGTGTGTGAATGTGCAATGTGTAACAAAAAATTCTCCCTTTGATTCCAAAATTTCTCCCCCTTTGACAATGGATTCATCAAGAATGCAAAAAGAGAACAAAAGAGAAACTCCACCCCTTTTATGTTGTTGTTTTCCTTTTTTTTATGTACTGAGCATTATGAATCATGCACAAATGGAACAACTTGATCACCAAGTCATGCTATCAACAATACTTGCACCCTCAAATCTACACATAAACAATGTAGAGTAAGCATAACTAGAAATCAAGTATTACTAACGATTTTTTGCATGGCATGATCTCCCTTTCTCAACAATCTTAAAACATGAAAACATTGAATTTTTGTGCACTTTATTTGTGTTTGAAAAATTGATTCATTAACTGATTGCAACAATAACAATTGCAAGGAATTACATGCACCATCAGCCTTACTTTTCAACCATGCCAAGCAGTCACAAGCTTAAGGTTTCATGGTTTCGGTCATACACCACCTCTTCCAAGTTCATATCAAAGTGCAATGATAAGCAGTCTCGTAAAGAAGAAGTGCGATAGTACATAACCTTGTTCTTGTATTTATCAACAATCACTCTTTTAGTTTTAGCGTTTAACTTTCATATTTAGCACTTATTGAGCAGGATCAAGATAGTCAAGAAAGTTCAACCATGACAAGATTTAATTCAAGTTGTCATTCCATTTAAATAGTCATGTCATAAACTACACCATATATGTATAAACAGGAAGTTGCAAAGACCCTTGTAGGATAAACATGGCTTCAAATGACATGTGTGAATGAAATACAATGCTCAGTACTTTTACTATTTTTCATTTTTTTTTGTTTTTCATTTAAGGAACACACAAAATAAAAAGCATTCTACACAATATTATAAGGTTTTTCACAAGCTCCCCCTCAAAACAACCATAAAAAAAACTTCTTCAAAATTGTCACTTGAAGGGAATAAACTTAAAAACAAAAGGCTTAAAAGAACAAACTTCCCAAAAGCAACCGAAAAAGACTTTCACAAAAAAATCCAATAACTCCCCCTCAAATGGATAACCAATGAGATCAACAGAGAGGAGATGATGATATACATGTGCTTGAGTTATCATGGTATGTTCAATTAAGCATAAGCATGAATCATGATAAGTGAATCCAAACAATGAAAGGCATGATATAAAATATAACATTATTGAACATGCCAGGGGATACATATAAGCATATGAACAAGAAGTCTCATCTCATGTCACAATTAAATATCTGTGAATGTAAAAGACATGAGTGTATAAGATAGCTCACAAAGTGGATGAAGAATTATTGCACATGCCTCTTGAAAACCATCTCAAGGGTGAGAACCATCCAAGTCTTGATCCCATCTTGCAAAAGACCAAGATCCACTAAGCTTCGTTCTACAACCCAAGATCTGAAAAACCTACATAGCACGAGAAGATGTCGAGGCCTCGGTACTGGGGTTAGAAATAAAGCATTTGGGAATCCAGTACTGAGACACACGACGAGTAGGCACAACACGAGTATGCTTGTTCACAAAAACAGATTTGCCATTTCTCATGTTTCTTTCACCACTTGTAGGATCGAAATATACTAATGTAGCAATCAAACACCGGAGAGAGTCTCCAGAAGAAACAGAAAAATCAGCACGAAAGACCCTCCCAAATCTAGAAATCCCGCAAACTAACTCTCCTGATAAATCGAGGATTCTACATGCATTGCTCTTAAAGCTTACCTCGAAAGAGTCATCGATAAGCTGAGAAACGGAAAGCAAATTATATTGCAGCTTACTCACTAAGGCAACGCCCTTAAGAATAAAATTTTCATTAATGCAGAGCGGTACCTTTAGCAATGACACTACAAGAAGCATCCCCAAAAGTGATCAACTCATCACCGGGGACTCGGACTAGGGAAGAGAACCAACGAGAGTCTTCGGTCATATGGCGAGAACAACCGGAGTCAACAAACCAAACATCTCCCTTCCCCATCCGACGAACCTGATCAAGTCAAAAGAGAGAGAGAAGACTCAGTACTGGGATAAAGTGAGGACCTGGGAACCCAATACTGAATCACACGACGTCTCAAAGAACCAGCCACAGAGGAAGAAGACTCGACTCTAGTGTCTCTCTGACGCTCGACTCTAACAAGATCAGAAGAATCAACTCTAGTAGAAGATGTAGGAGCTGTCACTGGTTTGGCCCGCCGTGGCGCAAAGGCGCACCATCCCAACGAGGTCGCCCAAATCTCCTACTGAAAACACCTCACGCCGCGATATCTATCTCGATGGGAAAACGAGGAATATCAAGAGGACGGCGAAAGATCGACCACGAGCAACTCGGGACTAAAACTCGATCGAACAAAGATGAAAACCGAGTCCGGATCTTTGCCCAAAAATAGGTGACTCTCGACTGTCTAGTAGCAAGATATCGCCTTAGAGCACTCAGAGTCAGGGATGACCTGAATACCCCTAAGAGCAGCAACACGCCACGCCTGGTGATCTTGGCGCGTCTAAAAGCGAAATCTACTAGGTGACCATCCTTCTTATGAAGGTGCATGAATACTTCGCCTTGCTAAAGGCGTATGACAGGAGAAGCACCCTTACGCTCGAAGTCCCATGGACAACCCCAAGAGATTCTAAATACTGATGGTACTCACCCGAGCTACCACTATCTCTCCACTCTTGGAGGCACGCATAACCGAAGGCGGATGCGCGTGCGTGCTCCAAGTAATCAAATCCTAGACCTTGATTGAATCTCGCTAATTTTGGATGGTCTAGAATGAGATTGAGTTTCTTCTTGCCTCCAACAAATTTCTCAAGAGTGCTCATAAGATACTGACACTCTCGGAAAAGTGAGGCGCATGAAGAGCAAGGGGAAGGAGTAGAAGAAGAGCCAAAAGAAGAGGATCGAACAGCGCGTGCATATTTTTCCCTATACATGGCTGCCTCAAATTTGAGAGACTCACAGGAAGCACAAGAAGCATCTCTAATTCTACCAACCTGGGCCTCTAACTTCTTCCTAAGCTCTGCGTGGACCTTATCCACGTCATCCTCAACCCCAATACATAGCAAGCAACCATTATTTGACTTAACTAGTAAGTACTTAGCAAGTTGATCACACTTGGCATTCAAAGCTTCATTATCAAGTTTTAGTTGCTTACAGCCCTCACATGAGCTGACTGGGTCCTTAGAAGCATGCAATTCAAGTTCATCATTTCTAGTAGAAAGCTTCCTAAGGTGACAACTCATGGCATCAATTTCACAAGTAGCTTAGGGCAATTTTCACAAGATGCGATTGTGTGAGTATGAAGAAAACTAGCATCAATAGGAATAGGATCAATAGAACATGTGCTAGCATCCTTCGACCTAAGAGCCTCAAGATCGAAACCACACTATCATGCAGGTTCGTGAGGTTCTCCAACTCCACAAGCAAAGCATCACGAGAGTACAACTATCGAGTCTCGGGAGGAACATGATTTAAGTGAAGCTAACTCCCGAGACAAGGTATCTACTTCCTTCTCTAACTCAGAACCCTAGCTCTAGCTCTAGCATGAAATTTTCCTAATTTGCAAAAAGCTTCATTGAGCTGGTCATAGGAAGGTACCTCGTCCGAGTCATTTGAGAGCTCGAGTCGCCGATGTCGTTGGTGTTTGCCATGAAGCACATGCCGGAGAAGTCGCCGCCGCCTTTCTTCTCTTCGGATCATCCTCGCCTTGTCGCTCCATGTCTCCGTGTCGGAGAGGCTGATGTCGTCGAGGCGGCGAGGACTGAGTGGAAGAGCTTCTTGTTCTTTGAGAAGTTGCGGTACTTCTTCTCGTCGCCTGCTCATGAATCGGAGGTTTCTTGTTGCGGTTCTTGTCGGTGTAGTCGTTTTGCCGAACCGCCGGAGTCGTTCTTGCCCTTCTCCGCTTTAGGACAACCGCTCAATGTGGTTGGGGCCGCCACATTCAAGCATGTGATCCCACCACCTCTCTTCCTCTCTCTCACCCTCTTGTAGGCGTGAGAAAACTTATGAGCTAAAAGAGCAAGCTCGGTTCGAAACTTGTCTAGTTGGTCATCGCTAGCTCTTAAAGTGCGAGAGGGAAAACCAATGAAGAATCAAGAGAAGATCCAATGGGATTGGTGACCAAGGCCATCGACCGTGATTTCGTCTTGCGAGAGCGACGTCGATCTCATGAGTCTTGAGTCGGGAATAAAGCCCGTCAAGAGTCAAGGTCGACAAATCGGTAGTATCCTTGATGGTGGTTACTTTCATTTCCCAAACACGAAGATCGAGTGCGGTCAAGAAGTGACGAGCATTATCCGAATCGGTATGTGCAACCAAGCGCCGGAGATCGCTCAAAATTTTAGTAAATCGACCAAAACACTCGTCAAGACTCTCACCAACGTGTTGTTCAAACTTGTTGTACTCACGCTTGTGTTGATCTGCCTCACGGTCTTGATTTGGGTAGTGCCCTCATGGTATGCATCGGTCACCCAAATCTCGTGAGCGGATCGCAGTGAAGATCCGATCATACTCATGGGGTGAGTCCTCAGTATGAGAATGTTCTCGCCTTAGCATTTGCCTCAACGTCGACCATATTGCGGCCGTGGACGTTCTCATCGGCAGGAACCTCATATGGGAGCTTCACCTTCTGCCATATCAGGAAGCCTTGGGCAGTGATGTATGACTCCATCCGGGATTTCTAAAAAGGAAAATCAACACCACAAAAAATTGGAGGTTTGGTGGAATACTTGTCTGTCGCCATGGCTCTCGAGACCGGTCAAGATCTATGGAAGAGCAAAACCGGCTCTGATACCACTTGTAGGATCGGATGGCGACAATCAGAGGGGGGTGAATGATTGAGCGGAAGATAAAATCAAAATTTTCTTGATTCACAAAACCCCCTAGATTAATTATGAAATATTGCTCTCGGTTTCAACAAAAACAGATTTAACAGAGGTTCACTAAAACCGTAATTCCTGAAGATCCAACCGTCGGATTGAGCTAAAATTTTAACTGTATAAACTAGATTCAAATCTGAAACTAACGCAATAAGAATCACCTCAATCGGATATACGGATCTAGAGTTATAACCTTCACAAGTTGACTGTATCAAATAATGACGAGAATAGATCAAACCCTAATTATGAGATTAAACAAAATCTACAAGGAATTAACCAATCAAACTTTTAAGATCAATTATTAGATGCCCTAGATAGTTTTTTGAACCGATCAAACCAAAATTATCATGATGAAAACATGAATCAATCTGAAATCAAAACAGGCATGCAAAGCAAAGAACTGAAAAATAAACGGAAATACTGTAGATTCGGTTACTGTATCAATCCGAAGAACACTGTAGCAATTGAGATTACTGTATCACCAAACACTGTAGCGACGGAAAAAACCTGCGTTCTCTCGGCGTCTGCAGCCACGATTCTTTTCTTTACCGATCGCCAGCTTCACAAGCCATGCATGCAGCACAGGAAGTGTCAAGAACTTCTATAGTTGCCAGGCTCAAAATCACGTCAAAGCACCACGTACGACGCCGCACGGCTGCAGATCGAGAGCACTCGCCAGAGGTCAGCCACCGCTCGGACTTTCTTCAGTAGACTTTCTTGCTAGCGTCAGGACGTCACCAAGCAACTAGAAAATTTCTCCACGCCGCCGGACCGAGCAAAACCCTTGAACAGCCGATGACCAAAACTTCAGCCGCCCAAAAGCAATCGTCGTATAAGCAAAAACGGCCGAGCCGCCACCGAAAAGCTTAATCCATTGATTAGGTTTTCAAGTCTATTTATACAACTCAAAACCCTAACACATGTATGCATATCCACTTGGCCCAATAACACATGGCCCAATATATACATACAACCCAAAATTCACACATGCACGCGTACGGCCCGCCTGCCGCACTCACGTGACTAACCAGCCTTCGTGTGCACCGTTCTCTAGCCGAACGTCCGCATGACATCCTCGACCACGGGACCTCGATTCCTCTCTGAACCTAGTCCCGAACCTCAGTTCCTCCATGAACCTAGTTCCGGTCCCGTCATCGACCACGTTCGCCCTCGAGCAACACCTGCACACGAATAAACAAACAACGCATCCGAGCACAAGTCCACGACTTGACTCAAGGTTAATCCATGCAACCACTCACACGAGTGCATTGCATCAAGCAAAACCATCATGCTATCACCAGCATAATTAAATGAGCATCTGAGCACAAGTCCACGACTTGCCTCGAAATCAATCCATACAACCACTCACATGAGTGCATTGCATCAAACAAAATCCATCATGCTATCACCAGCATAATTATCATATCACCATAGCACACGCACAAGCACCACACATGTCATAACCAAAATCACTTTTACAATGCCAATTTCACCATTCAACCAATTTTTCATCACATGATCTCACAGAACCATTTGTCCAATTTAGATGAAATAAATTTGTAAATTCGTGTAAAATCCAGTAGAATTAGAATGTGCAAAAATATTTTTAGAAGAGTTACTGTGTGATTTTAAATAAATGAAATACAGGAAGGAAGCTTTATGCCATAAGTAATTAGTGAATTTTTACCTTAGGCAAAATAAAGAATAATGAATTTATATGGAATCTTGATGCTGTCAATAGCTCAAAAATGTAAAATAATGATGTTCAAGTTAAGTTGCTCCATTAGTATAATGAATCTTTAAATGAACATGTTATATATATACATATAAAGATTAAAGTAAATAAGGGCTTTAGTAAAATAGTAATGTTATATGATCAAAAGTTATAAAATGCAACTGGAGTTAAATCTGTATAGGCATTAAAACTTAGATGAAAACTTTAGTTATTCATGTATGCCCTTACATGCATACTCACACATATGCTGGTATACATATATATGATGATTCGTATATATATTCTAGCAATGAGAGTTGCTATCAATAACTAAGATTTTATTGAAATAATGCCAAACCCACTTTAAAACACTTCTAGGATGGTACTCTGCTAATACCTGAAAAATGGATTAAAGATCATGTTCAATGTAGCTACAAACTTAAAATGAATCTTGCCCAATTTAACGTATACATTGTGATCATTTGGACTGTTTCATCAGTTAATAAAATAACTCGTTTAAATGTAAAAATCAGTAAAATCAGTTTAGTAGCACTCTACAAAGTTTGTGCTACCATATTCTACAAAAACATATTAATTACAGTATGCTTTCCATTTAAATCAAGCTAGTTCAAAACCCTTAATCGCTAATCGTGTGATTCACTTTTTGGCCGATTTAAAATTTGTAAATATGAACATTTAGGCAATTTCATCGATTAATAAAATAACTCATCCAAATGGTAAAACTTATAAATCTAGTTTAGAATCACTAGGCAAAGTTCATTCTACCATATCCTAAAGAAATAACTTTATTTCATCAAAGTTTACCTATTTATCCAAATAGCTTAAAACCCTTAAGCGTTAATCTGTCATTTCCCCTTTCTTGCCGATTTTGTATAGTATAGTCCTTAAGTGTAGCATGAACCATTTTAGCGATAAGATTATAGCCTCGCCCAAAATCCTAAAACTTATGGGATTCACTCAGTAGTGTTCCCCAAAGTATAGTCTACTCATCACTTAAAAGATAATCTCATTTCACCATGATTTGCATATTAATCTTAATAGCTTAATAACCCTAAGTAATCATATTGCTTTAGACCGTAATATGAATGAGTGAAGTGTAGTTGCCAATAAAGAAACACAGTAGTTAAGTTATTTGTATCACCGAACCTTCTTAAATATCATGTAAATTAGGCTAGTAGCCAAAATCGAGAGATCTAACCAACAAAACTAATTCTAAGCGAAATCAATTAAAGATAAAGAACTAATCCTTCATAATCCAACATGATCATTTAAGCCTTTTCATTTACTCACAAAGCGACTCATCTAAATCTGAATTTATTAAGGAATAGCACGAATTTATCTTTAGGTTATGATCTGTAGTAATCTAAGGAAATATTCTTATTTTTGTCTTGCTTCGAATCTGAATCCTAATAGAGCAAAACCCATAAGTAATAAAGTTCGAAACTCATATCATGAATAATAAATCAATGAACATTGCAACTAATGATTAATTCTATTAATCCAAACAATCTTTGCATCTTGAATTCGTAAAATAAGATTAATAAATTCATAAAAGAGCAACCCTGTTCCTTGTGAAGAGTTTTATTTGTTCTTTCTATCTCCTTTCTTTTTGCCCTTATTGAAGTTTATTATGTACCTTGTTTCCGTTGATCGACGTGTAGAACCCGACGTCGTTGTCTCCGTCGTCGTCGTCATCCGCCGCAATCCTTATCTTCGTCGTATTCGTCAATTAAGCAAGGCAAGCATCCTTTGACCATATTGATCCCAGTATTTTATATTCCTTTTGTGCATCAAATTGTTTTATGCATGCGTTTACTTTATGTAAATTGCTATTTTGTGGATTGGTAGTTATACCTGTTGTCTTGTGAATCTCCGTTGATGATTATGAACATGTGAACCTTGATAACCATAGATTGAGGTTAGGCACTACATAATGTCATCATGGGTATATGCGTTCATTTTATTCGTGCTTAGTCATGCTTTAGAATCAATGATGTACATGATCAACTCAATAATTGTTTCCTGAAAACATTGAAAATGTCACTGTTGGTGGTGGGTAATTTTGATTAAAAACCCAAAATGAAACTATGATTTTGATGCGGGCGATTATTGGCAATAGCCGGGTGTGCTAAAAGGACTGCACGTAGTGTAGGGTGAAGTGTCGCCCATGTCAGTTTAAGGACCGAACATCGTGTTGTATGATCCAAGAAAATCCGTACAAACCACAAGGGTGAGGATGGGTTAGCCATAGCTTGTTATGTATTTAGACTTGGCTTTGATCATTGGTAGGCGGGAGCTAGCGGAGGCATTCCGGTACGGATTGCTTGTGAGGGGCTTCCATGCAGTTCGTATGGGTAATTGCCTGGCCGGTGCAACGGTGTACGCCCTGCCGTGGTTAGAAACGTTGTGTTGGTGTGTGAAAGTGGATCCACGGCTTGGGTGTGTGTTTCTAATTTCACGGCGGGGGATGAACGTCCCGGGCTGGGTCAAAGCCATGTCTAAGTATTGTAACGACTATGTATGATCGCTGGCGCAGCACCTGTTCTATTGGAGGCGTGTGTCGAAATGTACTCGCAAAAAGGTTGATCATTCCTTGTGGGTCCAGTTGTACACCTCTGCAGAGTTTAAATCTAATTGATTAGCCGTACCCGCGGTCATGGGTGTCTTGGTGAACTTGCACGAGTTAAATGTTTTATTGCTTCCAAAAGGGTTTATTTTACAAGTTAGCTTACCCCACAGATGACCCAATGCTATACCCTGTGTGGGCAAGTATTGGAATCAGCTGTTGTGCCCTGTGTGGACAAAGAACTGGATATGTGCCATGCGATGGCAATGGTCGATTCGAACTCACGTCATGGAGGACGGTGAGTGTTATTTATGCTTTACTTATTTGCTATCAATTAAACTTGCTCTTTTAAATTCCGTTTGCAAATAACTTGATTTACAAATGAAATTCGCTTTATGCAAATTAACTGTAGTAGCCTTTCCTTTGTAATGGCCTGCATGTATTGTAGGTTTTGCTCAAGTCTTGCTGAGTATGTAAAATACTCACCCTTGCCTAATTATATGTAGGTGGTTTAGAAAGCGAAGCTTCGAAGTTGTTCATCGCAGGTTGTGGGTTCTTCCTTGAAGCGTGTTCTATCTGAAGTTTATGCAGTCGGTTACTGCGGGTTCGGTTGGGCAAACTACTGGTTATTACTTCTTTGCTGCTATATTCTCTGAGTTGTAATATTTGCGTAGTTATTCGTTTCCGCTTAATTAATATGTTGTATGGTTGTGATTCCATTTGTTGAAATGTGCGTGCTAGCTACTGATCCAGGGACTAGTACTGCAAGCACATTAGATTTCCATTTTTGCATTCTGTGTAAAAAATGGCGGTCACTACAGTTGGTATCAGAGCTATACTGACCGTAGGATAAACCTTAGATAGAATGGTCGTTAGCATTAGAATAAGCAAATTCAAAAATCTTATCTTCAAAAGATACTATATTTGCAAAATGTAGAGTTTGCTATCCTTTCCTTATTCATAAGATTCTACTCTTACCCCTGCATTCATTTTGATTTGTAAACAAACTCTTCTTTCCTCAAAAAGAAATTCTCGCCATGGTTTGTCTTCGCTATCGCTTCTGAAGGTATCCGAGACATGTCGCTTTCATTCTTCATGCCAACCAAAGAAGCCTACAATGTCTACAACAACCATCTCAAGAAAGCAAATGACACTTCACTAACCTCAACAAAACAGAAGTTCAACTTGAAGACTCTACTTCACGAAGAAACAGCTTCACCTACAGGAAAAGGCAGAAGATTGGAATATATTAGGATTTACCTTAAGCTAAGAACCCTTACGCGTAGCATATTGTTCCGCTCTAGTTATATAGAGCAATTTGTGTTGTTGTTATGTCTTGCTACTTGAAATTGGTTTTCCTTCTTAATGTTAGGACTGATTTATGTGTGAACTTAACCTCTAGGTTGAAGTTTCCCAATAAATTGTCCTCATGTATGAATATGGAAAACTCAACCATAGGATGAATACGGAATCATGAAATAGCTTATCTCATCTTTCTATAAAACTTTTTGCAAGCTTATCTCTACTTTCTGTATAACTTCTCACCGGTGTAACCATTATAGTTAATAAATTCTATTAAAAATAAAATCTCATCAGGATTAGTAGTATAGTCTCTATTACTACTCTTAGCTTTGCTTGAGATCACGCCATTCATATATAAACCAAGTTAAGATCTTACCACATTAGCAACACCAAACTAGCTTATGCTGCTTAGGCTAGTTAAAACTTAATGTTCCAATAATAAATTCTAACCATGCCTCAAAACTCACCTCATTGCTTTATCTAGATTATATACCATGGAAATGAACTAGAACCAGAATAGTTATATACTTCTGAATAGAAACTTTAGGATGAATGTTAAAAATGAAAAATGGGAAGAAAATCGGAAAATTCCATTTTTCCAAAAAGAAATATAAAAAGATTAACATTAGTTATATACATATAATCTTTTCCCATCCATGGAATTTGATTTTCTTATCTGTATACTCATTTCTCTGTAGAATTTTCTTTCTCTACTCCTAAGTTACACTTTCTAGAAGTATATCTTTCCTTATCTTTTGCGAAACAAAAACTACCAACAAATCATTTGGAAATAATTTCGGTAATAAATCAACATCGTCGTGATGTCTGCATCAACAACTTCAAGAAGACGGAAGCAATGAAACATTACAACCTCTCCGACTTCATCGAAGCCTTGGAAGACTAACACAGCAAGTGGTGCAAAGATTAAAAGAAACTCGTCATTGAATAGTCTACTTGGGAACATAGCAGTATACGAGCTACACATTAGTCTAGTTATATAGTACACCTTTTATACATAAATGTATATGGTACCACCAAGAAATAAAAACCATAGATATCCTTCCTAAGTCTTGAGTTAAATATATGTATAGTATTTCTGTGTTGTTGAATTTCTGTTGCAAATCTTTTGTATTGTTTTCGGGTTGCTCTCGTGAATGTTAAACCACTAGGTTGAAATTTACGATGTGTTAACCCTGCTTAGTAAGAAAATTTTAATTAAAAAGATTTTAAAGAACGAAATGTTGCCTTATACACTGAACTGAAAACCACTTAGCCCGCATAAAAACCTTTCCTAAAATAATATTTTAATGAACGAAATGTTGCCTCGTAACCCAACAGAATTCCATCTAAATAGCTTAACTCTAATAAATACTGTTGCAGGATGTCTGCGACACAATACAATTCATTCATACATCTACTGAAAGTAATGAGTAATAAAAATTTTAGCCTTTATAACCGATCTGCAACTTTTCCCAAATAACTCTGGTCAAGATGTATCCTCTCACTCATCTCAAGTATTTTAACATACTCTGTACCTCTCCTTAAGTTAGCTTATTCTTGCTAATGATTCTCGATATAAAATGTTAACACTCCTCATCTACTTCGTGAAATCCTGTAAGACACTTGATCACCAAGAAATGATAATCCTATCCAAGTCCAACCAAATCCTTTGTATTTAACTAAAGCACTATCTTAACATAGCAATCGTCATAACTCTCCACTTTCTCAATGTTCACAAAAAAAATGATTATCAAGAATCTGTAACCATGGTGTAAATGCTCATCACAACTGAACAAAATCACCAAATGCACACCTTTTGTTTCAGCAACCAGCACAAAATATTTCCAACGTTGGCGTAATTCTTGCTGGAAAAGAACATGGTTTAGACTAAAAACCTACTTCTATACCTTAATTGAAACCTACACATTGTTCTTTGACGTGCTGTCAACCCAGTCGATCCGAAGATCATGCTTGCACTCGTTATGGAGAAATAGGTCATGCTGTTGAAGAAAGTGCAATCAATTGCTTTAGCTGTGAAGGAAATTATTCTCCTGGAAAACGTCCTATAAATAATATCATTTGTTACCTTTGTAAAGGCCAAGATTAATGTCCAATTCAATGCTTTCTCGCTCTAATAGCCTATCCAATTATTCCCAATAAATATTGTTGCAGGATACCTAGGTCAAGATCTTTCGGTGAAGTCATGGAAAGTGAAACTGTGCAAGACTCTCAACCACCCAGGGATGATAACCCTACCTTGATCCAACCAAGATCTGAACATCCAGTTGGGATATCCTTCTTACGACCTGGCAACTGTCACGATTCCATATCTCCTCAAGGTTCGCAAGAAACTAATTTGGAAGAGCGATTACCAGAATCTCCATCTATGGCGCAAATGCTGGCCATAATTCAACAAAATCGCCAGTCACACACCTTTCTTCTTCAGCAATTAGCGCAGGGCAATACCACTTGTTACCCTTGTGAAGGCCAATGCTCATTAGAATCAGAAATTGCTAATACGAATCAGCATCATCAAGAGAAATTCCAAGCCTTAGTTGCTCAAGAATTGACAAATAGAAGAGAAGTTGCTCGAGGAATGTTACTAAAAGAATTGGAGAAGCAGTATTTCAGCCTTAGCAATTATCATCAAGAAATCATAAATGGCCTTCAACAACGTGCTTCTTATGTGATGAGGAACATCATTGGGCCAAAGAATGTCCTAAGAAACAACAAGATGAAAGCTACAAGGAAGATAGAGTTGGACATATAACTGGGCATAGCAAAGTGTCACGAAAGATACCAAAGTGCCACATCTGTCGCAAGAAGGGTCATATTGCTAAACAGTGCCCCCAAAGAGAGCAAACATCTCCTAGCACCCTAGACAAGCCAGAAAACACTGTAGTCAATATGATAACTCCAAGAATGGAAGAGATAAAATCTGAAGTAGGTTGCTCGAGGGATCAGTTAAAGAAGAGGCATTGGAACGAAGATGCTTGTTCTGAGAAGAATTCTACGCAACTCCATCCTCAGCCTCAACCTTCATCTGTGCCTCCCTCTAACCAAACCAATGAACAATTCTTTGATACCCAAAACCGGAAAGCCAATGTTACCTGTTTCTGCTGTGGTAATCAAGGACACTACTCCTACGAATGCCCAAAGAAGAAGAAAAATCCGCCTTATCTTACCCGCTGAAAAAGCTTAGGACCCACCAGATGCATTATGCTTATATAATTGAACCTTCAGATATAAAATTAATTTTAAGATCAATTTATTGACTCTAGTTACTTCTCGATCATCTATCTTATAACATCGAGATAACCTCATCTGCATCAACCAAGAAGAGCTTGGATATTTCGCCAACATCCACCCAAGAAGAGTTCTACTTCGCCTTGTCAAGAAAGACATTAGTAATTTCTAAGCTGTCTCAAAGACTTAGAAAATATTAAGTACTCAGAACAACCCCTGCCTCGATGATAGGCTCTGAATGTAAATATATTCCTTATATGGTTGTAATCGACTCTTAATGTGATATTAAGTATGCCTTTTGTATATTTAAATCCTGCAATCAACCTTTCGATTCTGTACATTTATTTCTTTATGCCAAATCCAAAGAAAATCAAAACTCTCTATCTGCGAAAATAACCAAACAAATCAAATCATCAGAATCACTTATTAATTCTTCTACCTCAATTCAATCCTTGAATTATCTCTACCTTGTTTTAATTTAAAGTCAACCTGAAATGACGTATATTCTCAGCTCATTTCATCAACTAATGTTGAACTAAACAGATCAATCATTGTATTCAAATATCCTTCTTGGTATTAAACATTCAATTCTTTCCAAATGAATCTAATGACAATACAATTTTTCTTTCACCTTAACTATTCTAAATATACCACATACCACTCTATAAATTAGATTACCTTTGTTAACAATACTAGTTATTCAAACAAAAGGATATACATATATTACTAGTATCCCTCATCTACTCACACAAAACTCAAATAAAATTTTTCTCTATTTATGACACATCCACTTGGAATCGCAAGACGAAGTCCAGTGAAGCAACTGCAATGAAGATGACGTATCAATTGAATGACTAAGTCACCTCCGATAAAGAATTCCCACATCTATCTCATCCTCAAGAATTGCAAGGTTCGTGGTATTCACCAGTTCCAAATTCAAGATACCTGGTGCCACGATATATTAGGCCATATCATATCGTCGAGAAGATGAAAAAAAAACATATAAATTAGAGTTGCCATCTCAGCTATCCAATGTTCATAATGACTCCCATGTATCGCAATTAAAGAAATACCTTTGTCTTCCTTCTAAACTCACCCAGCTAAATGAAATCAATCTATAATCTGATTTAACTTATCGAGAGCATTCGATTAGAATCTTAAAAGGAGCTGAACGCCACACTTGTAATAAATTCTGCAAGACGATCAAGATTCGACGGAACAATCATTCTGAAGAAGAAACAACTTGGAAACGAGAAGACCGACTTAGGAAAAGTTTCCTGACTTCTTTTAGAAATAATTTTCCTTAGACCCGCCAAATCTCGGGGTCGAGATTTTTGTAAGGGGGGTAGATCTGTAACATCCCAAGATTTTAATAAAATAAAAATCAATATTTTGTAATTGAATATTATTCTTTCTGAGTTTCTTGGTATTATTGATTTTTATTTGGAGTTCTTGGATTTTCGTGTTGCAAGAAAAATTAAACAAATGGGAATAAAGAATGGAAAAAGAGAAAAAGACCAAGAAGCAAAAAGTAAAAATTTAGAAAATTGCCATGAGAACCCTGAGCACATAAGTAAATCATTTTAGCCAGCAATTGAAATTTTAAGTATAAAGAAATGAAGAAATAAATTATAAAGACAACTTTTAAATCAAAACAATGCATTGTCAGAATTTATAAAATATTTATAAAACTCAAATGGAGCTGAAAAATTTATCATGAACATATCAATGGAATTTATACCTTTGGTCAAAATATCATAAATTAATAATATAATTTAATACTTTTACAAATTTAAAACAGAAACCACGAAAATCTAGAATTTGCAATTTCAGAATTTTTATAAAATAATGGAACAATATTTTAAGTTGAAAATTTTACAGTAGCATTATGAGATCAAAACCTTTTGAACAACAAAATTTTAAAAATAATAGACTTCAATTGATCTCAGAGGAAAATCAAAATCCGAAACAAAAATTAGGAGCAGTCTCTATTGTCAGAATATTTATAATTTTTCAGTAACTCATTTTAACCTCAGAATTTTACCACGCATCAAAATCTACTCAAAGACCATGGTCAAAAAGTTTGGATATTTTCTACTCAAATTTGATTGCCCAATAAATTCCTGTACTCATCTTCACTCACTGATCGGTGGGTCCTGACCCCACCTGTCAGTTGTTTCTCCCCCCTGTTCTTGCGACCGAGAGAACTCTCCCGAAGCCTGGAACGCAGCTAAGCTCAATTCAGTGAACCAATTCACCTCCGGTCGTCACTGCGTCATCTTCACCTGCTCATCGCACGGACCAGCCACGAGTCGTTTGCACTGAGCTTCGCCATTACCTACTCCCGCCAGCTCTTGTCCTGCCGAGCCAAAGAATGGCGATGATTGCCGCGCGTCCGACTTCAACAGCATCGCTCAAGCCCCTACAAAACCATCTCCTAGCCGCATTAGCACTCTTTCCCTTTCCCTTCGCCAACTTCACAGGCGGGCTCCGGTTCCTTTCTTCTTTCGCCATTACTCGCAGAGAGAGCAGGAAAAGGGAAAACGCCAATCAAGCAGAGCACGGGTAAGCCATGAAATTGAGCTGTTCG
The DNA here is from genome assembly GCA_036346375.1 of Guadua angustifolia. Classification (NCBI taxonomy): domain Eukaryota; kingdom Viridiplantae; phylum Streptophyta; class Magnoliopsida; order Poales; family Poaceae; genus Guadua; species Guadua angustifolia. The sequence goes on from CM070520.1 coordinate 26,582,907, forward strand.
GAGTTTAGCCGGCGCCATAGAGCCCTAACCGAGCTTCAATTGAACTCATTTCCTTGCGGTTCGCGTCTTTTCACCGGTCTTCTTCTCCGTCTCAGGCAAGAGTGGTAAGGCGTCATCGCTAACTCTCGGCGCCATTTCTAGGTAAAACCGAATCCCTCACCCCATCGATGTTCACCCAACCTTCGCCCAAACCAATGGGTCACCGGAGTAGGGTTTTCGCCGAGTTCGTGGCGGCCGCTTCTTGTGGCGTGGCGACCACGCCCCGGCCGTCCGAACGGAATGAGTACCACTATTGGACTCCTCTCGTTGTCTTGATGCTCTAGGTGCCGCCATTTCCCTCTCCGGCCACTGTTAGCGGTGGCGCAAAACCGAGCCCTGTTTTCTTTCACTGACATTCGGGTCCCAACGCCAGTGCCTAAGCCACCGAAAACCAAAAAGGGAAAGCGCCATTTCGGGTGGAAAACGCCTTTTCCATTTTAGGAAAGTCTTTGATTTTAGAGGATTTTTGCATCCGAATTAATTAAAGTTTTAATAACTTTTGAACCATTTGTCCAATTTAGATGAAATAAATTTGTAAATTCGTGTAAAATCCAGTAGAATTAGAATGTGCAAAAATATTTTTAGAAGAGTTACTGTGTGATTTTAAATAAATGAAATACAGGAAGGAAGCTTTATGCCATAAGTAATTAGTGAATTTTTACCTTAGGTAAAATAAAGAATAATGAATTTATATGGAATCTTGATGCTGTCAATAGCTCAAAAATGTAAAATAATGATGTTCAAGTTAAGTTGCTCCATTAGTATAATGAATCTTTAAATGAACATGTTATATATATACATATAAAGATTAAAGTAAATAAGGGCTTTAGTAAAATAGTAATGTTATATGATCAAAAGTTATAAAATGCAACTGGAGTTAAATCTGTATAGGCATTAAAACTTAGATGAAAACTTTAGTTATTCATGTATGCCCTTACATGCATACTCACACATATGCTGGTATACATATATATGATGATTCGTATATATATTCTAGCAATGAGAGTTGCTATCAATAACTAAGATTTTATTGGAATAATGCCAAACCCATTTTAAAACACTTCTAGGATGGTACTCTGCTAATACCTGAAAAATGGATTAAAGATCATGTTCAATGTAGCTACAAACTTAAAATGAATCTTGCCCAATTTAACGTACACATTGTGATCATTTGGACTGTTTCATTAGTTAATAAAATAACTCGTTTAAATGTTAAAATCAGTAAAATCAGTTTAGTAACACTCTACAAAGTTTGTGCTACCATATTCTACAAAAACATATTAATTACAGTATGCTTTCCATTTAAATCAAGCTAGTTCAAAACCCTTAATCGCTAATCGTGCGATTCACTTTTTGGCCGATTTAAAATTTGTAAATATGAACATTTAGGCAATTTCATCGATTAATAAAATAACTCATCCAAATGGTAAAACTTATAAATCTAGTTTAGAATCACTAGGCAAAGTTCATTCTACCATATCCTAAAGAAATAACTTTATTTCATCAAAGTTTACATATTTATCCAAATAGCTTAAAACCCTTAAGCGTTAATCTGTCATTTCCCCTTTCTTGCCGATTTTGAATAGTATAGTCCTTAAGTGTAGCATGAACCATTTTAGCGATAAGATTATAGCCTCGCCCAAAATCCTAAAACTTATGGGATTCACTCAGTAGTGTTCCCCAAAGTATAGTCTACTCTGTCACGAAAAGATAATCTCATTTCACCATGATTTGCATATTAATCTTAATAGCTTAATAACCCTAAGTAATCATATTGCTTTAGACCGTAATATGAATGAGTGAAGTGTAGTTGCCAATAAAGAAACCTGTAGTTAAGTTATTTGTATCACCAGAACCTTCTTAAATATCATGTAAATTAGGCTAGTAGCCAAAATCAGTAGATCTAACCAGCGTAAAACTAATTCTAAGCGAAATCAATTAAAGATAAAGAACTAATCCTTCATAATCCAACATGATCATTTAAGCCTTTTCATTTACTCACAAAGCAGCTCATCTAAATCTGAATTTATTAAGGAATAGCCTGGAATTTATCTTTAGGTTATGATCTGTAGTAATCTAAGGAAATATTCTTATTTTTGTCTTGCTTCGAATCTGAATCCTAATAGAGCAAAACCCATAAGTAATAAAGTTCGAAACTCATATCATGAATAATAAATCAATGAACATTGCAACTAATGATTAATTCTATTAATCCAAACAATCTTTGCATCTTGAATTCGTAAAATAAGATTAATAAATTCATAAAAGAGCAACCCTGTTCCTTGTGAAGAGTTTTATTTGTTCTTTCTATCTCCTTTCTTTTTGCCCTTATTGAAGTTTATTATGTACCTTGTTTCCGTTGATCGACGTAGAACCCGACGTCGTTGTCTCCGTCGTCGCCGTCATCCGCCGCAATCCTTATCTTCGTCGTATTCGTCAATTAAGCAAGGCAAGCATCCTTTGACCATATTGATCCCAGTATTTTATATTCCTTTTGTGCATCAAATTGTTTTATGCATGCGTTTACTTTATGTAAATTGCTATTTTGTGGATTGGTAGTTATACCTGTTGTCTTGTGAATCTCCGTTGATGATTATGAACATGTGAACCTTGATAACCATAGATTGAGGTTAGGCACTACTTAATGTCATCATGGGTATATGCGTTCATTTTATTCATGCTTAGTCATGCTTTAGAATCAATGATGTACATGATCAACTCAATAATTGTTTCCTGAAAACATTGAAAATGTCACTGTTGGTGGTGGGTAATTTTGATTAAAAACCCAAAATGAAACTATGATTTTGATGCGGGCGATTATTGGCAATAGCCGGGTGTGCTAAAAGGACTGCACGTAGTGTAGGGTGAAGTGTCGCCATGTCGGTTTAAGGACCGAACATCGTGTTGTATGATCCAAGAAAATCCGTACAAACCACAAGGGTGAGGATGGGTTAGCCATAGCTTGTTATGTATTTAGACTTGGCTTTGATCATTGGTAGGCGGAGCTAGCGGAGGCATTCCGCACGGATTGCTTGTGAGGGCTTCCATGCGTTCAGTATGGGTAATTGCTGGCGGTGCAGCGTACGCATACGCCGTGGTTAGAAACGTTGTGTTGGTGTGTGAAAGTGGATCCACGGCTTGGGTGTGTGTTTCTAATTTCACGGCGGGGGATGAACGTCCCGGGCTGGGTCAAAGCCATGTCTAAGTATTGTAACGACTATGTATGATCGCTTTAGCGAGCACACTGTTCTATTGGAGGCGTGTGTGAAATGTACTCGCAAAAAGGTTGATCATTCCTTGTGGGTCCAGTTGTACACCTCTGCAGAGTTTAAATCTAATTGATTAGCCGTACCCGCGGTCATGGGTGTCTTGGTGAACTTGCACGAGTTAAATGTTTTATTGCTTCCAAAAGGGTTTATTTTACAAGTTAGCTTACCCCACAGATGACCCAATGCTATACCCTGTGTGAGCAAGTATTGGAATCAGTTGTTGTGCCTGTGTGGACAAAGAACTGGATATGTGCCATGCGATGGCAATGGTCGATTCGAACTCACGTCATGGAGGACGGTGAGTGTTATTTATGCTTTACTTATTTGCTATCAATTAAACTTGCTCTTTTAAATTCCGTTTGCAAATAACTTGATTTACAAATGAAATTCGCTTTATGCAAATTAACTGTAGTAGCCTTTCCTTTGTAATGGCCTGCATGTATTGTAGGTTTTGCTCAAGTCTTGCTGAGTATGTAAAATACTCACCCTTGCCTAATTATATGTAGGTGGTTTAGAAAGCGAAGCTTCGAAGTTGTTCATCGCAGGTTGCGGGTTCTTCCTTGAAGCGTGTTCTATCTGAAGTTTATGCAGTCGGTTACTGCGGGTTCGGTTGGGCAAACCATCTGGTTATTACTTCTTTCTTTGCTATATTCTCGAGTTGTAATATTTGCGTAGTTATTCGCTTCCGCTTAATTAATATGTTGTATGGTTGTGATTCCATTTGTTGAAATGTGCGTGCTAGCTCTTGATCCAGGACTAGTCTTGCAAGCACATTAGATTTCCATTTTGCATTCTGTAAAAATGGGGTCGCATGATTAAGGACCGAACTTGATGCTATCATCTAAGTGAATTCGTGCAACCACAAGTTCGGTATGGGACGGACTGGCTAAGTAATTTGTGCGTGTCGTTATTAGCTTCGCCATTGGGTTGTGTGGGGGTCGGGTAGACCCTTGCAAGGCGCAAGAGGGGGCTCCTGTTCTGGGCGGTTAGCCCTAACAACCGTGAAACCTTAGCAGGCGAAGTTGGTAGCGTGTCGCGCATTATAAAGGCCTTGTCATGATCTTCTGCCGACACACCAAAGGAAGTGTGTTAATAGCTTGGCATTAAGGGAAGATCATGTCTTGTGGGTAAAGTGTACACTCTCTGCAGAGATTAAAATCTAATTAATTAGCCGTGCTCACGGTCATGAGCAACTTGGGGAAATAATGTCAAGTATAGTCTCTGTTTTTGCTAAAACTTTTGGAAATGGTGTTGGAATGAGTTGGTGGATTGGGAAGCCAATGGTGGCTGTTTTTACTCATCATTTACAGCCATGGAGGGTTGTGAATTGCTGTATATGAACTCTACTTACTGTTATTTAGCTTCATATTAAATGCTCTTTACAAATTGTTACGCTTTTATGAATCTTTTGCTTGCAAACAAAATCTGCCTTATGCTGAAATGAGACTAGTGTAGAAGCTTAATTCCTTGTTATAGCCCTGCATTTACTGTATTTCCATACACTAAAGTCTTGCGAGTACATACGTGTACTCACGGTTGCTTAATCCTAACAATATAGACGACAAGATGGAAGAACTCCCGATTTATTAACGCATTTTACTCCGGGTCCGACAATGATGTTGACGGATGAACTTGGGCTTTTCCAAGTCGGTTGCCTTTGGGTTATTGGATGGGCATACCGCTGTCCTACTTTTGGTATATGTTTAAATTCCGCTGCAATTTACTCTTTGACGTGTAATATTTGGCCGGTCGGCCACTACTTGTAATATTAAGTAGTTGTAATAGTTGAAGTTTATGTTTAAGCTATTCCAACTGCTTAGATTCATGTGTATGTGTTGCGATACATCTCGAATGCGGAATATGTGGGTGCTAGGCGTTGATCTTGGGAACTAGCACTAGACACATATCTGGGTACCTGGAATTGTCATCAACCATCGATGCATACACTCGTGCGACTGTCGTTCTTTGGCTATTGCTCTTGCTCCCCTTGGAGAGTGCGGGCGATACCAAGGTCCTGAGACGGATGGCGAATGCTATGCGTGGATGAGTTGGTCTCAATCCTGGTATGGTTGTTCGGAATGGAATCGAAACTCCCATGGACGCGTAAGTGTGTACGGTGCGACTATGTGGCTCATATTTGCTTGAGTGAGGGCCATTTAGTCAATATTTCGTGCACGGGACTTTTGGGTGGCAGTGAGCATACACTTAAGTGGAGTATGGGTGTCACCTCTAAGTCCAACGCACATGTGAGGATCGATTCATATTTCCGGGTGCCCACAAGAGGTGGTATCAGAGCCCATACGACTGTAGGAAAAGCCTTAGTTAGCATGGTCGATAGTTAAGGACAAAACTTTCTCCTAAAAAGAATATTTTCAGGAACAAAAGCTTATTTGTGAAAATGTAGAATGCTATCCTCATCTCTTCTATAGGTTTTCCTACTTATCCTATTTTTCAAAAGGATTTTGAACTCATCGCAAACTTCAAAGATCGGTTTTCCGGAAAAATGATACCATAAGACTTTGTTCTACTTCTCATGACATTCAACTTGATTGAAACCATGTTTTGAACTTATATAACCTGAAGTTTTGAACTCTAAAATTTGCAAGGACCAGCGTGAAGCTCTTAACCTCACCTTGTTCTGAACCATCTCCTTGGAAATGAGAATTTTCAAAAACCTTACCTTGATTCAACAACTAGATAGGCCGCAAGTAAATGTAAGGTTAAGGAAATTTAGGCCCTTGTTTGCTCAACTTAGAGACATAGAAAATTTTCACTAAAAATTCTGGAAATGGTCACCTCTGGGTAGAGACTAAGCCCATAGGATTTCGTGAAATTCCGACTTAAGGAACAAGGGTTGCAACTCAAAAGGGGGTAGTATGCGCAGAACAGTTATTCTGGACGGAGCCCTGTTTCTTCAATTTTTTACGAAATTATGTAAATGTAAAAATTTCGAAAATTTTACCTTGGGTAAATTGTTCTTCCAGGAAGCTGCCCAAAAATTTTCGTAATTTTGTAAGTTCTGTAGCAGCACCTAAAAATTCCACAAACCAGCTGGACAGAACCTTTAGCATCACAGTTTTTCTGTTTTAGCACCTCTCCCTAGCTATCTTTGATTATTTTGTTGCCAGGCCCAAGCTGTAACAAATGCTATCCCATTAAGATGGTGTGTGTGCAGCTTGTGTCCATCTATTAAAATAAAAATACTCAAAGTTTCCTATAATATGTTTAAAAAGAAAATGTATACTATGCATGTTAACTCTTCCCTACTTCTATTTCCAAATCAAAATTTTCTTTTGTATTTTGATTTGCTATCTCTATTATCCTTCCACCTATGGTTCCAAATTCTGTAACTTTTTTCAGAGTTTGCTCATAACACTGAATGACCAATTTGAATCAAACACCTTTGACCTCCATGTTGCGCTTTGTAACACATCTTCAACGTGATCTCATCAACAACCGTATGGCCATTCAAATTTGTCATCGTGCTTATATACTCTCCCTGAGATGCATTTTCTGCCTTTCTCTCTCGATAACTCTAATTCTTATGCATCCTACCTTCCATCTCAATCATTCTGATTTATCGCATACCCTTCCCCAAGTTAAATCATTCTCATCACGTAAATCGTTACGGGATCAGTTTTATCCTCCCATATACATCTACTTCCATAAAGAATATGAATCTCTTTGGTGTACCATAATTATCAAGTGCATCTCATTGCATGGCAAATATCATATCAGTGTATCTAGATAATGCCCTTCATTCTTCTCAAATCATTTTAACTATGATCCTTAATCTTGGTCTTCTTCTTTCGACCTATGCAAGTGTGAGCCACTATCTATCATTATATCATTGATCTACTAACAATCATTAAATCAATCTTTATGTCTATGGATCCTCAAGTCTGTATATATGTCCATGAGTCATCCAATCGATCATTATGTCCATGAATCATTAGATGGAAAAGTATCGATCTATCATGCAATTTATCTGTGCGAGATCTAACTAACTCATGTCCCTATTAACCTTCTAAAATCAAGATCTCAATGGATATATCTTGTCTCAAATCTACTTGGTATCGATCTGAAGCCTGATCTTGAGAACTATCTATCACAGGAGTAACTTAAGATCGATCTATCACTGAGTAACTCAGGTACTCACTAACTATGTCCAAGAAATCAAGTGTTATCTCCCAATTTCCCCACAGGCATGCTAACTTATCATTGACAAAGTCATTATCTCGGGATACTCATGATCTATAATAGCTGCGACCAAGTCCTTATAAATCTCTTTGAAAATCTTTTTCGGATCGTCTCGATCTAACAATCCTTGGAAGTATAAATGATTAGCCTGCATGGTTCTTCTCTCCTTTTGGGTCATTCGTAATCCTTGATGCTCTATGTACTCCTCATAAGGTATCTATGCATTAAAACTAACCTTATATATTTTTCCAAATTCTTTTATTTGCCTTTTTGAAAAAGAAAAATCACGCACATTAGTTATGGGGAAATAAGGAAAAGAGAGCGACAATGACGGAAATAACTAGTAGTAGTTGCGTGACAATGACAAAAGGACAGTTGTTGTCTCGACTTCGCGCGAACTAGCTGCAAGTAACACCTTAAGGACGAAGATAGGGTCCCCATTTTGTGTCCGCATTAGAAGTAGCCTTGTTAGGCCAAATACATTAGATACGTAGCTAGATAGTAATTATATGCTCCCTATGTGTTGGTTGAATGTGTGATCCTTTGTACCTTGGAGTTTTATTGTAAGATCTTCTGTAGTGCTCCTCGGGTTACTCTCGTAAATACTAAACCCTTGGGTTGAAAATTTACGATGTGCCAACCCTACATAATAGAAACCTTAGCTAATAAAATTTTAAGGAACGAAACGTTGCCTGATAAACTAACTGACAATTACCTAATCCAAGTAAAGACCAATCTCAAATTAATGTCCTAATGAACGAAATGTTGCCTAGCTTGTAACCTGCATTAACCCCATCCAACCATCTTTCCCCGATTCCAACATTTCAACGAAAATGGTTGTAGGATGCCGTAACCTAGTCCACCAATATACCCGCTGGATGTAGTAAATAAAGAGATTCTCAGTCTCCTCAAATTGACCTACACAAATTAGCCGTTGTATTTGAATACCCTCCTCGATGTCGACATTTGGACCTTCCCAGAAAAACTATAGTTACTATACATCCTTTCTTCGAACATATTCCATACCTCTCCTTGAACCAAATTTTATCTATGTTAGCGGACCTTAACCAATAAAAAGAGATATGTAGAATGCGTTAATGTCCCTCCTTTGTTTACTTGAAACCTAAATAAAAATCTTCTACATTCTTGGGACATCAACTCAGGAAAACAACAAAAAGGTTTAATAAAACAACTGAACTAAAGACAATGCAACAAGAAAATAACTAAATCATCACCGAGAAAACATTCCCTAAACCCGTCTAGTCCCCGCAAATCTCGAGGACGAGATTTTTGTAAGGGGGGTAGGTTTGTAACATCCCAAAAATTTCAAAAATAGTAAAAATGAAATTTTAGAATTTTGAAAATGGAATTGAGTAAACATTTTTAATTGAAACCAAGATTTTGATTTTAAATATTATCTTTTTCTCCATTTTCTAGCTTGTCAACCAAAAGAAAAGAACAAGTTGCGACATTAAAACTTTTGATCCAAAATAAACAAACTCTGAAAATGAGTGAGAACGTAATCTTACTTTGAATTCCCATCCTCTCTAAAACTTTTTCAACCTTAATAATTATATTCGAATTTGGGTTAAAAGGAAAAATCAATAAATGAAACTAGTAAAAGAGTAAAAGTAAGATGGTAAAAGATAAAAGTAAAAAGCCAGAAAAAATAATATTAATTCATTAAAAAGTCCCCATCACATCTTTTCAGCTGTCCAAAGCTAGGTAAAGAAGTAAATAACAAAGTAACATGTTTCAACTTCAAAACAATGACATGACGGCATTCTACAAAAATAATCAAAGATGATCTATGGATGAAAATTTTATCATGTCTTCCTCATAACATACTTAACCCCTGGTAAAAATATCAAAAATTAATAATTAATATTATTGCTGTTTAAAATTCAAAAACAGGTATCACTTAAATCTAAAATCTATAATGTCAGAATTTTTATTAAATAATGGAGTAAAGTTTTGAGCTGAAAATTTTACAGAAGTGTTCTTAGCTTAAATTCATTTGAAAAACAATGTTTCAGAAATAATAGACTTTATTTACTCTCAAAGAAAGATCAAAATCGAAACAAGGATTTGGAGCGATCACCGTCAGAAGAATATTAATAATTTTTCGTAACTCATTTCTACCTCAAAATTTGACCAAGTAATTAAAGCGGCATGTTTTGATTCTTGTTGTGCTTTGGATTTTCTCATAAAGTGATTTCTGGAGTTAGTTTCTTCTTCATGATTTTATGCCTAATAAAGTCTCAAATTGTCAAATCCAACACATTGTTGAAACTCAAAGAAACATCAAACAACAAGTCATAGAAAATAATTTTGTAAAATACTAGAGACCAAAAGATGAATAAAAATCAATTTTGTAGAATTTTGGCACACCATTTGCAGAGCTTAAAAATTCAAAAACAGATTGAAAATAAGTCTAGTTTGAAGAATTACTGTTCTTAAATGACAGCAGATATTGAGATGAAACCAAAGAAAACGGAAAGTAGAACTTGGGACCGCCTACTAAAAATTTGCAGAATTTTTCAACCAAGATATCACCCTTGCCAAGCCTGCCCATCGACTGTCACTTCGCACATAAAATCGCTCAACCATCAGACATCACCGATTCACTCGATGAGAACTTTGGCTCGACCTCTGGCAGTGGCCCCATGCACGCCTGGGCCCACTGGCCAGCCCTCCTCCTCTCCTCCTTCCTTTCTCCCTCTCCAACTCCTGCTCAAGTCTGCCAGGCACTGCTTTTCTTCATTGCGTGCACCGTGCTTTATGCCACTGCCATAGCAGCCACCGGCGTCGTCAGTCTTGTCTCCTCCGAACCTCACTGCCTCGCTGCACCGAAGCGCCCGCCCAGCTGCAATAAACACTGGAAGCCAGCCTCCTCAACCCTTTGCTCGCTGCTTGCATTCTCACATTGCCGTGGAGCTCGGCCAAGCAAGCACCGAGCCAGGCATCGCACAGACGAGCACCAGGTGAGACCGCCTACTTCATTCTTGTGCACAGCTGTTGCTTCATCTCTTGAAGTTGCTTCTTCTCCTTGCCTGCAGCCGAAGCCAGCTCTTCTTCTAGCGCCAGTGAGCCACTCCCCAGCCGAGCCTATTCAAATGAAGCGCCAGGTGAGATCCTTGCAGAGTCTTGGACTCATTTCTTCACCGCTTTGCTCCATCTCTGAAGTGTTTCCTCGCCTTGCATGCGCCAAGCCGAGCCCTGCCATCTTTTTCCCAAAGACTGGTGCAAGCATCCAAGCAGAGGAGCTAGCTCATTGTGTCTGCTTCCTCCACCGGTCGCCCACGGTGAGCTCATCTGCCTCTCGTGCACTCACTGCCCAACAAATCTCCCGAGGTTGTCTTGTGCATGCATGCAACAATCGCCGCCAAGAACCTCCCACCGAGCCATCTCATTCTCATGGGTCACCTCTTAAGTCCGCTAACCGAATCAAGCCAAAACCCCATCGCCATTGTTGCTGTCCGTGGAGCTCTAGGGTTGTGAGAGTAAGCTCAAGTAAATATGCAAGGAACCTTAACACAAGAAAATGCATGGCGTAGTGGTAGTGCACCAGTGCTTGTATTCAACATATCCTGTGTTCGAGTCCTCACTTCAGCACTTTATTTTTTTTATTTTTCTTATTTTTGCCCTACATAATAAAACTGTATATCTTTTGTTGTGAAACTCCGATTAATGCAAACTCAGTTCCTAAACTTGATTTAGTCTGTAAGGATTCAAATATACAATAAAAGTTATATGTTGCTTGCTGCAAAAACCTTTAAATTGAGTTTGAATGTAAGTCACATTTTTAGTGTTATGAAGCAACTATATAATACCTTGCTCCATAAATCATGAAATAAATATAACATGTTCCTGCAACCTTACATGTTCCATTTTGCATAAACATTTAGATTTCAATGTGATTTGGATCAAAAATTATGTAGAAAGCCTTTCTTTCATGCAAGATTCAAAGGGTTAAAATATGAATTAAACAAGCTTAAAATTTAGTGAAACCAATTTAGTTGTACTTCTGAGATTGCATAGATCACAAGTATACAAAAATATTTAGATTATTCCTTAGTTTGCCCTATTTGCTCATTAGCCAAACATTCAATCAGTAAAATGAACAAATAGCGTAACCTTTGCAAATGCACCTTAAACTCGACAAAACTGACTTCCATAACCTTGAAATGATATACCCTAACCTGCCATGCAAAAATAACATCAGTTTGATCAACTTCGAGTTAAGCCCGTATTAAGCCTAAATCACTACTCATTAGAAAAACACCTTAAACGAATGTGAAATATCGCGGAACCAAGTTTAAAACACTCTTAGGGATATTCCCTACTAACACCTGAAAAATGGTTAAATTATCCCTTTCGGTGTAGTCGCAACTAAAGAAAGAAAACTGAACCGCAATAGCGCTAAAAGTATGGTCACTTAAGCCTTTTCGCAGTCCGTAAAATATCACATATAAACTTAAAGTTATGAGAAAATAGCCTAGTATCATTGTATGATACATATTCTACCATAATCTGGAAAAATATATTAATTATAACTTCATTTGCATATTAATCTAATCGCAAGAAAGACCCTAAATGAGCACAAACTGCACAGAATCGTTATCACTTAAGCCTCTTCGGCGGCTTATAAAACAGCTCGTCTGAACACAAACTTTAGGGGAATCAGTCCAGAAACCTACTTCAATATATGGACAACCAAATTATGTCAACATATCTTAATTACTACTTACTTATCAAATAAATTATGTTAACGCAAAAGCCCTAAATGATAACATTGTCGAACCGTTTTACGTGAACAGTAAGAGTAGAAAGTCTTCGTCCAATGTTGCCGCAATACAAGAAATCATCCCATGACCATATAGCAACGATGAAGGTGAAGCGTTAACAGAACACATATGAGAGGTGGCAACCATCGGTTGAAAGATAGGGCAGCGAGGTCATGACATGGCACAAATTTGATCTGCGATTTGCAAAGTACATATATCGTGACGCAACGACAAAAAACGATGGGTAGATACTAGAATATGGCTTTGACGGCAACCGGAAATCAAATGAATTTCACCGATGGGCAAAATAGGGAATAATGATCTACTGGACATAATGGCATGGCCACGACAAACTAAAATGGTTGGCGGTACAAGACGACGCGCGGCGGCGGCAAAAGGCGGCAGCCAACAAATAAAAATAATTTTGGTAGATGCAACAGCAAAGGGGAAATGTCCATCGCGTAGAACGCGACGAGACGAACTCAACAGTATAGGCGGATTTGGCGACGACCCACCGGATTGATCACAAACTGCTGATGAACGGCTCTTGGAGCTAATAGATCAAACGGTCATAACTATTAAAATAATAGATGAAACCTAACCAAATTTTACAGAGAGCTATGTGGGAATATTTGGCACAATATGACATGAACGGATCTGAGTTTTACCTTTTGGATCAACGAGGAGCGCCCAAGGAATTTTTCGGCTGTTCGCAACGCAGTCTGATTGGAGAAAAGAATTTTCTGCACAAACTCACGAGCTCAAAACCATGGGTTAGGGTGAGCACCATGCAGGAGACATCACCAGGAGTCTACCATAAAAATTTCACGGCCAAACTCACAAAAACGAGGGAGAACAGCCTCCGGCAAAATTTGATATTTGGGCGGCCGTAACTTTTGATTCCATGAACCAATTTGCACGAAATTTGAAAGGGAGACAGAGGGTACCATAGAGCACAAGGTGACATGGTTGGATCACCAAATATCGTGACACGCCGACAAGGAACGCTACACCAAAACAGGCGGTGTTCGGCGGCGACATAACAAGGCTGCTGCGTGGTAAGGCCTTGGCGGGCGGCGGGAAGGGCGCTAAGGGGTGGGGTGGGGGCGGCAAGGTGAGGGGATGCCCATGGATACGACGGCCGACGGCGGGGATGGCCGGAGCGGCGGCGAGGACGACGACCGACATGACCAAAAACCGTTCGAATGACATGGTGCCCGAAAACACGATAAAACGCGGAGTTTTCCAAAACTAGTGAGAGCACGGCGTAGAGCAAGATCATACTAGGCTATATCTAGAAGGAATTTGATTGGGGATTACCGGTTTGGGAGGAATCGACGACGATCGAAGCGACGACCGACGACGAACAAACTCAAAATTCGGGGTCAAACTGCAATGAAAATCAAATCCGATTAAATGGTTGTGATCACGGAATCAAAAGGCACAAAGTGACGTGGTTGGTTTACCCGGAAACTCACCGGAGCAAAAGATGGCTCACCGGTGTCTTTGGAGAACGCCGGGCGTCGGGTTTTCTCGAGTTTTGGAAAGGGAAACGATGCTGAATCAACTGGGTAAGGTGAGCACGGGATAGAGGACATCAAGATGCAACTTTTGGGTACTCGCACGTTCGTGGAGGTGAAGAGACACCCGAGATATTGGCCGAGCAATAAATTGTCATTAACGCTTAATTGCGGCCGCTACACTCGGATTGAGGACGGGCAACGGCAGGGCATTTATTCTCCATTACGACGCTGTCATGATGATTCAGGTCCCAAGTGATTTGGTGCAGTATTTTGAGAGATATGAGGATTTAAAGATTAGCTTGTAAAGGAATTAGACATGAACAGATGCTGAATCTCTTTGGAGAAGATGAACAGTGCCATTTTTAAAGCGCATGAGATAAACTAGATAACAAGATCTAAAAATACCAAAAAAGATCCTAAAAATCATAATTAATAGAATGGAACCCAATAAAATTGGTTTCGCTGATTTTGGATGAATTTTGGAATTTAGATAATTTTGGGACAAATAAAAATGGATTTAATGAAAGCACGAGAGATAAAATACCAGAGGAATTCCATAAATCTTGGAAAAATTCCCAAAATTATTTTAGAATATTTGGAACCTAATTCTATGAATTTTGAGATTTTTGGAGTATTTTGAAACTCGGGTGAAATTTCGATTAAAGACCGAAATTGAAAATTCTGACTTTGCGGACGGTAAAGGATTGAACTTTAATTTCGAAAGGATATGGATGCCAGGTTATTTAGAACACCGAGAAAAATTCAAATTTTGAATTTAAATGGAATTTCAAAGGAAAGGTTTGAATTGGAATTTGGATATAGAATTGCTCGAACAATTAATAATTCAAATTAAAAATCCAATTAACATCCAAATGTTTAAATTAATAATTTTAGTTAATTTTAGCAAATCTCAAATTTGGTAAATTCCTAAGATACAAAGAACACTGTAAAAACTAAAATTTTAAATTACTTGATGCACACAGAAGGCACATTAAATTGTTTTAGATTTAGAAAATTCTAAATTAAGCTTCTTTAATCAAATAAGATTGATGTAAAATTTTTAGAAAGCTAATTTAATATAAATTTTTGAAAACCCAAATTTTGGGATGTTACATGATCGAGCTAAATTGTAGCTCGATCACAATTATGGACTCGCAAAGGAGACCAGTTAAAAAGTATCAAAACTTTATCGACATGCTCAACCGGTATTAATTCTTGTTCCTTTCATTATCGTACTAGTTCTATTTCCTTCAATTTGAAACAAATTCTAATCATGTACAATTCGTAATCACATGTGTAGTGCATTCGCACGGTTCCGTGCTAAAAACAAGGACGTATTCAAGGAGAAATTTGACATTACAATTACCTCTCATGTACGTATATCATAATGCTAGCTTTTTAGTTAGTTAACTTAATTTCTTTGCATCCATTTCACGCTTTCAACTTTTTCCACCGCAGATCTTGAGTCATTGGCCGGTAACAATTTATGCGGCTACTATGTATGTGAGTTTATGCACACCCAAACCAGAGCCGCCGACCGCATGCTAAAATGCAACAAGGGGTGAGTAAGTATAATTACTAGCTTTAATGATGTATAGGTACTCTTTATATCTTATACAAATTCAAGTATTGATTAGTTAATGACTTAACGACAGGTGCCTCAATATTTGGCGGAACAAGGTTCGGAACTCTCGCCGGCACGAGTGAGAGCAATCCAAGAATAACTCGTCGGCTTTATTTACGATGAGGTCGTAAATCCAAAAGGTGAGTTTCACGAACCAAATTTTAACAGGTGGGGCCCTTCGATAAGGACCTGTGAACTATCGAGGTCGACATCTACGGCTGGCAAGAGTGATGCGCGTAAAAGATCCTGATGAATAGAAGGAAAAGAAATAATACTAAAGTTGTAATTGAAGTTGTGTACATATATATTGTAATACATTAGACGATGAGCGAGAAGAACAAATATGTGTACATATCTTAATACATTAGATGTAATTAAATTTGTTAATGGATGTTCCGTGATTTAATTATCAGGCAAAGTGCATGATTGATTATCTATGCTTTTAATTAGTTGTGATTTAACACACATACATATAATAGCTACTGGACACACACACAAACATACATATATATATATACACACACAAAACATCAGTACCGGTTGGAGACACCAACCGATACTGATGAGGTCCTCAGAGGTCCCCGACGCGCTGCTACGTGTGACTTCGAACCGGTACTGATACTCTGTCAATACCGGGTGAGGGAATTGGGACTGATGTCTTTGAGCATCAGTCCCGAATAGCCTGTACCGGTTCAAAAACCGGTATTAAAGGCTGTTTTGAACCGGTACTGAAGGCCCTTTCCGTAGTAGTAGGGCGTGCCTCGTGCCAGCCCAAAATGGCCCAGCCCAGTGTCCACCTCTACTAGCAAGTGATGTCGAGGAGGCCCTTGATCTCGAGTTATTTAGTGGCGAGGATCAAGTCAAAGAGGGATTCATTCTCAAGGTTCACGAAGTCCTTATCCCACTTCTTGAGTACATCCTTGGTCATGGCGGGGGTAGGGTTGCTACTGCTGGCGGCGGGGACAACCTCAATGTGTTTGTTGCAGTACTCGTTAGCCATGGCGAGGGCCAAGGGCCTTAGAGGCGACGTTGGGGAGTGACATGGTGCCACCAGCGTAGCCATCCTTGATCATGTAGCAGATAGTCTTGGACAGCCTTGCCACATCTTCTTACATCTGGAACTCCTCACCATCTGAGCTCTTTAGGACAATCATCTTGGCACCCTCCACTGCCTTCTCCATCACCCCCTCTCCCTTGTCCACCACCATCGCTCTCCCTCCCTCGTCCGTTGCTATCGCTCTCGGTCACCCGATGAAACCCTAACTTTCTTTTTGCTACCTAGCACTCACGGTGGATGCAGGGGCGGGAGCTAGATTGATCTGTGTGGGGTTCAGAGGGTTTGGGTGAGTGCGGATATATACACACGCTTGATGGGCTCAGGTCTGGTTCTCGGTAGTTGTGTCAGTTTCTTTTCCTACACAAATCATCACTTGCTAGGCCGGGTGGCCGGCTGCTGAAAGAACCACATTTTGCAGGTCGTGCTGTGTGCTCTCTATGGGTTTTATGGTCCGGGAGTGAGGCTATGAATTACAGTTAATTGTCATTGGGAAGGACCTCTTGGTAAAGCCTGGTTGTGTGCATATCAGATACTCCATCAAGTAACAAATACATGTCGTTTTGGAATTGACACGGTTTCTAAATCATGACTTTGACTACTAATTTATATTGTAATATATTTATAAATAAAATTATAATATTATAAAATTACTTTTTGAGGCAAATCTATATGTATGATTCAGCCAAATCAACTGAGTCATATGGATGTAATGTTTTGCTCAGTTATGATGTAGTGCACTGTTCCTACTTGAGCAGAGTGTTCAGCATGTGGAAGACAAGTCTAAAGCACCAAATATGCCGCAACAACAGCACACATTGACAACTGAAATTGCACATTCCACATGAATTATATGAATATTAAAGGATTAATTCCTCATATCCCATTGGAATTTAGGGAAATCCATGAGGTTAACTTTCAATGGTATATAAGGAATTGCCCCAGTATTAAAGGCTTGAGTTCTGAACAACAGCCACCAAACTCCGGAAAACAGGGCCAGATTCAAATGTCTTTACACGAGTACAACCAGTCCACATCAACGAAGCAAAACACAGCGAATCAAGGCATTGACTTGTTACTAAAAGAACCCATAACACATAGGGCCAATGTTTAACCAAACAATACTGCTAGAAGATAAAATCATGCATTCTGAAACGAAAATGCCGCATCTCGAATAGGAACACTACCTACTCTTCA
Source organism: Guadua angustifolia (assembly GCA_036346375.1). Classification (NCBI taxonomy): domain Eukaryota; kingdom Viridiplantae; phylum Streptophyta; class Magnoliopsida; order Poales; family Poaceae; genus Guadua; species Guadua angustifolia. The sequence continues at coordinate 26,600,600 of CM070520.1, forward strand.
AATGTATCCGATTTTGTCACTTCAATTCATAATTGGAAACAAAGCATAATATGGGTATGTCTAGTCTACGTTAGCCTCATTTTATTGGAATCAGGAATAATATGTCTAGTGTACATTAGCAGAACTCGAGTCTGCTTCCGGCCATGTCCACAATGGACTCCGCTCCCGTGCCGGCCAAACCAAGGACTTTCGAGGCTATATAATGAGCGCACCATGATCGCCTGGACTGTTAGACAGGTGTCTAGGTTTAATGGCTGCGTTCGGTCTGTTACGGCAACCATCCATGATTATTGTTGTTTCCATCCTTTGCATGCATGTAATCCCGCGTAATCCTAGGATTGGTTGCCTTTCTTGTTGCCTTCCTGGCTATTGTACCGAACACATCTTTGGGAATAATCATTGCGTGATTGCGCTCCTAATTTCACGCTTTCATGGTATCAGATGGTTCGCTTCCTGCGACCATAGCTTCCAGATCGTCTTAGCCGCCGTCGCTCCTTCCTCGCTACGACTCGCCGCCCGACATCTTTCCTTTTCTTCCTGATTCTCCATGTCTGGGACTCCCTCCGACGACGAGGCCGAGCGCCTCGCCAAGGCTGCAGAGGAGCGCACTCTCCTGGAGGCCGAGCGGACTCGTCTCGAAGGCGAGCGCGCGCGGCTCGACATCGAGCTCAAGCGCGTCCTCGATGCCCAGCGCACCCATGACGACCAACACCATGCACTCGAGTCCGCCACCATCGCCTCCTTGCATGCACAAGCCGTGACTGTCATCAACATCCGCTCCCTCGTCCCGGTGGTTCTCGATTCTGAAACGCCCAACTACACCAAGTGGCGTGGCTACTTCCTCCTCGTCCTCGGCAAGTACGAGCTCTCCGACCACGTTCTCGCCGATGCTGCCTACCCTGACAATCCGTCTTGGGTTCGCATGGAGTGCACCGCCCTCGGATGGTTGTACGGCACCATCTCCGCCATCTCGTCGAAGTCGCATGCAGATGACACCTCGGCGCGCCGTGTCTGCTTGCCCTTGAAGAGCGCCTCGCAACAAGGAAACTCGTGCTCTATACCTCGATGCGAATTCCGCAACTTCAATCAAGGTGATCTTTCCATTGCAGATTTCTGTCGTAAGATGAAAGGCATGGGCGATGCCCTTGATGATTTGGGCGAGACCGTTCACGACCGCACACTCGTCCTCAACATCTTGCGCGGTCTGAATGACAAGTTCTCGTACATGGTGCCGATGATCAAGCCGCCTGGCCGTTCCTTCCTTCGTCGAAGTCCGTTCTGACTTGATGATCGAGGAACTCACCATGCGCCACAAGAACAGCTCTTCATCCTCTATGGCCCTCATCTCGGACTCGAGTTCTGGGGGCACATCCCGACCTCCCCATGGCGGCTCCACCGGCTCCTCCAACAACGGTCGCGGCAAAGGGAAGAAGGGCCGCGGCAACGGCCGCCCAATGGCCGCAACGGCGGCGGCTAGAACAACTCTGGTGGCTCCCAGCCTCCACGGGCTCTCTCGGCTTTCTGTTACCTCGCCCGGCCGGTTACTGCCCTACTGGCGTCTTGACCACACGGCGGCAAAGCCCATCCCATCGCATTGCTCAACCAATACCTTCGGTGAATCGTCTCAAAGATCCTCCATCGCAGCAGCAGAGCCACCGTGGCACCTATGTGCCGGGCGCCGGGTCAGGACTCAGCAAAGATCATGTTGAACAACTTCAACACAATGTCTCTCACACCACCACCCTCCATGAGTGGTACATGGACTCCGGCGCCATAAATCACATGGCCTCGGACGCCGTATACTTTCCGATTCCCACCCACCTCCACCTCCTCCTCTATTATGTTGGTAATGGATCTTCCTTACTGTCACCTCATCGGCAATACCACCCTTCCTACTCCTCACGGTCATTTCTCTTTACGAGACATCCTTGTTACTCCTCAAATTATTAAAATTTGATTTTCATAATCGGTTTACAATTGACAATAATTGTTCCAGAGAATTTGATCCTTTTGGTCTCTCTGTGAAGGATCTTCGTGACTTTCGAGCGTGATAGCCAGTGCAATAGCTCGTCCTCAGATCCATTCTTGCCGACCGCCCTCACCACATGCTCTTGTCGCCACCGCCCGACCACAATTTGGCACCATCGCTGGGTCACCCTTGTCTGAAGCCCTCTCCAAATTAGCACATTCCTCTGTTATTTCATGTGATAATAATGTCACCGAGAGTCGTATGTCATGCCCTGTCACCAATCGCCACATCCGCTCGCCTCTTTACCTCTTCCAATTCTCGTGCTAGTTCAAATTTTGATTTAATTCATTGTGACCTCTAGACATCTCCAGTTGCTAGTATTTCGGTTACAAGTATTACCTCATTATTCTAGATGATTGCTCCCACTATACTTGACCTTTCCTTTGCGTCTCAAGTCGGCCACATTTTCCACATTGTCACATTTTTTTGCTTACGTTCGCACTCAGTTCAATGTTACAATCAAATGTGTTCAATGCGATAATGGTCGAGAGTTCGACAACTCATCCGCACGCAACTTCTTTCTCACCCATGGCGTTGCACTCCGCATGTCATGCCCACACACCTCTCAACAAAATGGTAAAGCCGAACGCATTATTCGTTCCACGAACAATATTATGCGCTCACTTCTCTTCCAAGCTCATTTTCCGCCCTCTTATTGGGTCGAGGCTCTCCACACCGCTACTTATCTCCTTAATCGTCACCCTACAAAAACACTCAAATTCCTCACACCTCATTTTGCCCTTTATGGTGTTCCTCCCTCCTATTCCCATTTGCGTGTTTTTGGATGTCATTGCTATCCAAACCTCTCCGCCACGGCAGCCCATAAACTTTCTCCTCGATCCACACTTTGTGTGTTCCTCGGTTATCCTTCGGAACACAAGGGATATCGCTGTTTAGATCTCTCCACTAACCGCGTGATTATTTCACCAAGACGCCACCTTTGACAAATCCTCCTTTCCTTCGGTCGCCCACGACTCATCCTCCATCGATCTTGATTTTCTAACTAACGAAGAAGAGTCTGCGATTGCCCATTGGGCCTTCTTCATTGCGAGTCACGTCATCCACCGATGTCGCCGCTTCGTGGTCCCGCAGCCGACTCGCCTCCGCCGGGTGAAGCCCCCATGGACCCAAGTGTCTCCGTGGTCAACGCCTCACGACCCGTCTGCGCTGGCGTGGGTTCGTCTCGCGTCAGCGAACGCATGTTTTGGTCGACACGAGCGCCACCCTCCACCGGTGCGAGTGATATCCGTGCAACTCCGGCGCCATATCCTTTGCGCCACTGCCTCCTCCGTCCTGCGCGGGTGCCCTCGCCCGCAGGTCGTTGCCACTACGACCGGGTTCGCTGACCGTCGTCCCGGTTCTACCGACGCTAACTTCACCGCATGGCCACCCGTGGAAGTCCGGTTTCGCGTTCCGCAAATCGCTTGAACCTCCACGCCATCGCCATCTCCGCCATTCCGAAGTCTTTCGCGATGGCCTCGTGATCCCAATTGGCGAGCCGCCATGTCTGAAGAATTTGCTGCCCTGCAAGACAACAACACCTGGGATCTTATTCCTCGCCCTCCGGGTGTCAATGTGGTCACTGGCAAGTGGGTCGTCATAAATTTCATCCAGACGGCTCTCTAGAACGCTACAAGGCCCGTTGGGTCCTCTGTGGTTTTACACAGCGGCCTGGTGTTGATTTCGATGAGACCTTCAGTCCAGTTGTCAAGCCTGCGACCATCCGGACGGTGCTCACCCTGGCGCTTTCCCATGATTGGCCTATTCATCGCTTGATGAAGAATGCTTTCCTTCACGGCACTCTCTCGAGCTCAGATATCTGCGCCCAACCGTCCGGCTTTGTGGATCCCGCTTCATCCCGACCATGTCCGCCGATCGAATAAGTCCTCTATGGTCCTGGGCAAGCCCTCACAAGATGGTACGCCGCCGCTTTCACATTACTTCTCTCGTTTTTGGAAGCTAAGTCCGACACGCCCTCGTTTATTTTTCGACGGACTCACCACGGCCTATCTATCGCTTCACGTGGATGATATCATCTTGACAAATTTCCTCCGTTACTTTCCTTCGACAGATCATTGCCGCCTCCAAGACTAATTTTCCATGAAGGATCTTGGCCCACTCCATCACTTTCTGGGGCTCTCCGTGGTGCATCAGCAAGGTTCTCTATTCCTCTCCCAGTGGCATTATGTTTTGGACATTTTGGGCGCGGCCGATGTCTGATTACCAAGCCCGCAAAGACGCCCAATCGACACCCATTCCAAGTTGTCTAGCGATGGCGATCCTGTGGATGATCCGACACACTATCGCAGTCTCGCTGGGGCCCTTCAGTACTTGACCTTCACTCGTCCGGATATTGCTTATGCTGTTCAGCAAGTGTGTCTCTTTATGCATGACCCTCGCCAGCCCCATCTTACGCTGGTCAAACACATTTTGCGCTACCTTCAGGGCACTCTTGATTATGGTCTTACGCTGCACCGCACCTCTCCGGTTGACTTGGTTGTTTATTCTGATGCTGATTGGGCTGGCTGTCTAGATACGCGCCGATCTACCTCTGGCTACGCCGTCTTCCTCGACGACAACTTAGTGTCCTGGTCTTCCAAGCGCCAGCACACAGTCTCTCGTTCTAGTGCTGAAGCTGAGTATCACGCCGTCGCCAATGGTGTGGCTGAAGCTACATGGCTGCGTCAGCTCTTACTCGAACTTCACCGCCGCTTGCCGAGCCGCCATTGTCTATTGTGACAATGTGAGTGCAGTCTACCTCTCCAAAGAACCCCTGCTAATCACCGCCGGATCAAGCATGTGGAGATTGACTTGCACTTCGCTCGTGAACGAAGTTGTTTTGGTGATGTTCGCGTTCTACACATCTCGACCACTTCCCAGGTTTGCGAACATTTTCACCAAGGACTTCGCCTCCGTCTTCACCGAAGTTCGGACTAGTCTAAACGTCCGGCTTCCTCCCGCCGATCTAGGGCGTGTTAGACAGTGTCTAGGTTTAATGGTCTGTTGTTCGATGCATACGGCAACCATCCATGATTATTGTTGTTTCCATCCTTTGCATGCATGTAATCCCGCGTAATCCTAGGATTGGTTGCCTTTCTTGTTGCCTTCCTGGCTATTTGTATCGAACACATCTTTGGGAATAATCATTGCGTGATTGCGCTCCTAATTTCACGCTTTCATGGACCCGTGAACTCAAGGCCCTAGACCAATCGAACCGAGGTGCAACCGTTGAGTCGGATTTTGCAGATCTGTTCGTGCACTGTCATCACGAGAAAAAGCTCGATTCGCCGTCGGCGGTGATCTTCTCAGGTAATCAACCACATCGTCGTGATCATTTGGACCTGATCTACTTGGTGCGTCGCTAGTTCGCCGGGAGGAAGCCAGGAGCTCGCCATCATCTTCAAGCTGTCGCCGCCGCCGTGTTTGGTCCCCGCCGGCCACGACACGTGTGTCATCGAGTGCACCAGATCCAGGGCTTCCCAACAAGACCATCCGCTGCCGTTGACACTATGGCCCCGCGCGCCGCTGAGCCGTCGTGGCTAAGACCAAGTGCTAGCACGCGGCACAATCACTACTACGGAAAGAGCCTTCAGCCCCGGTCCAAAACTATCTTTAGTACCGGTTTTGAACCGGATAGTTATCCGGACCGATGCTCAAGGGCATCGGGCCCAGTTCATTTCACCCGCATCGATAGAGTATCGCATCGGTTCAATTCACACGTGGCGCTATGGAACCTCGAGATTCATCGAGCACGGCTGGTGTCTCCAACCGCATCGATGAGGTTTCGATCGCACTGCTGGTTTCTCCAACCCGCATCGATGTTTTGTATATATATATAGGTCTATTTCTCCAAGAGCTATTATATATATGTGTGTGTGTTAAATCACAACTAATTAAAAGCATAGATAATCAATCATGCACTTTGCCTAATAATTAAATCATCGAACATTCATTAACAAATTTAATTACATCTAATGTATTAAAATATGTACACATATTTGTTCTTCCGCTCATCGCCTAATGTATCAATATATATGTACACAACTTTAATTACAACTTTAGTATTTTTTTCCTTCGCTCATCGGGATCTTTTACGCCAGACGCTCTTGCTAGTCAGAGATGTCTAACCCGACAGCTCATCGGTCCTTATCGAAGGGCGTAACTCGTTAAACATTGGTTCGTGAAACTTCGCCTTTTGATTTACGACCTCATCGTAAGTAAAGCCGACGAGTTGTTCTTGGATTGCTCTCACTGCGTCGGGCGAGAGTTCGAACCTTGTTCCGCCAAATGTTGAGGCACCTATCGTTAAGTCATTAACTAATCAATACTTGAACTTGTACAAGATATAAGGAGTACCTATACATCATTAAAGCTAGTAATTATATTTACTCACCCCTTGTTGCCTTTTAGCACGCGGTCGGGCGGTTCGGTTTGGGTGTGCATAAACTCGCATACATAGTAGCCGCATAAATTGTTACCCGCCAATGAAGTCAAGATCTGCAGATGGAAAAAGTTGAAAGCGTGAAATGGATGCAAGGAAATTAAGTTAACTAACTAAAAAGCTAGCATTATGATATCGCATACACTAGAGGCAATTGTAATGTCAAATTTCTCCTTGAATACATACGTTTTAGCGGGAACCGTGTGAATGCACTACACATGTGATTACTGAATTGTACATGATTAGAATTTGTTTCAAATTGAAGGAAATAGAGCTAGTACGATAATAAAAGGAACAAGAATTAATACCGGATCGAGCATGTCGATAAAGTTTTGATACTTTTCAACTGGTCTCCTTTATGAGTCCATAATTGTGATCGAGCTACGATCTAGCTCGATCATAAGAAGAATCCAAATGAAAACTATACATAGATGTGTCAACATAGATAACTAATTAGTTCTAACATCGTGTTATGAAAAAGGAGTAGAATGAGGTGAATGCGAAAACACGTACTCAAATGAGTAGGCTAGATATATCTTTGACTTATATCTTTGACCCATTAGCGCATTGAATACGTTAGTTCTGCTTCGCTTGGGTGGTCTCTAACGGTTGTCTCGTTGATAACTCGGGTCCATGAAGCCTATGTCGAAAATCGATCCCTTGGCATCTTTGTATCTCCATGCTACATAAGAAATTAGTTAGGCTTGCAAGTTAGTATAGTACAAGGAAGTGCACGATAGTTTTTGTAAATAATTAAGACACTTACAGAGTCCAAAGAACCCATCAAGCTCACGGCCGAGGCGTCTGTGCGGTATAGATAATACATGTAGTCGATCGACAACAAATTGACCTTCACATGAAAAAAATCTTGTTGCTTAAACTTGACGTGAACATCTCTAGACCATGCTTGGTTGCGTCCAAGTACCATTCATGAAATTGCGCATCTTTGTCGTTAGCCGGGGCAGCTCCTCATGCCTGACCAATGACCCACCCATTTTAAATAACCATTTTACTTGGGCAACCTCAATCTTTTCCGTGCCTAATATTTGATTTGCAGTAAGGCCAGTTTCTTCGAAGAATTTTTGCATCTCCTTACTCTTCCCTCGGTGACATCTTCTTCTTGGGGCATTCCTTACTCAATGTCGCTCGTAGTTTGATTGGCGAGGCATTTCTTTTTTATCCTTCAAATTTTTAATAGTCATTAAGCCTTTATAAAATTCTTACATGCGAGTTGAACCTTCTTCTCCGGTGACTTGGGTTTAAGAAATTTAGTTACCTCTCCTTTTACCACCTTCTTGATCTCCTCATCGTTCATATCATCTGGCCGCCGGAAGTTCACTGACTTCTTGGATTGGGTGGAGGACCCGTCTTCTTGGGAGCTCTTGGCCGAGCTGGCTTCATTCCTTGGTCGGCGCCTTCTTGGGAGGAGACGGGGTTCTTGTGGCGCTTATGTGCGCGGGAGGTGGTGTAGGAGTCGGCGCCTTCTTGGGAGGAGACGGGCTTCTTCGGGCTTATATGTGAGGAGATGGTGTAGGAGACGGGCTTCTTGTCGGGCTTATATCGCGAGGAGGTGGTGTAGGAGTCAGCGAGTTCTTGGGAGGAGACGGGTTTCTTCTCGGGCTTCTTCGGAGAGGACAAGTCCATGTTATCTCGAAAAATTATGTACCGCCATTACGCCCACAGGATGAAATTGTGTCTTGCCTCTCCTAGCCGTAGTCCGTCACCTCCAGGAATTTCGAGGTCAAGGTCCTCGTACCTAAGCGAACCTCCTCCACCGAGACCTTGGAGTATCCTAACCGTATCTGTTGGCCATGGATAAGCTGCCCGACTCTAATGGGTGAGCCATACCATCGCCGCCTTTGAAGGTAAGGTTCAGCGCTTGGATATGCAGCTCACAAGGTGTCCATTGTCGATGTCGTCTCACGGATACTTGTCCAAGTTCGTCGCCACCCACCGAAGCGCTGTCGCTGCCTTTGCCGGAGGGGCTAATGATGTCTGGATTACTTGGGGTTCTTGGCCCGTCTCGCGCTGTTGGCTCAAGGCTAGCTGCACCTCTCTTCGGATCTCTTCTTGCATTCTCTCATTTGTTTGATTCAAGCGTTCTTCAAGCGCACTAAGCTGTTGTGTCTGTCGAGCCTTGCTCCTCGCCCGACTCCTATAGGTCTCGGCGTCCTGAGCAAAACCAACCTTCCACGGGACAACGCCGACGCCTCGTGTACGTCTGTGGTGCTCTGGATTTTGCAAGGCCCTTGTTAGCTGTCGTTCTCCTGTTTGGCACGAAGCTACCCTGGGAAGTCTCCTCGATGGACTGTACAAGCCTTCTGGCCACATCTCTTAGCACCTCCCCAAACACAGCATTGCCGTTATCATCAAGGGCGCCGCCATGAGCATAGAACCAATGCTTTGCTCTGTCGGGCCAATCCGTTGTTGCGGGTGCGATACCCTTCGCTAGCAGGTCCTGTTCCCTCTTCTCCCATTTTGGTATTGCATGGCGGTAACCACCGGGCCGAAGTCGGTGGTGATAATTCTTCTTACGTGCATTCATTTTATTCTTCTCACTCAAACTTTGACCTTCGTCCAAGTCTTGTATTTCACAAACGCATCCGGTGATCTTGCAACTTTGGGTGCTTGTTGAAGTCGGCGTTCGATTCTTCTTGATATACTCCGTGCTTCTTCTTTTTTGTAAGTCTGGAATGCGACCGCCATCTTCTTGAGAGTGTAACTCTTCACCTTCTCTTCGGTCCCTTGGGGGAAGGTGAATGTCTCCTTCACATCGTTCCAAAGCATGTTCTTCGTATCTTGAGGGACCTGATCCCATTTTGCTATGCTAATTGCCACGTGGTCCCTAACGGACGCCGTGATGCCAATTGAACGGCCCAAGCGCCCGAGGGTGCAAGAGGTCGGCCGTCTCGCCGACTTCGTGATAACATGTCTTGCCTTCTTCTTCTTGCTTGGACCTCGCCGACGTGATTGCCCGCTGGTTGACCGATCTGAAAGCATGGTACAATCATGAACAGTCAAGATATTGGCTTAGCATGGTAGTGGAACCGATAATCATGAACGTGATCGATTGTTACCTCGCTGCCTCATCGTGCTCGCAGCCTCATCGTGCTCTGCAAAGATCATTGGCCTCGATGGCGGGTGCAGTTCGCCGCCTCATGACCATCACTTCCGCAATCAAACTTAACATAAATGCTTCTTCATCTATCGTCATTTCTTAGGCTAGAAGAAGCACCGAAAATTAACAAAAATAGATTTCATTTCATGTAAAGTGATGGTACTACTCTAAAAGCGGCGTGGAAGACGATAGAGAGAGGATGGTAATGACGTCAAGATGTTCCTAATGTAAATCGGCCAAATACTATCTGATGGTAATTTTGCTAGAGTTGAGAGGAAATCAAGTGATTGATGTTGTGACCTCATGCTACAAACATATGCACATGTAACTTTAAAATGATATTTATACATTAGAAAAAATTTATATGATACATATACATCTCAAAATGAAAAATAAATGAAAAAATTCATATATTCTTAAGAATATATTTGCTTAACAAAAAATAATGAATCATTCTTATTCACACTAAGTTGATTCATTATATACGAGTTACAAAAAGAAAATTAGGACAAGTTTAAACTTGTCCTAATTTTCTTTTTGTAACTCTCAGATATAATGAATCTGAACTTAGAATAATTCACATGATACATATTCATTTGACATGATACATATACATTTCAAACTTCACATATACATAGAAATATCACACATACATAGAAATCTCACACATACATATAAATCTCACACATACATATAAATCTCACAACTAGCATAGTGCTCAAGTTGTCAATTTTGTATTGTTCTCAGATAACGGGGAATAATTCACATGATACATATTCATTTGACATGATACATATACATTTCAAACTTCACATATACATAGAAATCTCACACATACATACAAATCTCACATATACATAGAAACTGATCAATAAAAATAGAAATTTCAAAATTCACAACTAGCATAGTGCTCAAGTTGTCAATTTTGTATTGTTCTCAGACAACTTCGAATAATTCACATGATACATATTCATTTGACATGATACATATACATTTCAAACTTCACATATACATAGAAATCTCACACATACATACAAATCTCACATATACATAGAAACTGATCAATAAAAATAGAAATTTCAAAATTCACCAGAAATTAGAATAATTCGCATGATACATATTCATTTCACATGATACATATATATTTCAAACTTCACATATACATAGAAATCACACATACATAAGTATTTGAAGATTTGCCTAATAATGACAAGTAAAAGGACATCACAACTAGCATAGTGCTCAAGTTGTCAATTTTGTATTGTTCTCGAGATAACGGGTTGCCTTAAAGACCGCCTCCTCACAAGAGGGACAAAGATCATTGACCAATTTGTGACAACATTACTTTAGTGAAAATGAAACAACTTTTCCAAAGACTTGACAACTTAGAATAATTCACATGATACATATTCATTTCACATATACATAGAAATCTCACACATACATAGAAATCTCACACATACATAGAAATCTCACAATGTCATTTAAGCCTTGAACAGAGACAAGTTCCCAATTTAGGTACGAGTATAACTAATCAAAGCCAACTTTTTAATGAGCGCACCGATCAAGTTCAGAAAAGTAGCCAAACAATAATTATAACTGAACCACCAGAAGTCTATAAACCAATACTCAATTCTATCAGCTGAATATAGACAGTAAGATGCTAATCAATAATCTGTCCTACTAGCTAAATATAGATATGAAGAAACTGATTACTGAAATGTTCTACCTTCTGAACCAGCAAAAGACTACAAATCAGACAAGCAATTGCGATCATCAATGTAATCAGCAAATATGTTCTAATCGGCGAAGATAAAGTGTTTGCTATGTTCAGATTTAACAGATAACAAATCAGAATTCAATATCACCCACGGTCTATCGGTTCTTTCAATACTCGGCGGAAACTTAACTTTGCGAAGCACATATACCAAACTGAACAAGTTGAGGATTGATTATATCAATGAGCGATGAAACAAACTTCCTAGCATGTATGTCTACCGGTTCAAGGCCCAGATCACGCAGAATAAATGTTGTACTCATATAAACCCTAGATCATCACCGAGCAATACCTCCCTAAATGTCAAGTACTAGATCATCGACACACAGACACAATTGATCTAACAACTAAATGTCAAAATCTTTGGAAAATTGTTGTTGTCACAAATGGTCTCAATACACCCAATCTTCATCGAACAATAATCCCACTCTTGCAAGGTCCCCAACCACCGACATCTCAAAGCGCAGCATAACCAAAACCAATCACTCGGGCACCAATGAGGTAAAACCACATGGTTTCAGACCACCAAACCAAAACCAAGGCGCGGAGGGCACAAACCCTATGGTTGGCGGCGGGAGAACGATGGCGGAGGCAAAGCGCGGAGGCAAGGCCGGAGGCGGGGCACGGTGGGTCGGTCGTCGGAGGAGGACGGCAGTGTGGGTCGAAGGCGTCCGGTCGTCGGAGGTCTTGCAAGCGGCGGGAGGAGGAGATGGGAAACAATGGCGGGAGTAGAAAAATTGGGGATGAGGAGGATGGGTTTATAGGTGCACCATCGGTCCGGTTGGTGTATTCAGCGGGGCCGATGTCTCATCGATGCGGTTGGATACTCCAACGGTCTGATGTAGGATCGATCGATTGAATACACCAACAAAACAATGGAATCATTTCAGCCATGAGGAGGGAGCCTAGGCACTATCGATCGGTTGAAAACATGACAGGGCCGATGTTAAAAACTCAAAACAATTTAGCGCCCATACTAATCGACAAGAATTCTTCCTCCCCTTGGCTAGCATTTATGTGGCGCTTAGTCTGTGAGCTCTCCCGATCCAGTGAGGTCTCGGGTTCGAGCCCCTTCTGTGCCCCCTAGCCCTTCTTTTTATCTTTTCTTTATTTCTTTTTCTTTTTATTTGTTGTTTAACTCTTGTTTCATGAAATAATTTTTAAAAATGCTTTTACCACTTTAGATTCATTTAGTCTTTTTTTAAGATTTCTTTTTTGAATCTACTATTTAACTATTGTTTCATTAAATAATTTTTAAAAATGCTTTTACCACTTTAGATTCATTTAGCCTTTTTGTAAGATTTCTTTTTTTAAATGTCTTGTTTAACTATTATTTCATTAAATAATTTTTAAAAATGCTTTTACAATTTTAGATTCATTTAGCCTTTTTTTAAGATTTCTTTTTTGAATCTCTTGTTTAAATCTTGTTTCATTAAATAATTTTTAAATATGTCTTGTTTAAAGTTATTCTTTACAATATTTTTCCAACCATGTAATATAAATTAACATTATAGAAAATTGTAAGAAATAAAGTAATTTTTGCACTCTTATAATTCCATTGCAAAGCGTCACCTTGTTATATTAGTCAGAGGGACTTTGAACAATATTGTTAGTCAAATATTAGTACAATTTGAGCAGAAAATACAGGAAAACCACTAGAGGAATGAGAAACTAGTATGTTAGTAGTCTATTACACCAAAAGCAATCCTTATTTGCTAACATACTTTGCTTTTACAAGTGATCCTTCATTATGATCGGCGTGCGTACGGGAGATTCCTCTGTATCATTCAAGACACTAATGTCTCGTCCACCAGTGAAAGGAGGCTGCTCGTCGGCTGATTATACTCTTCTTTGTCCGTGGCGCCCTCAACTCAGACAATCCTTCTTTTACGGAAGAACCACGTGGCGCCTTGGCGATCGCTCTTGCTAGTCTTCTCATACCTTTTTCGGTTTCTTTGTCCATGTCCATCACATAGAATACATGTCACATCATTAGCGAAACACGACAGTTCGTCCCTATAGGCCACTTGCTTGAGGTCCACAGTTGTCATCTGTACTTATCGATATCCACGGTTTGTCGGTTTGACCCATTGGCAAAGCAGAGGGACTTTTAATGGCCCGTACTCGGCTCGGATCTCTCTATGAAACCATAGTAGGTGTCCATCTTTCCATTTTGTCCAAGGCATCTATCTGGAGCGCCTCTCTGTTTTGGTTGGTGCTCTTGTTATCACAGGTTGTCGTGTAAAATGTGTACCCATTTATCTCATACCCTTGAAATGATATGATTGTTGTGGGCGGTCCTCGAGCCAAGAGTTTCAATTGTTCATCGTCATGCGCTTGCCCAACAATTGCTTTTGTAACCAAGCTGCGAAATGATCCATTTGCTCACTGCGATCCACTTATCGACTTCTCGGTATTGGTAGCGTAGACTCATCTCGTGATCATAGATATCACTGAGCCACTACTGATTGCTTGTTTCAATACCGTGAAATGTGCTTGTTTAAATGCAAGTAGATCGTCGCTATAGGATTCTTTTCTCCTAAAGTCCCTTTTCCCGTAGCCTCCCCTCATGGCGTGATCTGGGGCGTAATCAATTCAGATCATCCATGTAACTAACACAAAACTCGATCACCTCCTCTGTCTTGACACCTGCAAGCAATCAGCCTTCAGGCGAGACCGAGTTCTGAACATACTTCTTTAGGATACCCATGTACCTCTCGAAGGGAACATATTGTGGAGGAACACAGTCGAGAATTTCTATCTCTTTAACAATGTGGACCATGAGATGGACCATAATATCAAAGAAGGATGGAGGGAAGATCATCTCAAGGCTAACCAGACTATTGACCATGTCATCATGCAGACTAGATAACTTATTCAGCTCGATGACCTTCTGCGACACCGCGTTGAAGAACGAACACAGCTTTATGATTGTCCCTCGTACCCAATCTGCGCGAATACCTCGCGCCGCTTTGGGAACAAGCTGTGTCATCAACACATGACAATCATGGGATTTTATGTATGCGATTTTATTCTCTTTCATGTTTATGAGTCTCCTTATGTTAGAGGAGTATCCCAAGGGACCTTCACAATTGTTCAAGAACTTAATCATGTTTTTTTCTCTTCCTTGCTCAAAGTGTAGCTCACGGGGTGGAGGTAATGTTGTCCTTTCTCTCTCTTTTCGGGATGTAGGTCGCTTCACGAGTCCCAATAGCTGTAGGTCCTTTCGTTGGCTTGAAGTGTATCTTTTGACTTACTGTACATATCTAGGAAACCTAGCGAGTTCACGCAGACATTCTTCGTGATATGCATGAAGTCCGATGAGTGGCGGACCTCTAAGTCTTTCCGAGAAGGTAAGTCCCAAAATATTGACTTCTTCTTCCAAATGGCCTTCGTGTGACCTTGTTCAGCCGGGACAGGTTTGCTACTAGGACCTTTTCCAAATACTACTTTCAGATCCTTTACCAAAGAAAATACAAGCGTCCCCTGCGATGCATGGGCTTCTTACGTTTCTCTTCTGTCCCATCAAAATTCTCACCCTTCCTCATGCTTGGGTCCTTCATATGGAGGAACCTCGGTGGCCCATGTACACAACCTTTCGAGAGTTTTTTAGGTACTTGCTGTCCGTATCCTCTAAGCAGTGAATGCAGGCTTTATATCCTTTGATAGATAGGCCCGATAGATTACCAAGTGCAGGCCAGTCGTTGATGGTTACGAATAGCAATGCACGTAGAGTGAAGTGCTCTCTTTTGTACTCATCCCATACACGTACACCATGTTAGCAGATCTTCAACCAACGGTTTGAGGTACACATCAATGTCGTTTCGAGTTGCCGGGCCTTGGATAAGCAATGGCATCATAATGTACTTCGCTTCATACACGACCAAGGAGGAAGGTTGTAGATACATAGAGTCACGGGCCAAGTGCTGTGACTGCTGCTCATATCGCCGAACGGGTTCATCCCATCCGTACTCAACCCAAACCTTATGTTCCTTGCATCCTCAGCAAAGTCCGGGTATGTTCTATCGACTTTCCTCCACTGGGAGCCATCAGCAACGTGCCTTAGCCTTCCGTCGTCCTTACGGTCTTCCTTGTGCCAGCGCATCATCTGGGCATGCGCTTTGTTCGCAAATAAATGCTTCAGCAGGGGATTCAGGAAATACCACACCACCTTAGCGGAGGTCTCTTCTTCTTCTTGTGCCCTCTACCTCACAGGGTCATCACGCCTGGTCTTATACCGTGAAGTTTTGCACACGGACAAGCTTAGAATCCTCATACTCATTGCGATAAAGGATACAATCATTACGGCATGCATGTATCTTCAGTACCTCCAACCCCAAAGGGCGGACAACTTGTTTGGCATCGACGTAGTTTGAGGCGGTGTGTTCCCCTCTGGAAGTAACTTCTTTATGAGGCATAACAACTCGTCGAATCCCTTATCGGACAATCCATTGGTGCGCCTTCCATTGCATCGGTTCTAGTGTGATACGCAACTTTTATGGCCCCTGTCGACGGTTTGGGTACAACGATGTTCCGTGGTCCTCCATAAGTATTTGGAACTTTTCGTAATGTCTTTCATCGATGTATTCTCCTCTCCATCACGCAACATCTGGTCTAGGTCATCATCACCACACCCCAATGTATCTTCGAAGAACCATGTTGACCAGCGTCCAGGGATATTGTTGTCGCCTCTTCTTCTTCACCGTCTTCTGTATAATCTCTTCTTCACCGTGCTTGGTCCAGCGGTATAGTTTGACATGAAACCTCTTGTGAGCAAATGAAAGTGAAGGTGGCTGGATTTTGGCCACTCCTTCTCATTCTTGCATCTATGCATGGACAACATATGTAGCGGCGTCGTGTGTGCATCGGCATACGAAGAAAATCTTGCAAACCACAAGAACTCCGGGAGCGTCGATCCATGTACATCCATCGCCGGTCCATCTACATTATGTTACATCAAGATAAGCATTACCTCATTTTTCGATAATGAATTGTTGAACCAAAACCTAAATATTAGCTAGATCCACACCTTCAATCCGAGCTAAATAATAATCCAAGCAAAATATAAACCCACACAACAAGTTTTTGCAACCTACAAAAAGAATTGGTCGATCGAGTCTGGATTCAAAATTCGAACAAAATTCACGATGACTTTGTTTGCAAATTCTGTTGAAATTGTAACACCTAAAATTTCTAAATTATTATTCAATCATTTATTTTTTTCTAAATCTCTAGCACTTAATTAATGATGTTTTCAAAAATAATTTCTTGATGGAAATTAAAACCAAAATTATACTAGAAGTAATTTTCTAAGTTTAAAATATTCCAAAGTATTTTTGAAAACTTTTCTCAAATATTGAACTCATTTTATATTTTCTATAAAGCCATTCATATTTCGATATTATTTTAATTAGCAAATGAATTTAAATTTCTTCTTTTCCACATAACCATTGCCATTTGAAGATCCCAAACTCCATGATTTCCATGCACCATTCTCCCCGACTCGTGCAACCAAACCTCATCCTTCATCGAATCGATGGAACTAAAACCTAAATTTAAGCTAGATCCACACATTAAAGGCGAGCTACATTATAATCCAAGCAAATTCTAAGCTTACACAACAAGTTTTTGTATCCTATTTGAAAAGATCAAGCTAGATCTCTACATTCATATTAATCTTTCATCAATCATGGGAAAAGATCAAATTTTTTTCATAATTCAAGCAAAAAGAGGCTCCATTTAACACCAAATGATGTGAGGAATGATGTTACTAACCTTAGTTACCTTGGTTTTGAGTAAAATGACCAAAATTTTGAAATTTGGGCAGCACCTCCCTCTACATTCATAATCTTTGATCAATCATGGGAAAAGATCAAATTTTCTTCATAATTCAAGCAAAAAAAAAGGCTCCATTTAACACCAAATGAAGTGAGGAATGATATTACTAACCTTAGCTACCTTGGTTGTGAGTAAAATGACCAAAATTTTGAAATTTTGGGCAAGACCTCTCCTCCCTTCAAGCTCTTGGCGAAGCTCCTTTGTTCTTTTCGCGCCTTTGGAATGATCCGGGTGCAGCAGAGAGAGCGGGAGGAAGAAGTTTAAATTGGGACTCAAGATGCGGTTGAAGACCATTAACCGGGATCGATGATATAACATCGATCTTGGGTTGGTGTCACGAAGAATACTATTTAGTGAGGAGCTAAATAGTACCGGTTAAAGGAAACCAACCGTCTTGATGTTATCTCATCAAGACGGTTCGTGTCTTCAACCGGTACTAATCACTCCCCGCAACTCAGAAGCCGTTGAGCCGGACTGATCTAAATATCATCCCGGTTGCATAATCAATCAGATCTTGATGGGCAGTAGGAAAGGTCGGTTCTGTAGTAGTGAATGACATCATCATGACATCAGTAGGCCTAACATTAGGTCTCACATGTCAGCCTCAACAGCCTTTTTTCTTTTC
This sequence comes from Guadua angustifolia, assembly GCA_036346375.1. NCBI lineage: Eukaryota > Viridiplantae > Streptophyta > Magnoliopsida > Poales > Poaceae > Guadua > Guadua angustifolia. The sequence goes on from CM070520.1 coordinate 26,618,428, forward strand.
AAAAATAATTTGGCTGGTAAAATAAAATAGCTAATGATGTCATAATTTGATTTTTCTTTAGAAAAATAATTTCAAAATTTTTTAAAAAAAACTTTTATTTTTCTTATTCTTTATTTTCAATATTTGAAGAACCAATTCTCCTTCATACAAGATCCGATTGAGGCAATTTAAATTTCCAATTTTTCTAAATTCGAGGCTCTTTTATTTTGATGAATTTTATTTTTTTCTCTCATTTGTATTTATTTTGGTATTTGCCTTCGTTTCATGTAGACGTTGAAGTACCGGAAGCGTTCAACGATAAAGGGTTGACCAAGCTCAAGTTCCAAATCAAGATCAAGAGTTGTTCCAATGCAAATTGTGGTTTGACTATGTTGAAGATAGTTTTACAAATACTAATTTGGTTTAATCTAATGCATGATATATTATATTTAGATCTGCTTTCAAATAATTTAGGAAATTAGCTATTCAACCCAAATAGATTATACCTAACTTATCATTTGTATGCCATTATTATTTATCACTCTAGAATTAACAATTACTAGTTGGTTGCTAATAGATGCTAATGTGGGCTGGTTAGATCGTGTATAGTTTGCTTAGCCATGCCACGTACAATTGACATCTTTTGGAAGTGGAAATTAAATTTGATTAATGAAATATGGAACATGTATTATAAAAGGGTGTGTCATGTATTGTCACATAATAATATTGAGATGTTGATGGTATGTGTTACACAATAATCAACTGGGGTTGTAAATGATTTTGATTGGAGCAAGCGACAAGAGGATGTGAGTCAGAGTGGGTCTGTGTGACATTTGGGTTGATATTGATGGAAGTCTTACCTCAGTCAATTAAGGATAACCTTGCAAGCCATTAAACTGGACTAATCAAACAACTAAATGTCTGTTATATATGGGTCATACCTAACTCAGTAAGTTACCAAGTCTTGATATATGATATCTCAAGAGGATAATCAAACTGTGTGTGCGGTTGGGGATGGTGTATCTGTAGTGGTTTTACATCTTAAACAATGATTGTTTCTAGTCCAACAATGAGTTTCTCTTATTATTTTGCTCTGTGTGAGGCATGAATAGTGGGGCCAGGCTTGTCACGAGAATATATGTTCGGATAGAGTTTTCAAAAGGTTTTTGTGATTTTCTTAGCCACACTTCAATGGGTACGTGTCATTGCATGGCATTATGTGATTAATCATATCTTGTTGATAAATTGTATAACCTCTACAGAATGTAAATCTATTCGGATAACCGTATCCCTAGTATAAACAATGCTTAAGAATTTTAGTCAAGGGTTTGTGTTGGTGTTTCGAATACCGGCTAGTGAATTTTAGTCAAGGGGTCGCGCGTTCCCTCTCCTTGAATGGCCTGACTCAGGGAGCCCAAGAAGTATACTAGTTCGGGCCTAATGTCCCTACTCCAGTTCGTGTGGTGGATCTGTATTGCTTTGGGTGCAGATGACTGCACGGTGTTACAAGCAAGGGCTAAGGGGCCTTGGCGCCTCGTGACAGTGGTAGAGCTGCAAGCTTGAAGATGCTAAGGGCTCAAGCCGTGAGCGTTCGAGGCGTGTCTGTGAGTAAGAACTGCTCAGCCAGAAGCCGCCCCTTTCACGAGGTCTGCCTCTCTTTATATAGACGAGAGGCGGGTTGCATGGGAATTTGGAAAAGAAAGGATGGGGTGTCCCTCGCTTTGGGAGTCTGGTCTTGATCTTGGCGATCGACCGGTGTTTGTTCACCCCATCTTTGGGTCGGTAGATACATCGAGTGGCATAGTTTTACATTTTGCCGGAAGTGGCGCACCTACCTCTGCTTGCGTTTGTGTCCGACACCGTGGCGCTTTGGCTCGTGTTGCCTCGGGAGGGAGTGCATCCTCCCACTGTGCATGACTGGACGATGAGACTGGTGCTTGACTTCGGCAACCTCCTCGCCACCTTGGGAAGAAGTCACCTGCCCTCGCACGGTCACTCTGAGCCGTCGTGTCCGTGGGGTAGGTGGCCAACGACCAGTGATGGTCTGGCACCCGACCCTTGGCGGAGATTTTCTTAGCTTTATGTACTCTCCCCCCACAACAAAATCATCAGTTGAAGAGTAGTCTACACCTGCTTTAAAGGAGAATACCAAGAGGAGGCGATTTGCTAGGAAGCGAAAGTTGTCTATTGCATGTGGCATATTGATGGGTTATCTACGAAGTTACCAACACATTACGAAGTTACCAAAAGGTTAATCAACTATCTTTTCTTCAATAAATGAAGTCTTTTATTATGTTTTCGCTATGTGTGATTGTGATATTTTGTCTATATTTTCACTCTGTGTACTAGCGTCATCTTGGACTAGTGCAGTATAAATAGGGGTTCGGATTTGTATATTCGGATCCTCGCAATATCTTATCCTCCTCCCCTCGTTGAAGTCATTAATGATGTTGAAGGTCTCACAAATCTGCTTTGGGGTCTTGTCCTTGATCATTTTGGTGCCCTGCTAGTACGTGATGTTGAGGAGACCCTTGATCTCGATGTATTTTTCGGCGAGGATCAGGTCGAAGAAGGATTCCTTCTCAAGGTTGACAAAGCCCTTGTCCCATTTCTTGATCTCATCCTCGAACATGGTAGGGGAAGGGTTGCTACTATCGGTGGCGGTGACAACCTCAACATGTTTGTTGCAGTACTCGATAGCCATGGCGAGGGCCTTGGAGGCGATGTTGGGGAGTGAGATGGTGCCACCCCATCCTCAATCATGTCGCCGATGTTCTTGGAAAGCCTTGCCACCTCCTCCGACATCCGGAACTCCTCGCCATTTGAGCCCTTCAGGACAATCATCTTGGCAACCTTCACCTCCTTCTCCATCGCTCCGTCTCCCTTATCCACCGCCATCACTCTCGATCACCCAATGAAACCCTAACTTTTTTTTTTTGGCTACCTAGCGCTCACGGTGGTTGTAGGGGCAGGGGATCTTTAGTCCCGGTTGGTAACTGGCTTTAGTCCCGGTTGCCAAACCGGGACAACCCATTCGGGACTAAAGGTCAGACCTTTAGTCCCGGTTAAACTCGAATCTATAACCTCCTGCATACCACCACAGGACACTCCTAACCCACCCACCCACGCGTATTGAATAAACTAGGATATGCATTCCTTTTAAAGTATGCTGGAACGAGCCTTTAGTACCGGTTCGTAACATGAACCGGGACTAAAGGTACCTTTAGTCCGGGTTAAGTAATACTAACAGGACTAAAGTTTAACTAGTCGGTTAAGTAACACGAACGGGACTATCTTGTGCTCTGCACCGCTCGCCAAACCTCGGTTCAGTTAGTAATTAACCGACTAATGTGAACGAAAAATCATGCTTTTAGCCTAGTAGCCACTTAACCGATTGTTGCTACTATTAGTCGGTTCGTGGCTAATCGGGACTGATAGATCGGTATGAAAGGTCGTTTCTCTAGTAGCGTTGATTGGTGCGGGGTTCAGGGGGTTGAGGTGGGTGCGGATGTATACGCACGCTTGACAGGTTCAGGTCAGGTTCTCAGAAGTCACGTAAATTTCTTGTCCTACACAAATCAACACTTGCTGGGCCAGCTGTTGAAAGAACCCCGTTTTGCAGGTCGTGCTGCACTATCTATGAGTTCTTATGGGCTAGGAGGGAGGCTATGAGTTACTGGGTTCGGCCAAATCTCACGGGCTATACAGTGTTGATGCCAAACTATATTCTTTCAGGAACAACGTATGTCACACCCTGAAATATAGCCTTGTCGAGTGACAGCCATAATCAATAGCTTCTTTCTATTTGTCATACATTTTACAACTATTATATTACTGTTTTATTCTATGACAACACTGGGCTTAAACTCCTTTTTATTTTCCTTTAATCCAATAGACTAAATCCTCTGCTCAACTAACTCCTACGAAATTAGTTGTTATTCGGAAGGCTAACATCCAATGAAATGAGCCAGCTGACTGTGGAACACGCAATGTACCTCATCCTCTTATACCTGTAGCACTTCTCAAATTAGCGTATATGAATAAACATACATGGTAAAAGGTATTCCCTCCGTTCGTGAATATATGTCATTATAACTTTTAAATTTTGTTTCTAATTACATGTCAGTCTACAATTTCGAGATAACTTTTTTACTATTTTTCAACCTTACTTTCAAAGGGAAGCAACAGGGAGTTCGGTGGAGGAAGAGGGGCTTCAACAGAACAGGGCAAGGGAGGCAGCACTGGGAAGGAAGTGGAGAGGACGCGTGGTAGGAGAAGGAGCGACACGGGACAGAAGGCGGCGGCGGCGGCGGCGGCACCTTTGGACTGGAAAGAGGGTGAAAGTAAGCGGAGAAATCTAGAGACTATCTTTCATCCGACGATCAATAGCACCAACAATGAGATCCAATGGATACAAGTATCCTTGATGAAGTGGCAACTGAGATTGGTAGAGAGGTCGCCAGAGGGATTCCGTGGTCTAAAGCTGAGTATAATACCAAATTCGCTGTAAACCTTCACAAATCAAGCATCGAATTCATCGAACGTAAACCTGTTTAGATATAGGGTTCGTGTTTACAGTAAAAATTGAAATAAAAAGTGGCGAATCTCAAACCTAAATCTTGTGGCTCGGATGAACCACGTTTCAAGTAACTATTCTCAGTATACATACCTTCTCTAAACTGGGAATTTTATGTTACCATTAATTGGGCGCGTGCAGTTGCGGACCAAGGATGTATTCTGATCTTTGGATATCGTCCGACAATGCAGAGTCTATAGATATTCCCAGATACTACATCAAGTCAAACATAAAACTTCTTTCAGCACTGCGATTGCACACACGTGTGATGTCCATCTGAACTCAACATTCACCTGCAGCTTGCGCATTAGTGGCTCAAGGCAGTACGTAGTCCTGCTATGTGCATTGGAGCAGCAGTAGCTGGCTTGTTTATCTGGATGACATGATATGGACGTCTCACCAACAGAGATTTGAATTTTCTGAATGCCAAACATGTTTCGAAAGTGTCGGAAGAATCCTTGGAATACTCTCTGTTGGTGGGAGATATGGATGATCCTACCGGCACCTAAGTTTCCGCTTTAAATTTAGAAACTTTTCGCCTTCTTAATAGGAAGATATATATTTTCTCCTGAATATTCTTGTTTCTCATTAACTTACCTGCAATTTTCTTTTCAGAAGTACACTACGCCTCGGCCTAATCACTGGATCAGCCCAGCAGCAGCTAGGCCTCGGTTGGGCACTTATTGACCTTTTTCAGTGGGCCAGATTACAAAGAGCACATTAATTTGTACAAATGTTGAATCAAACGAAGGAGGTAAGTAATCACTATTTATTTTTCGTTCATATTTTAATATTTATATTTTTCTAAATAGTGATATATAAAAACAGCACCTGAATGATGAAACATGCCTATAAACATGGCCGGATATGGTAAATGGGCTAGCTGTATTGGGCTTTTCAGGTCATACCTCACAAAATTGTTATGTGATTGGTCCCACTAGTTACTTAATTTAGTTTTGTAAAAAAATTGCTAACAATTATTTCTTTAAAAAGTTATTTCGATTTAGATTTATTAGGATTTTTGCTTCTAATTCCCATGCACAAAAATCATACAACAATTTATATAAAAAAAATGACCTCTCAGTACTAACGTATAGAAGGCATATGTGGTTGAACATACAGTACCCTTAAGTTCTCTCTGGTAATATGTTCCAAATGGAAAACATAACATGATTATTACTTCTCATTTCGTTCCTTTTTTTTTGTTATGATGTAGTATTTACATGCTAATCACCAAATTTACTTCTGTTCCAACTCCAATTTTCAACAAATTTTAATAACCTACAAAGAGCACAATGTAAGAGTACTATATTAATTGTACTTACAGCTCTAAAAAAAGCTCGAGGCTTATGAGCTTCTTGAACTCAGCTAAGGCCCACATTGGGATAGATTCTAATTGTGCAAATTTTAGATTATAGCCAACTATCTGGAGAAGCTGCTACTAGAAGAATCCGTTGGCTGGAGAATCTAGTCGTTCGGCAATCCTGATTCTTTATAGGGCTGATTGTCTATGCTGAGTGAGAAGTGACTAAAATGCCCTTGAAGGGAATGTGGGCTTGTTTTGTTGCTAATTTAGTGTACATGTCACTATTTATTACTGTTAGACAATTTTGAATGAATTTTTTTGTCAATGATGTAAAATAGTGAAGGAATAATTTCGAATGTATTTGTAATGATGCAAATGAGAACTTGTTTCGGTACTAACATTCACATAGTAATTAACAAAAGATCCACACAAGCACTAAAAAGATCCACACAAGCACTGATATGGCTCGGTCCAACAAACATATCATATAACACTACATTCAAATCAAAACTGTAGCTATAGCATAATGCAATGCAGTCATATCATCATCACCCTCTATGGTTTCATCACCATCTTTCTCAATATCTTCATTTGACATATCTCCATCAACATAGGCTTCATCTATTTCTAGATTATCAAAATGAACATCACCTAAAGCATTGTCGATAATGAAGTTGTGTAGAGACATCATAACCATAATGATTTTTGCTTGCTTCTCTATTAAGTAGCTAGGCACATTTAAGAGAATACACCATTTCTTCTTGAGAACTCCAAATGCACGTTCAATCACATTTCATAGGGATGAGTACGCATGGTTGAACATCTCTTTTAATCTAATTGGTCGATGACTTTGTGGGAATTCAGGTATATGGTATCTCTGGCCCTTATATGGTGGTAGATAACCCTTTCGAATGGGTATCCTGAATCCATAAGGTAGTATTTGTCTAAAATAAATTTGAGATGGCATTTAATATATGGGTTGAGCATAAGATTATATAAGAGAATCAGTTGCCTTCTAGAGGATGAGGAAATTTTTCCTTAAAGGTCAACGTAATAGTGTCCAAGAATACGTGAATGTCATGAATAGACCCATGCCAACTAGCCACAATAAAAGTGAGTCACATATCAAAGTCACAAACAACTATGACATTTTGTGTAGGATATCCATGTCTCCCAATGTACTTAGGTTGTTCAATTAATGGCACAGTTACAGGTACATGTGTGCCATCTATAGCACCAATACAATTCCTGAAATGAGGCCAAAATCTAGCATCTTTAAGCCTAGAATGGGCTATAGTGAACTGAGGATCTTTAGGTTCAATGACGTCAGTAGGTGACCGGTTTACAGATTCTAACACCTAACTGAACTTCCTACTAACAGTGTTTCCTGAATGGCCAAAGCGATATTGTACTTGGCTATTAGATTGGGGCGCTCCACAAATCCACAAAAACATATAGCTAATGCTTCTATAGAACAAATTTCTTTAAATGATTTGAGATCGTAATTGTTAACCAATGTTTCATGTAACTTCAGAAAGACTGACCTTCTCATTCTAAGCGTATTGTAACACTTATCTGAGTCCTGTAGTTGCTCCTCAACCCACTGAATTCTAGTCATGGTAGGGACTCTCATTGGCTTCTTGGTAGTAGATTCACTGTGATAATTCGCATAGTCCAAAGCAATAAGTGCAATCAATCTTTTCTTCTATCATCTTCTCCTTGTTGACTTTCACCATTAGTGAAAACCTTCTCATCACATGAATCATCACTTGAATCAATTAAACTTATAAAACTCATCTACCAACATAATCACAACAAGAAAGGCTCCAACAGCATAAGACAACATGTTGCATAAATAAGCATAAATCTAATACATAACACATTGATAAATGCATAACACATGAAAGGTTCAAATAGGTCCAACACAAAATACATTAATAGGTTTATTAATAGCACAACACAACACATTAATAAAATTTTCAAATAATACAACACATTAATAAAAGGTTCAAACAATACATAATTATCTAACATTTCTTCCTATCCTCCCATGCTCTCTCGAGCCAAGCAAGCCTCCTAGCTAGTGTTTTGAAAGTGACAAATACATCACGGTATTCCTTTTTGATAAGAAGTTGTGTCGCACAGTAGTGCTCATCACTGGCTTCTTCAGCCCCAGCTTGAATAACCGAATCAAGAATTTCAACTATCTCTTGCCTAACAAGATCAACACCGCAGTACTTGCAGAATTGATAGAATTTTACTAGTTTCAGACCTCTCCCATAAGTCAACAATGTGCTTCATCTCAGTATATTTCTAAAAGTCCTCTTCACCTTCTTTCCCTTAGGTGAGCTTTGAGCATACCTTTTCCCTTTAGTGCGCTTGGCTCTGGGGAGACTCCATGTGTACCACTGCCCTCTCTCTCTGCACCATAATCAACATCTTTACCTCCATCTTCAAAGTCCACATGGGCTACCCCTTCAACTCCTGGTATCACTGCAGACTCATTTGTACAGCTTGCACCATCAAACATAATGCTTAGTTCTACTTCGTGCTCAAGTGGTGTATACCAGAAGATCTGGTAACCTGGCATGGCTTGAAAAGAAACAACATATGTACCACTCACGTCATGTTTATTATACATCAACATAAACAACATATGCACCACTCACATCTTGTTGTTCTTTCCACCATTCATCACTTGCAAGAATGCATTCAGTGGCAGGATTCCTTCCCAAACCTGACGCTCTTCTATTCAGTTGCTTCCACATGATATAATGGTGTTTCAAGGTATCCCAACTGTTTTTCAATTGTAAGCACGTATATGTCCTCTTGTGCATTCCTAGAACTTTTGTATAAGGTTGTGGTAAAATCTGTTATTCAAACATTGTTGCGGCTTGTTGGCATGAACTTCTTCCACACGTATTTGTATGAACACCCCATCTGCAAATGAGTCCTAAGATGCTTTGGCCCTTGTAGGTTTTTCCATCTATGGACAGTGATGGTTAAATAAGAACAACTAATAAAAAGAAAATTGAACAAAAAAAAACAGCATATTAGATACTCATCCGTATCGGATATGGTCGGATGCCGTATCGTGCAATACTAGTGATCAATAATGTCAACTAGGTAATGACTCGGTTCAATTTTTGTAACAAATATACGATGCCACTCGGTTCAATTTCTGTAACAAATGCATTCTTGTATTGATTAAAACATCTATATGAAGTACACATCAGAATAAATATTTTATGCACCCAAACAAATGTATGACAAGGTCTGCTAAAATCCCAAAGATGAGGGCACAAACTTGGAAGTGTTACTTGTTATGGACATGAACTAAGCTAATTTGCTTACCCAAAAACAACACTTTTCAACTAAACCTATAGGAGTGTAATGTTTACGATAAGGTAATTAGAGTGGGGAGGTGAAACTGAAGTTATGATACATTAGTAAAGGGAAGTATTTTGCATTAGGTAACTCAAAATTTGTCTCAACTAGCAACTAATGTGCCAAAATTTCTCTAGCTTAAAGAAAAAGGTACCAACGTGCCAAATACAGTCGGTGACTTAATTCTTTCACTTTGCATTTCATAAACAGCTAAGCCAGCACTAGATTGGAACACTAGAAAGAGGATAGCTCTAGGAGCTGCAAGGGGCCTTCTCTACCTACATGAGCAATGTGACCCAAAGATCATTCACAAGGATGTTAACAAGTTGTAGAGACTGGATTTTCAACAAGTTTCAGTATCAACAATAAGAACAGGAAGTGTAGAGGGGAAATTTCCTAACAAATCTCATTTCTCTACTTCTCTTGATTGCAAAATGCATTGAATTATTAATTATGACTGCATAAACATTCTTTCCAGTGAAATAATGCCTACAATCAAATCTGTAGGTGAGGCGTCTGTAGTTTTATCCCCTAAAACAAAACATCAAAAGAACTTGTTTTCCCAGGGTTTACAATTACCACAGCACCTCCACCAACAAATTTTGCATTGCACAAGTATCCCTACGAAATTTGTTTCCAATTTTTCAATGCACAAGTAAAATCCTATGAAATTGAGGAGCACAAATCTTAGGTCTTGCTTTGGACTATGTGGAGCAAAGATCTCAGGTTTTGCCACCACAAGACCTAGCACAAATTGGCACCACATGACCTAGAACAAATTGGCTGGGGGATGCAAAAACACTAGGAGGTGGAGGGTGAGGATAGGTAAGGGACCGATGAGAACACCTGGGATTTGAGGAGGCGTAGACACCGAAGCTAATGAGGGCGTGAGGCCCGGCAAGAAGGTGAGGTGTCTAGATGAGAACCGTGAGGTAGTGTCCGGATATGCAGCTCGGGCGGTGGAGGGGCTCTCGACGGAGGGACTTGGACGATAGAGGGACTAGGGCACCAAAGGGGCTCAAGCGGCGGAGGGACTCGGGTGACGAAGGGGTGTGGCGCTGCGGAGGCAGAACTCTAATCGCCACGTGCACTCGACTAGGAGGAACTGCTCGGAGCCAGGGAGTGGGGTGTGTGGGGGAGTAGGGGGGCCGGGTGGCCGAGTGGCAAAAGTGGGTAATTTGCTATCAATTGCATGGGCAATTTGCTATTTTCAATCCCGTAGAATTGGGGAACTCCCGCAGAATAAGTGCTCGTCCTGCTTCTCACTTGCAATACACATGAGAATATGATTACTTGAGAATCTCTTCAAAAATTTTGCATTTGGCAAACAATTAGCCTTTTTATAAAGCAGAAACTGTTTATAATTGATACCGAATGGGGCCTAACTTTAGGATTGATTCTAGCTCAGCTCGAGCTCTAAATAAACTGAGCTCAAGCTTGATTCCAAGCTCATGTGCTTCAACAAGCCGAGCTTGAATAACTAGCCAGGGCTTGGTAAAATTACTACATGTTGTGTATCACTTGTTAAATATTACTACACGTTAACTGTTATCGAGCTTATTTGAGTTGACATCGAGCTTGAGTTTGTCTTGGTGTTGAAAATTGATGAATATTAAATTATTAATCAGTACCGAGCTAACTCGAGTTGAGCTCAAGCCTACTCGAGCTTAGGCCACCACTACAAACTGGTTCATCCGCGACCCCCCATCACTACAGGGGGGCCCGCAGCGAGTTATAATCTTATCACTACCGGTTCCAAGTTTACCCAGCAGTGATAAGACACAGTATATTTTTCCCGTGCGAATGGCAGCGATATCACTACTGCATTAAGAGATAGAACTGGCAGTGATGTATTACTGCTGGTTTGAAAGCATAAGCGGCAGTGATAATATATATCCCATGCGATTTCCCGCGCGAACGGCAGCGATATCACTGCCGGATTTAGAGATAGAACTGGTAGTGATATATTACTACCGGTTCCAGAGCAAGAGCCAAGGATGATAATATGGCCCTATATATATCCCGGCTTCCTTCCCTCATCTGTCCGAGCAGAGGAGCTCTGTTCTTGCTCGGTTGGGATAGAGAGGGGGCCAATTTTCGCTCTCAAATTTGGTGGAATTCGTTTCTAATTTGTGATCTAAGGTTCGTATCTTGATGTACATTTCAGTGGTAGTTTATTTAGTTGGATATTACGTTCTATATTGTTATAGGTTGTGAGAATTATTGATTGCATAGTAAGCACAATTAGAGCTCTAATCTAGAGACTAGATTTCAAATTACCAACTTTTATATGTATAGTGATTGGTGAGATTAACATGTAGGTTGAATTTAAGTATTTAGAGGACTAAATTAGTGATTGCATTTAATCGTAGATTGAATTTAAATGTGGTAGCACTTCATAATTAACTATTGTTTAATCTAATTACTTAAAATTGTTTCTTTATTTGGTGTATATTAATTTAATACTTTTGTAAGTAATGCAAATTTGTCGGACGGGCCATTATAACTAATAGCAATTATTTAATTGATTTTAAAATCAAGATTTGGATATAGATTTATAATTAATGAAAATTTCTAGATTAATTAGCACTACATAACAAATTAAATGAATAAAATAATTTGTGACCACTTATTGATTTACTGAGATTTTATTTGTTATAAATATTTGTAGATGGACCAAGATGGATGTATGAAAGCGGACCGATTGCGATAGAGAGTACTTTAATGGTGTGACTAGTTTTACGATGTAGCTGCATGTGTACAAGTCAAATAAGTGATGAACTATATTTGTTGCCGTCGCGTCGATTGCAAGAATGAGAAGCAATTTTATAACCTTGAGGCGATCCGTGCACACTTGCTTCGAAGGGGTTTCAAGCCTACCTATACCTGTTGGACCGAGCACAGTGAAGATAAGATTGTACGTGAAGGGTATCTGATTAATGATGATGATGAAGACAACGACTCCACTACGGTTAAAGATACGTTCGTTGACACCCATAAAGACACGTTCATTGATAACCATGAAGATGATCTAGAACATATGTTGCATGATGGGGAGGAGGACCTCACGGGTGAAAAGGATTTTCAGAAGTTCCAGCGTATGGTAGAGAATTCTACAACACCGTTGTATCCGAGATGCAAAGAGGAGCTCAAAAAACTACATGTTATGCTTACGCTGCTGCAGTTGAAGGCAAGCAATGGTTGGTCCGATAAGAGTTTCACAGAACTGTTAGGTTTCTTCACGGACGTCCTTCCAGAGGGTAACGTGTTGCCAGCAACCATGTACCAGACCAAGCAGGTTGTTTGTCCGTTGGGACTAGAAGTGCAAAAAATACACGCATGTCGAAACAATTGCATATTGTATCTCAATGAGTTTGCAAATTTAGATGTGTGTCCCGTTTACACGCGCTACATAAAGTTTGTCTCAGATGATGATGACAATGATGATGATAATAATGATGACGAGGCGGACTATCCACCCAGAAAAAGTCCTCATCCGGTATCACCCAAAAAAGGTCCTTCTCCTGCTCTAGTGCCACAAAACAATAATCAAAGAGAACCACGATCTCAAAATTCTACACGGTCAGGGGGGAAAAGTTCCTTATCTATGAAGCCAGCACAATCTCGTAAGAAACAAGCATATGACCTGACCGAAGAAAAAACTAGAAAGGAAGTAGACGCTAGTGTAACAGCTCACTTCAAAAAGACGTCACCACCTGATAAGGTTGTAATCGAAGCTGCTAAAAGGGATTTCTTTGTGGGTTTAGTGACGGTTAAATAGATAGGACGGGATAACTCAATCTCCTCAACTTAGCCAACGATCAGACTACGAGCGTATCTCTAGGAAGAAATCTAAAGGAGATGGTGGTAAAGGAGCTGTTGCAAGAGATCAAGTGGGTGCTAAAGGGCATAAGCTCCCTCTAAGGTGGCCATTCATTAACAGGGAACCTTTGGTGGATTTAAATGAGGAGCCCAGACTAACAACATAGTTACGACGTCTGCATCAATGGTACCGGCAGTATGTCCAAGAGACAAAGAACAATGTGTTCCCCATTAGATATAAAGATATGGATTTTCACAACATGGACGGTGTTTTCTGGGTAGAACACAAAGAATTATAGCAATTATACCAACGAGACGCTCTAGACATGTCTATATTAAGAATGTGGACTCTGTAAGTCTCTTGTATAATTCATGCTATACATTCACATACCCTCAAACTGAGAGTCTGACTTCTATTTTTATGTAGAATTGAGGCAATGACACTCAGAGCGGACTTAAATGAAAGGGTAGGATTCCTCAACCTTGGCCTTGCCAATTGCAAATTTATTCTAGATCTAAACACGATAAAAGAGATTGAGGAGTACGTACTCAAGGCGCTGCTAAAGCTATAAGATAAGACCTACGTACTTTTACCCTACAACTTTCAGTACGTGTTTTCCTGCCTACTAGTCTCGCACATTTGATGCGCAACACTATGTGATGACTAATTGGCTTCTGCAGTTATCACTGGATCCTCCTTGTCATCATGTTAGACGAAAACAACATCACTATCTTGGACTCAATGAGGAAACCGACAGATGATTATAAAGAAGTAATAGAGTTTCTAGACAGGTAAACTCGGTCGTTGCGTTATTGCTCCAGTAATCTCCCATTCCATTGCACCTAATTAAGTTTAATGACTACTCAAAATAATGCACAGGGTGTACGCAAAATACCACAAGAAGAGCTAGCGGTGTCGTCCATTTACAAAGAAGTTCAGAATAAAAACCAATTTTTCGTACCTAAAACAACCCCAAGGGAACAATTTATGTGGATACTACGCAATGACACATATGCACGTGTTCATCACTGACAGTATGGACTACAACGGCGAGATGGTATATAATTACATGTTGATGCCTGCTTTTCTTTATAAAGACGATGGCACTAATTAATACTTCAATTTCTCCCATGACAACACGTGAAGCTAGGCACCAAGATGGCACGCTCGACAACAAAATATGTTTTGTTAATGTTGCATAACATATACCGTACAAAATAAATCTCTTGTACAATACAATATATATGCTACAACTACAACATCACATAATACATATCTGTATATATATATATATATATATATATATATATATATATATATATATATATATATATATATAAAGGTTTAAAAATCGATCACCGCCAATTTTGGAGAAAAATAGGGCGGTGATTTGGAGTTACCACTAACGGATTTGCAGAGGGAATATGGCAGTGATAACTACTTATCACTGCCGGTTATCGAGGAAAATATGGTAGCCGGTTGTAAAAGATAACCAGCAATGATAGTTATTATCACTGTCGGCTGTAAAACATGAATCAGCAGTGATAGTGATTATCAGTCGGTTTACATCCGGCAGTGATAGTTCTCAACTATTACTGTCACTTAGGTAATGTCTAGTCCACATTCGGTAGTGATGCTAATATAAACCCGACAGCAAAAACATATTCTGTAGCAGTGGCCGAGCTGATGAGTTTAATCCCATGTATAGATTCGGACCTTAACTGAAGTTCTCTCGAGCTCGATCTTGCAAGGCCGGGCTGCTCGTTTATTGTCCTAGTCGTACCTAAGCTACCCACTGTGATTCTTTAATGCATTCAGGAATAGGATACCTAATCTAGATTCTAGATCCCCTTTCGTAGCATCTTATAATTAAGCTTTGGGAGGTATCCAGCGAGTTCCCAGTTGAAGGTTCAAAACTCAAAAAGTTTTGGGAGGTACGTCTGTGGTGTATACTGCACAATGCAACAATTACTTTCTGCCCACCCTACAACAAAAAGAACATTAAAATTCTGATCACAATCTCATATTTAGTTTGATAATGTCGGCATATATTCTTCCAACAAAGTTCAAATGCATGGGAGGATCTCCTCCGCAGGTTCTACTCCCTTGCTCTTCGTAATGTTATTACATCATATTAAAACAAAAGTTAAAGTTGTGCTAAAACATACTCCCATGAAGCCAAACAGTCCATAGTCAAAAAATGTATATGAAACAAAAGGTACATTTGGAACATCCTTAAGAGATAGTATTTTCTTAACATCAAATGGCCCTATACCATCCACGTATACATACAACCTTTACTAAAGGGATACATGCATGATCACATTTTTCTGTCAAAAAATAATCTCAATGAGCTTTTGTGCATCTGAAATTAAACATGGATCCAACACATACATTTACTGTTTCAAAAGAGCAAAAAGATATGCTACATTATTGCAGAAAGTAGAGCAATACAGTACTAATGTGCTAGTTGTAAACCATACATGAAATTGTTGTTATAGATACATAGTCGTTCACCTAATCACGAACAACACAAGTAGTCAATGTTTGAAGCAACTAGTGCACCACCGAACTAGATCTGGTGTGAACCACAGAAAATTATTGGCCTAATTAAGTTAGTGGGGAATTTAGTGAACCGCAGTGAATGCACTAAAGAGAAGGTAAAAATAGAAAAGAGAGCCAAGGAAGCATCCTTGAAGTAAGGGATGTGAAGCGTTTGTAGCATGAGGGCAGTCCCAATGCATATAGTTTCTATAACTTCCATGTCATCTAGATACTACGTGTAGAAACTATGCTCCCAATGGATAGTTTCTTCAAAATAAACTCTCATCCAATCTCCTCTTTTCTCTTATTTTCTCACCCAATCCCCTTTTTCCCTTTCTTGGTACTTGTGTAGAAATAGTTTCCTGCATGAGAAATGGTTTCCTTCTCTTTCATCATTAACTCTACCTCCACATCACCATTTTGCTTACATGGCAACCTAATTAATGCTATAGAAACTATCCTAGTCATCCCATTGGGATTGCCCTGAGGGCAGTCTCAACCCATGGTTTCCATGAGCAATGTCTAAAGGAGAGAGAGAACAATAAGCCAATGTATAGTTTCCTAACCCATGGTTTTCATAAGTAGTGTCTAGAGGAGTGAGAGAGCAATAAACCAATGCATGCACCACAAACACACCTTGATCAGCGCGCAGAAACGTCCAACCCTGATTTTACTCGTTTCTTGTGTCTTGATTCCCGCGTCGACCCAGTTTTTTGCATGAGATACGGTTTCTTTGTTTTTCTTCTCTCCCTTCCTTAATTCCTATGCCACATCAGATTTTTACTTAGTTGGCAGCATAATTAATTCTATAGACATCAGCTGAGGTGGAGGGTTGGGACTACCCTGAAAGGGCAGCGACAAAAGTTCAATCAACTTAATGTTCACTTTCGAACTTTATTTGAAAGGAAAAAACTAACGAGATGAATTGGTCTGCCATAGTATTTGACTATCTTGAAAAACATTAGGGCAAGTATAATAACAAAGTCAGTTGCTTACTCTATCTTCTGTTCATATTATCTAGAGTAAGCACTAAAACTAATTTGAACAATAGCTATCTTTAAAAGTTGACTCTAGATACTGTGCATTAACTATCCCTTCTCTTTTGTACATAACTAATCTACCTATACTCCTATGCAATACTTACTACTAAATAAGAGTCAACTCTCTTCTCTCTACTCTTTTCTTACTCTTTCACATAGAACAAAATTGACGTGAACTTACTAAGAGTAAACTGAGATAGTATTATGTACATGCCCTTAGTGCTTGCATGCACTTAATTCCTTGGTAAATCCCTCTTCGGATCGTAGCACGGCATCGTTTAAAAGACGACCATTGAGATGAATTAGCATAGGTTCAAAGGCCAGGTCGTCAAGGGAAAAAGGAGGTAGAATCCTCATAGATGAATTGCTGATTTGTCTTGGAGATATTTGCAAATTGTCCCTCTACGTGACCCTCATTTATATTTGAATTCAATTATTTATCCAAATCTCATCCAGTGGCTGATCAAGAACTTAACCCTTGTGGGCCGAGCTTCTTAAAATTTGGATAGACGAAATAGAGGTCGTCTGGCAAAATCTAACGTATCAATAATCAAGATTCACCATTGATCGAGATCTTGGCACTACTAACATGAATGTACATCGAATCGGTTCTTTTTGTCATTAGAATCGGTTTTGGTAGCGATACAAAGTCATTCGATAATAATAAGGAGGCACTATCACGATTGGTTTTGGCCCAACTTTGATAGAGAGTCATCACAATCGGTTCTTTTCATAAACTGATTGTGATAATATGGTCATCAGAATCGGTTATTATGAAGAACCGATTGTGATGATCTCTTGCCATAATCGGTTCTTTTGTAGAACCGATTCTGATAACCAAATTATCACAATTGGTTTTACATAGAACCGATTACGATGACAATATCATCTGTCGGTTCTTATATAAAACCGATGTTGATAACTATATCATCGGAATCGGTTCTTCTATGAAACAGATTCTGATGATCCTATAATCGGAATCGGTTCTTAGTTGCAACCGATTCTGATGATAGGATTATCAGAATCGGTTTTATGTAAGAATCGATTCCGATTATAGGGTCATTAGAATCGGTTCATTGTAAGATTCGATTCTGATGACGGATCATCAGAATCGTATTCACAGAAGAACCAATTCTGATGGCCCTATCATCAGAATCGGTTGTACGTAAGAACCGATTGTGATGACCCACATAGGGGTGTGCCAAAACAACACATATTGTCAGTATGCACACACACACACACACACACACACACACACATATATATATATATGTATGTATGTATGTATGTATTACATTCGCAGTACAGAACATAAAATGCATATATTACATTCACAAAACATAAACACTTTAATTACAACACATATTATACAAATATAAGCATGCGTAACAATCAGTACAATATAAGCATACTTAACAATCAGTACTAATTAATATTGTTTACATATGGACTAGTATAATGATTCAGGACCTCTAAACCTGCCGTCCTCCGATATAACTTCTAACCAGTACCACTGGCATAAGTGATCTCGTATGATGATCAATGCTTTGTTGTCTAAGCCCCATAGTCATTAAGGTGGATGAGGCGAAAGCCTTCTTGCTGCCACAGAGCATTGGACTGGCAGGCCACGCCAAACGTGCAAGGCAGCCGATGATCTTGCCTACTCGGGAGCCCCTCTGGCGAAGACCCGTGTCTTGCCCGGTTCATCCGGTGAGGTTAAGGTGGTCTCCCTGAGCGAGGGCGAGCCCGAGAAGACCATCAAGGTGGGTGCCAACCTGGCGCCGAATAGGAAAGCGCGCTCATCACCTTCCTCCGATCTAACTTCGACGTGTTTGCATGACAACCGTCTAACATAACTGGGGTCCTCAGGGAGGTGATCGAGCACCGATTGGCAATGCTCTCAGGAGTGCCCCCGGTCCGGCAAAAGGTCCAGAGGCAGGCACCAGAATAACAAGATGCTATTCGTGAGGAGGTAGAGAAGCTGCTGCGCGCGGGGATTGTTAGAGAACTCTCTCACCCCGAGTGGTTTGCCAACCCCGTGTTTGTCAAGAAGCCCAATGGGAAGTGGCGGATGTGCGTCGACTTCACCGTCCTCAACAAGGCTTCGCTCAAGGATCCGCACTTTGTCGCTGCTGATCTCATCATTGACTCTCTGACGGGATGCAAGGCAGCCGGTGCTTTTCGGACGCGTATTCGAAAGTACCACCAGATTAACATGGTGGCAGAAGATGAAAATAAGACTGCATTTGTAACCCCGATGGGTGTTTATTGTTATATCAAAATGGCATTTGGGTTAAAAAATACTGGTTCTATTTATCAGCGCGCCATGCATATTTCCTTCCGTCCACAGATAGGATGGAACCTTGAGGTGTACGTCGATGACCTGGTAGTAAAAGTCAAGAAAGGTGAAGGACTGATTGAAGACCTGGAAGAAACCTTTGCCAACCTCTGAAAGAATTGCCTGAAGCTCAACCCTGAGAAGTGTGTGTTCGGCGTGCCCTCCGGGAAGTTGCTAGGGTTCCTTGTGTCTAGCCGGGGCATTGAGGCCAATCCCGACAAGATAGCGGCCATCGAGCACATGAAGCCACCGGCTCGGCTCAAGCAAGTGCAATGTCTCACTGGCCGTCTGGCGTCCCTCAGGCGGTTTATCACTCGCTTGGGGGAAAGGAGTCTACCCCTATTCAAACTGCTAAAGAAGACCAACCACTTCGAATGGACTCTGGAGGCCCAACAAGCATTTGAAGACTTAAAGAAATACCTCTCCTACCGGCCGGTGCTGGTCGCCCCCAAGCCTGGCGAGCCGTTGCTCTTATACATCGCTGCTACCCCTGCAGTGGTGAGTGCGGTACTGGTGGCGGAGAGGGAAGGCGTTCAGAAGCCGGTTTACTACGTCAGCAAGGTGCTACATGAGGCGGAGACCAGGTACCCATAAGAACAGAAGATGTTGTACGCCATCCTAGTGGCGTCCAGGAAACTGCGGCACTACTTCCAGGGGCGGGGGATCACGATGGTCACTGCCTATCCCCTGCAAGAGATCCTCCACAATCAGGAAGCCGAGGGTCGCGCCGCTAAGTGAACCGATGAGCGGGGAGTTCGCTCAAGTTCACCCCCACACCGCCATCAAGAGTCAAAGATCGGCAGAGTTCATTGCCTTGAGTGGACTCCGCCACCAAGCCGAAGAAATACCGCGCCTTCTCTCGACTTTGTTCTTGACGGCTCCTTCGAGCTTGAGGCGCTGGGTGGTCGTCCTAGTCTCCCCGACTGGCGACATCCTTCAGTACGTGGTTATCCTGGACTTCAAGGCCACCAACAACATCGTCGAGTACGAGGGTTTACTGGCGGGGCTACACGCCGCATCCGCGTTAGGCGTTCAGCGTCTCCAAGTCAAAAGTGACTCCCTGCTGGTCATCAATCAGGCATGAAAAGAATTTCAGTGCTCTGACCCCACAATGGCAGCGTACTTGGCGAGAAGGTCGTGAAGATGGAACACGCTTCAAGGGTGGGGTATATCCATATCCTCAACGCGACAACCACATGGCGGACGGGCTTTTCGCAGCTCGCGTCATCAAGAACCACTGTTCCGGTCGGGGTCTTTGAAGAAAGGCTTACACGATCGTCCATCGCAGCCCCCGTTCATGGTGGGGATGATGATACGGCTGTCTCAGCCTCCAACTCAAGGAGAGAAGGTGGTGCGGCTGTCCTAGCCCCCAGTTCAGGGAGGGGAGATGGCGTGTGCCTCAAATTTCCCGGAGGAGGGCGGCGACACCGCCAAGGCGGTATCGAAAGGGAAAACGGCCAAGCGGAGTACCCAGGCAATCACCACGTGATTGCTACACTTGGCCGGGAAGATCGGTGGATGGATTCGATCCTAACCTTCCTGCGGGACCAAGTGATCCCCAACGATGATGCGTTAGCTAAGAAAATTGCACGTAAGGCTAAGTGCTATACTCTGGTAGGTGGGGGCCTATAACGCCAGAATAGAAATGGAATTCTTCTGAAGTGCATCACTCGGGAAGAGGGGAGAAACCTGCTCTCTGATATCTATGGAGGCACGTGCGGGAGCCATATGTCCAATCAGACGTTGGTCAATAAAGCATTCCATCAAGGATTCTATTGGCCTCGCCGCCTCTGAGATACTTGTGAGTCGGTGAGGAGATGCGAGGTGCAAGGCCCATGCCAAGCAGATCCACCGAACCAGCCTGAGCATTGCAAACCATCCCGCTCTTCTGGCCGTTCATGGTCTAGGGGCCGGTATCCTAGGCCCATTCGCAGGGCTGTGGAGGCCTCACCCATCTGTTAAATCCGCTGATCAACAAGTTCACCAAGTGAGTTGAAGCCGATGCAGTGCATGCCATCACGGCCTCTGCTGCTATTAGGTTCATGCGAGGGATCTTTACCCGCTTCGGAGTCGCCAACTGCATCATCACCGACAACGGCACCCAATTCACTAGCGTGGCGTTCCTGGAGTTTTGTGAAGAGATGGGCACCAAGGTATGTTTCGTCTCGGTGGCCCACCCGAGGAGCAATGGCCAAGCGGAATGTACCAACGCGCTGATATTGAGGGGTCTCAAGACTAGAGCGTTTGATCGACTCTACAAGCGAGGAGCGCGGTGGACAGATGAACTTCCGACGGTGCTGTGGTCGCTTCGAACCACACCCAGCCGGGCGACTGGAGAAACACCTTTCTTCCTGGTCTATGGGGCAGAAGCTGTCCTTCCGTCTGAGCTGTCATTAGGTTCCCTGCGCATTTCAGCGTTCAACAAGGGGGACTAGGAAGACTAGCGCCGAGAAGAAGTCAACCTTCTAGAGGAGGTGAAAGCATCGACAGCTTTGCATCTGCTCGTATCGATGAGAGCCTCGAGCGATACCACGCCACCGGGTCCATAAGAGAACAGCGTTGGGCAACCTCGTCTTCTTGCGAAAATCTAGGCGCTGAGTTAGCCGCAACAAGTTGTCTCCCCTATGGGAGGGCCCTTTAGGTGGTCTCGGTCTCTCGGCCGCGACCGGTTAGCCACTAGGGCTGACCAAGAGTGGCGAACTCCCGAACTTGGAAGTATTGCGAAGTTCTACCGAAGCTGTAAGTGCTTGGCGGTTGCCTCGATCGGCAGAGGATGGACTCTCCATCCATTAGTTGATCGGCGATGGCCGATAATCAATTAAGTTGTTTGCCTTGTGGGCTTTTGGTCCGCAAAGAGCCACCATGGTTGTCATAGGTACCGTAGCTCGGTGGCTCCTTGTCGAGCAGCGGTAACACCCGCGTTATGCGGAGGGCAGAGTGACCAGGGGCGAGTTTGACCACGGTGTTCAATGCGGCTAGTACACCGGGTTGTCACCGCGAGCACAAATAGCCCATAACCACTCCCCGGGACCTATTACCTTGTCACGAAGCGTCATGGTCGGGTTAGAGATCGCAAGGATTTAAGTTCCAAAAAGCGATGGGCTGCGGATAAGCCTGCGCGGAGACTTATGCCCTTTTGGTCTATTCCTGCGTGTCTTGGCGTAACTTCTACTCGTGTTTGTAGCTGCTGCGTGCGATTGTAGGGAAAGTGTCGGAGCATTGACTTGGTCTGAGCCCTCGGACCCGCATCATGGCAAAACCGAAGGCTAGTCGCCCGATGGTTGGGTCGAGCAGATGCGGGCAAACACACATGAGCAGGCATTCAGGTAAAGGCAAAAAACGGTAGTTTCATTTAGTTTGCTAAAAGATGTATGTATAGGGCTACAAAAAAAAGAAATGAAGAAAATAAGAAGGGCCGCCCAGGCCATCAGTCGTCGTCGATGACCTGGATGTGCTCGGTGTCATCCCCCACTTCCTCCTCCACCACCGCAGCTGGCCGAGGGTGGGTCCTCCACCTTCATCACCCGGCCATGTACTTCGAGGCTCACAAGACGCGTGCTTGGCGCCTAGGCCTCGTCCGCCTTCAATTCCAACCACGGTGGACATGGGGTCAAAGGAGGCGTCGCGGTGGTGCAAAGAAGCCGGCCGCGTACCCGCGGTGGTGGTGCGACCTCCGCCCTTCTCGGGGCCGGGCGGGGAGGTGGCGGGTAGGCCGGTAAGAGTCTCGGCAACCCGGGTGACGCAAAGGGCGTACTGCATCGCCGAGGGCTCCAGTGGCTCGCTCAACTTCACTCCCAGGCCGTGAGGCTCGACCATCTTGATGGTAAGGTGGCTAAGCATGGACAGGCGAGGTTGTGTGGTGTGGCGCGGTTCATCCTCGGCTCGCTTGCAGCCCGGCCTCTGTGTCTGCAGTCTGAGCAAAGTCGCCCCCTCGCCTCTCCCGTGCAGCGAGACTACCTCCCTCTCCCTCTCTGCGCCAACTCCTCGCAGCAAAGCAAAGACCATCTGGCTGGGTCATCTGTGTCTCTTGCTTGGTGGCCGTGAGAGGAGGAGCCCGAGACGATGCACCCTCTTGAGCTCGAGCAAGGCTGCCACCGGGAGGCGAGAGGGCTTCCGAGCGATTGGGCGGAAGTGCTGGCACCGGAGGCATCCGCATGAACCACTTCGGGGGCGCCGGGTGGCACTAATACTGTGGTCCTCGCCGCCTCGGGCAAGGCGGCACAGCTGGTCAAGCGCCGAGGTGGTTATCTGGGAAGCACCGAGAAGCCAAGGAAGACAACGGAGATCAAGCTCGCTTCGGTGGGAAGTGATAGTAAGGCTCTGGTGCGGTGGAGTTAGTGCGGGGTAGAAGCGGAGGATGTCGCGCGTCTAATGAAGACCCCACTCTAGTCATGCTCGGAGGCACGGGGATGAGGGGCGGGCGCCCAATTGTCGGTCTGCGGGGCCTCTTTGGGTCTGCACCCGGGGCATCCGAGGAGGACGGGCGCTTGCCCGCGCTCCGGTCGTCAACCGAGGCTGGGTCCCGACATCGGGGCCACGGGCAGCAACGCCATGAGCCCTTGAGCAGTGGAATCCATTGCCGGGAGTGATTTAATGATATGGAGACGCTTCGCGAACTCTAGATCGCAGAGTGGTCAGGCCTCGGCCAGGAAGTCCGAACCGCTTGGCATTGGCGGTAGCAGCCCGGCCAGCCATTTGGAGATAGTAGGGGCATCCAAATTCTCTGCACCTAGAGAAAGAGAAAAGATTACCGACCGATGGCGATCACAAAGATCAAAAGGAAAGGAGAACGAAACTTACACCGGGTGTGTCTTGGGTCATGTCGTCATCGCCCGTGTATTGCCATGCCAGTCGGGTGCACCGGTGCAAAGGGCTGATTCTCTGAGTCACGAAGTCCTGGACCACCAAAGTTCCGGTCCACTGAGTCTCGTAGAGCGCTGATGCAGCCACCATAAATGCGGAGCTTATTGTCTCCTCAAAGGGTGAGCCCCAGTTCTCGATGGCCTCTGCCAGTATGGAGGGCACCTCCAGGGCTTCGAGACCACTGTTGTCACCGGCGTCTGACCACTCGCTCGCCACGCCCCAGGTTGGTCTTAAATGCGGAAGGGATGTAACGGGAGGCCGATCTGTCACGAAGGAGAAAGTGGCAGCTCCCCGCGACTCCGCTATCTGTGGAGCACGGAGAGTGTAAAAGAAGCGGAAGAGGGGGAGATTGGGCATTACCCCCACGAACATCTCGCAGAGGTAAGCGAAGGTGGAGAGAATGAGAACGGAATTGGGGGTGAGATGAAGATGGTGGATCTCGTAGAAATAAAGGACGGTGAGGAAGAACTCGGAGAAGGGCGGAACCAGGCCCGCTAGTAGTGCCCAGGAGAAGACGATGATCTCTGACGATCGTTGACCGCGTGCGAGGGTTCCGTGGCGTAGGCGAAGGGAACCCTCGGCGGCGGTCCAGGAGAGCCTCATTGCCCTCTCCCTGTCGACGGTCGAAGCGGGAAATGGCTGCGCCATTCGAACGGAGCGAGGTCTTCGGGCAAGGAAGTTGAAGGGGCAAGAAAAAAGGTGGAGTCGAAAGGAGCGTGAACCGCCGGTCGTGGGCGCACATATTAATAGGTTTCTCGCGCTGGCGGTTCGCGAAAAGGAGAAAGTGCGCAACGCTTCGGGTCTCGAGAGAAGACGGCGGAAGCGGAGAGGACTAGACCTTTGTAATACTTTCATCTACCTTTTCTTCTAATGTTGATGGATTCCAAGGCAAAATCTAGATCTATCTACAATTTGTCTTGAAAGTTGTCATACTCTGATTTATTTTCCACTTCATTCTCATTCCCAAATGAGAATATTATATCCAACCTATTTTCAATATAGTCTTGTGTAAGAAAAGGATTATTTTGATGGTTTCTTATTTGATGAACTCCTTCCTTGGGCTCTTATCATCATTTAGAATGAGAATACCATAGGCACTTATTTTTACTCTAGTCTTGTGTAAGACTATGATCAATTTGATGATTCCCTATTTGATGAACTCTTTCCTTGGGCTCTAAATCTCTCCTCAATCACACAAGTCAAGGAGTTCATCAAATAGGAGATCATCAAAATGATCTTGTTCTACACAAGAACAGAGTGAAAATAGGCTGCCTGCGGTATTTTCATTCGAAGATTAGAGATGAAGTGAAAGATAAATCGAGCATGACAACTTTCAAGATAAACTATGGATGGAACAAGATTTTTTCGATTGGAATCCATCGACATTAGAATATAGTATATGAAAGTGCAACAAAGGTTCATACTTGAAGACGATCCTGATCAGATAAGATGTTTTCCTCGAAGCATCTCGAATGTTTAGATATTCAGTTACAAAATCTATAACTAGTTGTACCTTATAAATATCGTTGCAGAAATATCTACGGAGAAGAAAATTTTCAATAACAAAAACTAATCATGGAAGTTTTTTTAAGAGAGGAAGAAGCAAATGTGGAACTGTATGTGATAGCCTATTATCGTAGATAGTTCTTTATTTCACAAATAGTTTAGAAACCATCTGTGATGCATCGTATTATCACTGATACATACTTACAGATGGTTTAGAAAATCATTTGTGATCACATTTATGAACTGTCTATGATTGTCTTTCCTATAGTAGTGTAGCAAGTTGCAAAACGGAGTGACAACTGTGACTCAAACCTTATGTAATGCACCGTATTATCACGGACACATGCTTACAGATGGTTTAAAAAAACCATCTGTGATCACGTTTATGAACTGTCTAGGATAGCCTTGTCTGCAGTAGTGTTGCAAGATGCAAAACGGAGTAACATGTGTGACTCAAACAAATGGCCCAAAACTCCGTTGCCGTACTCGCATTGGATTTCATTCTCCGATCTATACATTCACACACTATTACTCAGCTAGTTCACCTGAAAATCGATACACTTGATGGAGCGCGCATATTGTTATCATAAATAGTTATGTATTTATTTTCCCTGCAAATATGTGACAAAACAAGTAATCAAACAAGAGTGTGCACATGTATATTTGCAAAGGGAAAAGCCAAAGAAAGGCAAAACTATTTAGCAGTAAAACAGCACCAAAAAATAAAAAATAAAAAGAGCGGCAATCAACTAAGGAGGAGATCAAAAGGTCCTCCTTTTTCTCCATTGTGCGCTTTCAGCTGACGGCTGCTAGAGCTACGTACTTTTGCAGAAAATATCTCTATCGGCCGCACGAATATTCTCACGGCTATATTGATGTCCTAATCGCCGGGATCTTCTATACTATTATTGCTCCTTCCGTTTTTTAATACCTCATTCTAACTTTTAATTTTTTTAAATACACGTGATTCTACAATTTCGAGCTGACGCTTTGCTATCTTTTCCTTCTATATCCCTCTCTTTTAGCAATTTTCAATATCATTTACTATTATAAATTAGAGTAAGACACGTCATCTAAAAATATAATAGACATGTAATGCAGTCTTTTGTACGAATATATTAGTGAAAGTGAAGAACCTAAAATGATATCATCTATTTAGGGAGAGAGTATTCTACTTCTTCTTGTATGTCTTTGTGGTACTATTGACTTGGAATAATTCCAGCAATGGCG
This sequence comes from Guadua angustifolia, assembly GCA_036346375.1. Taxonomy (NCBI): domain Eukaryota; kingdom Viridiplantae; phylum Streptophyta; class Magnoliopsida; order Poales; family Poaceae; genus Guadua; species Guadua angustifolia. The sequence goes on from CM070520.1 coordinate 26,645,020, forward strand.
AATCAAAGAGCACTGCCTTTTCTGCTTTTGTTGAGACATCATTCTTATGTTTAAGCTCTTACTAACGCAGTGAACCAGGACATGCACATTGCAAGTTGGAGAGGATTGTTTGACCGTAACAAGATGTCACAGACATGGGCCTAGAAAGCAGGATGTTGGACCGGGCGGCCCATTCGGTGGTGAAGGAAAGCACTACAAAGGCACAAGAGCAACCGCGCCAGGGGGAGATCGAAGAACAGACGACACCTTCCTTCTTCTTTCGAGTCTTCTCTACTCTATATCTCCTTCTCTTGCTTCCTAGTGTTTCCCCAAACTCTAGCCCTCACTCCCAGTCTCTTGCTTGTTGCTGCTTCCCATTGCATGTTGTTATCGATTTGGCTCTGTGACTTGTTTGTTGATTTGTGGTCATCAAGTGGAATCGTGACATTTGGTATCGAGCAGTTCCTTCCGCTCTGGCGCCCAAGAGGAAGCAATCGCGATGGGGAGACAAGGATGACTTCTACCTTGGCGAGCGGTGGAGAGTCAATCGAAGGATTAACACCCTATTGAGGCAAATTTTGGAAGATGTTCGTGGTGTGAAGTCGGATATCGAGGATGTCCGTTTGGCAATGGAAGGAGTGCGAGGAAGGGTGAAGATTCGGGAGGCACGACAGAGGTAGGCGGATCGTCGCCACGCCGCCCTTCGTGGAGCACCGAGCCGAGCTGCCGTTCGCCATGTAATCATACATGAGCAACTGTTGGTCTTGTTCAGCGAGGCCAAGGAGCCGACGATGTTCTTGTGCCGGATGGAGCCAGCGTCTCGCACTTCCACCGAGAAAAAGTCGCGGATGCGCGTGCATTTGTTGCCGTCGTCTTTACGCGGTGGCTTTCTACGGTGTTCACCACGGCTTCTTCACGGCTATCACCTCACCGGTGTCGACGCCGACAGGACCGCGCCACGCCGGCCACGTCGCGCAGATGGGTTACCGATCGAACTCCGGAGCTCATGCCGGGTCGCCAGGAGAGGCCCACGAAAGACGGCCACCGCGAAGAGTAGCTGCGCACGGAAGGTGTTTGAGGAAATGCCTACGAGGACTCTCAACTCGTGAAGTTGATCAAGGACGTGATGAAGGCCTCCGGGCGACTGATGCGAGACGAGATCAAAGCGCCACCAATGGACCTGTTCGCCGTTGAGATGAAGGCAGCGAGGTTTCGCCCTTAAGACTTTAGTAGCGACCATGGCGGCGAATCGCCCGGCCGTGAGCGCGAGTACCAGGAGACCATCGAGAAGGCGCCAGCGAAGCTCCGTACACTCATCACCGAGAATTTGCGCCGTCCCTCATGCTCCTTGTGTGTGATCACTCGCTCTCATTGGGCGCCGTAGCACTGCCCGCCGAGACCCTCTACTATCTCCGCCGTGCCACACGACCTCCGGATCCACCTCCGGCACAGGCACTCAAGTTTCATGGGGGCGCTCTTTGGTGTTGGAGAGTACCATGCACCGAGAAAGCACCGAGAAGGCCATCTTCTTGAAGCCACAAAGGGAGATGAGTTGGGAGGTGAGGAAGTGGGAGGGCGTCACGAAGATGTCATCCACGAGCCTCAACCCAAGGATGCACTACTAGAAAAAAGCACATCGGTGACGGTTCGTAAATGCTATTAGTGACGGTTTCGAACCGTCATCGATAACTGATATTAGTGACGGTTCTTGGCTAGAACCGTCGCGATAATATTATCACTAGAAGTCCCCTCTAAATTAGTGAAGCGCCGGTTAGCAAAAAAACACTAATGATAATATTATCGATGACGGTTCTTGACTAGAACCGCCATCGATATTATCGATGACGGTTCTAGTCAAGAACCGCCATCGATAATGTTATCATTAGTGTTTTTTTTGCTAACTCGCGCTTAAAAACACTAATTTAGAGGGACTTCTAGGAGGTCACCATCCTAATACCATCCTAATACTCCTCTTGCCTAAGGACACTCAATTTGAGAATTCTAATTGTATTCGGATTTCATTTCCCAGAGGTCACCCATCCTATTACTACTCTCCATCATTCAGTGGATTCGTTCTAGTCAAGAACCGTCATTGATATATTATCATTAGTGTTTTTTGCTAATCGCGGCTTAAAAACACTAATTTAGAGGGGACTTCCTAGGAGGTCACCCATCCTAATACCATCCTAATACTCCTCTTACCTAAGGACACTCAATTTCAGAATTCTAATTGTATTCGGATTTCATTTCCCAGGAGGTCACCCATCCTATTACTACTCTCCATCACACGCTTAACTTGAGTTCTTATGAGATCCATTACTCTAGTGGTGGTATGATAACATCGATATATAATGTGTCCCTCCTCCTCTTAACCCCGTGAAGAACCCAAACAACGATTTTCAATTATTTCAAATTAGCAAACTATAGAGGTAATTAGTAAAATTTAAAACTTTCAAATTTATTTTTCATACTTTTGACTATTAATGATGCTTGTAATATAATGTGCTTGTACTATTCACGTAACTTGTAAAAACATCATAACTTTTGACTCGTATCTTCGATTTTGGTGTTCTTGAGCTTTAGGAATCATCGAGGCGATGAGCTCTCGATTATATTTTTTGGGCTCCAAGTGCGCCAAAATCAAATGGTCGGATCCTGATGGTTTGTCTTGAGGCGTCTTGGCAGCGAATTCCAAAAAACGTCGTTTAGGGCCTCAAAACGACCTCTCAAGTTTTAATCTGTTTGATCGTTCTTTTCAATTATTGCAAATGGAATATTAGTTCCAATTATTTTAAATGTAATATTATTTAATTTCAATTCTTTCAAATTAGAAGCGGGAGAGGTAATTAGCAATATTTAATTTTTCTATTTTTTATTATTTGTGACGGTTTCAAATTAAAACCGCCATCGATAATGTTATCGATGGCGGTTCTTGGCTAGAACCGTCACTAGAACCGTCCTTGATACTCATATTATCAAGGCGGTTCTAGCCAAGAACGACCACTAATAATCACATTTTAGTGGCGGTTCTTAACTAGAACAAATCCTTGATAATGGATTATCGATGGCCAGTTCTAGCCAAAACCGCCACAAATAGTCCCGACATTATTTGTGGCGGTTCTAAAGAAAACCGTCACAAATAATCACTTATTTGTGGACGGTTGAAACTAAAACCGCCACAAATAGTCTTCCCACCATTTTAAACTTTAGAACCGCCATAGATAAGTGTATTTGTGACGGTTCCAAAAGAACCGTCACAAATAAGGCGTCACCTATGTGCTATTTTGTGGTAGTGATGGGGTGTTCTGGCTTCTTGTTATGTCTGGTGCGCAACAAGTATTTGGTAAATTGCCTAAGAAGATCACGCCACCGCCACGTCAGGACATATGCCATGCTGTCATCAAGTTCGGTTCTGTCTGTAAAGGATGGGTTGATCAGGATGCTGGTGCTGCATTGATTCGTGAAGTTGCTAGCAAAACAAATGACCCAGCTGGTGATGGAACCACAACTGCATCTGTTCTGGCTCATGAGATCATAAAACTGGGTTTGTTGAGTGTTATTTCTGAGGCAAAACCAGTAGCTATTGAGAAGGGCATAGATAAGACTGTGCAAAGTATGGTGCAGGAACTTGAGAAGAAGTCAAGGCCTGTGAAGGGTAGTGGGGATATTCAAGCTATTGCTGCTATATCAGTTGGAGATGATGACTTTGTTGGGTCCATGATTGCGGAGGCTATTCACAAGGTTGGTCCTGATGGTGTTCTCTCGATCGTGTCATCATCATCATTTGATACTACCGTTGTAGTTGAAGAAGGAATGGAGATTAATAGAGGACATATCTCGCTTCAGTTGGTTACGAATCCTGAGAAGTCACTCGTTGAGTCTGATAGTGCTGCTTCTTCCTACATGCTTTGTGGAGCACATTTTCATGCAATGATTCTAATAATTTGTGCTGTCTGTTCAAAGGAGAGAAGATTGATGCTGTTGGAAATATAAAAGCACGGCCCATCCTTATATAAAGCACGGCCCATCCTTCCCCATAAGCTTAAGCTTTTGGGTGAATTGGTTGGTGCATGCAACTCAATAATGCCTCCAAAATTCAGGACTTCAAAATCCTCAGAGGGTCTGCTTTGTTTGCAGAGTACGTCTTGAAGGTATCCAGCCTTGTTTGATGAATCAGATCAATCACGCTTATCCACTTCCAGCTAATGATTGGACAGACCTGAGCACCTGGAGGTCGTGGCTAAACTTTCAATGGGTACGCAAAATGGAGTATGAGATTTACACGGCTGCAGATTCCCTACATGAGTATTGTAAGATGGGAAAGCTGAGACCCGAGAAATCTATCCTTGATTCAATTCTTAGACAAGCAAAAGGGCTTCCATTACTTACTGTGGTAAATGTTGGAATGATGGTCACGTGCAAAATTGGTACTGGTCTGGTTGTTGCTCGCAAAGCTGATGGTTCTTGGTTCCCTCCTTCTGTCATCTATATTTGTGGTTTTGGATATGGTGCTCAGGTGGGAGGCGCGATTGCTAATTTCATTATTGTTTTGAGGAACACCGATGCCATCAAAACTTTTAGTGGAAATGTACATCCGCTGGTTGGGGCTGGTGTTAGTGCTTACGCTGGACATTTTGGACGAAAGTGGCAGAGACTGATTTTCATGCGGTGATGGTGGTTATGCTGCACATTACTCATCTGCTTGTAGCAAAGGTGCCTTGGTGGGTTTTGCGCTCAACAGGAACTGTGGTCTCAACTCGAAAGTTGCCTGGCGGTGCCCCAGCAGTCCATGGTTTGCTATCATCGGCTTGAGGACAAGCCGAAATTCAAGGAGGGAGGAATGTCACAGACATGGGCCTGGAAAGCAGGATGTTGGACCGGGCGGCCCATTCGGTGGTGAAGGAAAGCACTACAAAGGCACAAGAGCAACCGCGCCAGGGGGAGATCGAAGAACAGATGACACCTTCCTTCTTCTTTCGAGTCTTCTCTACTCTGTATCTCCTTCTCTTGCTTCCTAGTGTTTCCCCAAACTCTAGCCCTCACTCCCAGTCTCTTGCTTGTTGCTGCTTCCCATTGCATGTTGTTATCGATTTGGCTCCTGTACTTGTTTGTTGATTTGTGGTCATCAAGTGGAATCGTGACACAAGATCCCCGCCGTACAATCGTCTTGGTTTCTAGAGGTCGCAGTGAACCAGGACATGGACATTGCTAGTTGGAGAGAATTGTTTAACCGTAACAAGATCCCAGCCGTACAATCGTCTTGGTTTGTAGAGGTCTATATGTATTGCCTTTTTGACTACATGTGAATCAATGGATGATTAAAAAGTTTGTAATTATGTGATTAGTTTATTCGGAAAGTGTAATACTAGTGGTATCTCTCTTTTTTTTAGAGCTCTTTTAAAATTAATATAAGCTGTCCATTCTTTTGAATCTAATAGTTGAGATCAATGTAGATCTATTTGTCCTCAGTTGAATCTAATAGTATTGGAAAGTTTATTGATGCAACGAATATCCAATCAAAGCATGAAACGGTAAAGAACGCAGTTTACTCGTATACAGGTAGTACAACAATCAAGCAAGGCAGCTTCAACCATCACGAACGATATGCAGTTGTCACTTCCGGAACTTGGACTTTAGGATCTTAATGGTCTTGCCGTCCACCTGGAAGCTCTTGGCAAGCACGGCGTTAGGTATCTCCGGGTCGGCCCTGAACAGCGCCGGTGCGGCGAGCACGACGCCGGGCAACTGGCTGTTAAACACCGTCATGGACCGGGCAGCGCTTGCCGATGTTGTACTGGAAGTGCACCATCCCCTAGGGGATCAGAAGCTCTCCCCCTCCTCGACCACCTTGGAATAGAATTTCCCTGCCGCTGACGAACCCGACGAGCATCTGGCCCGAGACGATGTGGATGAGCTCGGCGGCGCGCGGGTGGCTGTGTAGCGGGTTGACTCTGCCTGTGGCGAGGTCGATGCGGTTGATGGACAAGCCGGGGGTGTTGAGCCCCGGGAAGGCCTCCACATTGCCGGGCGCCACGTTGGACCCGATCGAACGGGTTGTCTGTGCTGCCGGCGAGAGCGAGCCCGACGACGAATCGTCGGAGACGACCGTGGACGCGGGCTTGCACGGGAATCCCGGAAAGGTGGAGGCGCCGCCCGGCTGGACGGCCACGCAGAAGTCCTGGACTGGCTCGGGGCCGACGCAGCAGGAAAAGCCCAAAATACCAATAGATGGATAGGAAAAATGTAAAATACCCTTAGGAATGGACGGTTAGATTTCATTTCTACCACTACTAATTTCTACTTATGTTATCCACTATAAAATTCCTTTTTACGTATGCAGGATATTTTGAATATATATATATATATATATATATATATAGAAAATATATAATTCCACACGAGGAATATTATGCGTGAACATTCCTGGTTCTCCAAAACTTTCTTTGCATGTAGGAACTTTATATAAGTTCAGTTTGTTGAAAACAGAGCAATCCCTGCAATACAGGAATTCAGAAAATTTTCGTCGGCCAATGTAACTTTCTTCGGCTCTTAAGAAAATCGGATTTAAATGTAATTTATTTACTGACGGCCAAAATAAGTTTATTTAAAGTTATGGTTTAATTTTAAGCCGCTTTTATATAGCCGACTTAAATTTACTTAGTTTTCGCCGGTAGAAAGAGAAACCTACTTAAAGTAAACCCCGGTTAGGGTTTCGTGAACCTTATTATTTTCGTCGGTTGGGTTGTGGCCGATTTGAAACTTAATTAATTTCGTGGGCTAAGAGAAACCCACTTAAAATTAACCCGGTTAGGTTACGTATGCTCTTATTTTCGGTTCGGTTGTATTTATTTAAAATTAACTATTTTCGTCGGCTAAGAGAAACCCATGAAAATAGCACGACTTATTGACCTCCGTCTGCTCTCCGCTCGGCAATTTCACGCTACCATCTCCCGCGACGGTAAGTTTCATCTCCGCGCTCATCCTCTGCCGCCTGGCCGCCGCCTGCCCGCCTTCACACGCGACGCCATTGCCGCTTCACTCACGACGCCGCCGTTGCCGCGCAATTGCCACGCCGCCCGTCGCCGCTTAGCCACAGGCCGCCGCCTTCGCCCTTCGACCGTTGCCTCCTGTCATGCCTCATGCGGACGCCATCGCAACATTCGCCTGCCGCCTGACGCCGCTGTAAGGAATTTGAAGTTCTCTATCATGCACGATTCTTGTTTTTTTTCTTCATTATTTGTAATAATTGTGCAAATCAAACATGGCCCGGTTGCAATAAACAATTTATGTACAATTAATTGATGGAGATTGGTTGCTGAAAGTATTTGACCAGGATAATGTGTGTATAGTGGCACTATATTGCTAAAAGAAGCAATTTTTTCTTTTTTTTCTTTTTTTTTGTTGCATTGATCATTAGAAAAGGGCCTTAATAATGAACGTGAAAGAGCAACAATGGCTAGTTTCTTTTTTTGTATTCTGTTAGGGGCAGTTTCTTTCTTTTGTATTCTGTTAGCTAGAAAAAAAATGATTAAATGTGGACTTGAAAATACAATGATGGCTCGCAGGAAATAAATATATGTGGAAATGATGTATGCGACCAACCAGTTAGGCTTGAAAAATCACAAGAGGTTAAAAAAACAAACAATTTTTTTTGCAGCAATCACTAGAAAAGGGCTTAGTTATGAGGGAATAGTTATGCTTCACATTAGCCGCCTGATCGTGGTATGTGGACGGTTCTAGTTGTGCAACGCACTGTAGAATTTGCTTTGAATTAAAGAACTAATATTTATAATATCAATTTTGATATGCTGACATATTTACCACTTGTACAACTAGAATAAAATGTACTGTTTGAATTGTGTCGTGGGAAATAGTTGTTCAATAGCTGTCCCATGTTTTGTGTCAATAATCCATCCTTTGTATGAAGACAACAAATGATGTTGCACAAGTAATGTATACAACCAGAGTGGACTGAGCTTTGTCTAAGAACAGTTAACCGAAAGTGCACAGACAAATGGGGCGCTTAGAGGCAATAATCCAAGAACAAATCTACCCCCAATGATCAGCAGCATCTGCCTGCCCAACTGGAAATAGAATTTTTGGTGTTTCCAGCCTGATCCATCTCCAGGTTGGCAGAGCTGGTTTACCCTGCTTAAGACGCCTCCGTATAATCCGAGCTAACCATGTCTGATCTACAATTTAAATCAAGAGCATTCAATAATTAGTCTAAGGCTTTCCCATTAAAAAATAAATAAATAGACTAAGGCTTACCACTACATGGTTAGACAAGCTGAATAATACAATGTACATGTCTTACATTGACTGACCATACATTTTATTTCATATATGCATGTTCTTCAGTACTTTTTTTGTATTGATATCTTAGCATCTATCACTCTCTTAGATTTTGTTTGTCCCTTCAATGCATAGTTGAGAAAAGGTTTTTGATTGGAGAGGAATGCATAAAATCTATCCTGCTCCTTCTACTTTGATAAGGTATTTAATTATATATTATACACTTCCCTATAAACAACCAACAAGAGTATATCTCATCGCTTGATTGCTGCTAATAACTAACTGTAACTCCTTCTGATTTTTTGATTCAAAATTGTTAAACACATGGCTTCTATCTTTATGTCAATTGATGTCTGATTATTTTTCTCGCTTCTCTCTGCATAATTTGTTTGTTTTTGTGGCATGTTGCGTTTCATCAAGCTATAGTTTGATCTATAGGATTCCTAACATGCAACAATATATGAAATCGACACATTGCATTTACAGCAATGTTCCAGCAGCAGGCTGCACCATTGTCTTTCCACCATGGCGCCCGCCACCACCACCGCCACAATGGGGATGTATCCTCCACACCTTCTCCTCCTTGAGCTCAAAGTTAGCTAAACTTAGTCTTTTCTAGCGATATATGGTCAATCTAGCTAAACTTAGTATATTGTATCCACATTAGTATATTCTAGCTAAATTAGGTCAATCTAGCTAGATTTAGTCTTTTTCCCACTAAATTTGGTCAATGTAGCTAAACTTAGTATATTCTAGATAAACTTACTCTAATCTAGCTAAACTTGCTCAAGTCTAGCTAAACTTGATGTATTCCAGCTAAAATTTGGTCAATCTAGCTAAACTTACTCTATTGTAGTCGCACTTAGTCTATTATAGGTAAACTTGGTCTATTCTAGCTAAATTAGGTCAATCTAGCTAAACATAGTCTATTCTAGTTAAATTTGGTCAATTTAGCAGAACTTACTCTAATCTAGTTAAATTTGGTCTACTATATCGAGGGATCGGGGACAACACTGCCCAGTTTACCAAACTCCGCCACAACCAAAGAAAGACTGCAGAGCATGTCTGCTTGCCACTTGTCATATTCTTGGTTAGTTTTGTTACTCTCCACAATTTTTGACTAATCGTGAATTTTGATCTTTAGGATTCCGAGAGGCCATCTCAATTGCTCAAAACCTATTTGGTTCGCAGCAGAAGGCCCACAACTCAAATGACCCTCGTGATATGTAATCTTGAGATGTTTGGTAATAATCAGGAAATGATATTATTATATGGATGAATGATATTATGTGTATGACTAGCAAGATGTGCATTTAGAAACACGTTTAATCAGTATTTGAATCAGATCCATAATGATGTGGATGAAGTGTTCTCATTGGGTGTAAGTGTTTGTTAGCGCTTAGTGGGACAAAAGTCGCCGATGGTGTGAATTCGTGTGAAATTCTCTACCGCTTGTATGTCTAAGCCGAGTATATGATGTTCGAACCTTGGTTGTTAATGCTTGACTCAATTGATCTTTTGAATGGTGGTATCTGTGTGCAAGGATATATGTGGATATTTGAATGATATATATGTGTGGATGAATGATATATGTGGATGAATGAATGATATATGTGGATGAATGAATGATATATGTATTGTTATGAATGATATTTGTCTAAATCAGATGAAAAATGGGTTTATTGGGCTTTTTTTTTGTCACTCTAGAATAATTTTTCGTGGGCAGAAAACCGATTTAAAATTAACATAATTTATTTTAGGTGGGCCGAGTAAGTCGATTAAAATTAACATAATTTATTTTAGGTGGTCGAGTAGTTTTACCTAAAATAAACCTTATTAACTTTAAGTGGCTAAACATAAACCGATTTTAAAATTAACCTTATTAACTTTCGTGGGCTAGAAGAAATGCATTTAAAATTAATTACTTCGAATGGGTCGTCGTAGTATTTAAAATTGTGGTTTTCACTAACTTTCGCTTGCTGTTCTGTCGATTTAAAATAACTAATTTCGCTTGCTGTCGTAGCGAAAATTAAGCTAACTTTCTCCTTATCTCTCGACGGCCATGGTCCCATTTAATATATATTGCAGTCGAAAATAACTATTTTCGCCGGCAATGGTCTTATTTTCGCTTCGCCCACTGTAAAATTTTCGCACTTCTGTAGTGTCGGTTCCTAAAAATTTTACGATCCAAATGGGGTCTACCTAAAATTAAGACATAGCGGATAAAATATAATGATATGATGTAGTTGATACTATCATTCCACAATGGCAAACTTATGTCGAATTTTTTATTTAATATTTATTTTAAATCGTTTTTCAAAACTAATAGGCGCCGCAAAAATTTCGAGAATACCCTCCGTCGCCCCCAAAGATGGGCGTATCACCATGATCGGAGCGATGGGTGCATTGGCAACGGCAGATTTCAAATCTAACGGCAAAGTAGCAAGCAAGAGGGAAGTAACCGATCGGGCGATCGTTATCAGAGCAATTTTTTTTTGCATTTTTGTGGTTTTCGAGGCTGCGGGACAGGCCGGATGCTGCCCAAAAATACGAGAAAAATCAAGAGCGACCTCACGCATGCGGGCTACCACTTACGTATGGGCGAGATAGCCGACGCGTTCCCCAGAGGAAGTTGCGAAAATCGAAAAGGCACTCGCGTCCACGAAACCACGTAAATCGTGGGCCACTTAAGGGTTTTCGAGAGGTTGCGACAGCCGGGATGCAGCCTAAAAATACGAGAAAAATCAAGAGCGACCACGCAACGCGGGCTACCACTCACGTATGGGCGAGATAGCGGATGTTGCCCCGCAGAAGTTGCGAAAATCGGAAAAGGCACTGCAAACACCGACGTGATAATGTTGATGGGGTGCGAGGAGTTTGCGTAAATGGGGAATTTGAGCTCAAATTTTTTGCGGATAATAAGGTAGGTGAATCGCTTATTACGACTTCAAACGGAGGAGCAAAGACGAACAACTAAAGTAGTAAGAGCCTACATAGTGCATGAAGAACAATAAAACCTGGAGGAGCATTAACAACGAACAACGAGACGCTTCATCGAGTGCATCGAGGCCACTTCCCTTATCCCATGCCTCCGTGGGGCTTCTCGCACGATATGCCCTCTCTCGCTTTTCTCTCGGCCTCCTTCTCTCCACTTCCTTCCGACGCGCCTCTCGCGTGTCGGCGCCACGATCCTCTTGAGCCGCCTCCGAACTCCCGGTTCGAACTCTTCATCAAGGAGCCTTTGGTCCTCCGGTCGATCTCCTCGTCAGTACCACCGCATAAATTCACACAGTGACGGAGGCGACTGCATGAAACAGAAATTAGGAAAATTGCATGTAGAAATATTAGGAAACACATATGATTATTACCATAAGTCAAGCTCCCTGCCTTCTCCGGTGGGTCGACCAGAGTTGCGGCACTTCAATACCGCTTCTTCCAAGTTGGAAGCTCAGATGAGCGGACAAGCACTCAACGATCTCCGACAAACACATCGGTCGCGATAACCCGATCATGTAGGAAGAGATCTCGGTATCTTTGTCGCGTGCAAGGTCAAGAGCCTCCTCTTTTTGCTTTGCCCTTTCCTTTGAACTTGCACGCCTTGGCATCTTGCCTTGATCCCTGACCTAAAATGAGCAGATATATCTTAGAGACTTCCTCACCTTGGTTGTTCCTCTTCTCCCGTGCTTCTTAGAACACATCGTCCCTTCTTATATAGGCCTTAGGGGCACTCGGAGAGCAAACACGGCACGTAAGGTTGGTTGTCATTATTCCATAACGGGAACCGCCCTCGTCATGCAGAAGGGACCATTTCTCCAACGGCTCATGTCATATCCAGTCCGTGAAACTCTTTATGCTTGTCCCCGGCCTACGCCGAATGTTTGCGCGGCGTACGAGAGCACGCACAAGGCGTGGGGTCATCTCCTTGCTCGTGGTACACCATAGGGTTCTCGATGAACTAGCGCCGCCCCTTGATTCGATGATTTATTCGGGTTAGTTCATCCAACGCCCTCCACAATGTAGTCGAACTTCCTCCGCCGGTTCTCGCTTGCACACCGCTGAACATGTTCATAAGCTCCTTGTTCTGAATCGACGGAAAAATTGGCACCCATGTGCCTCATGCACCACTTGCTCTTCAGTGCAGCCACTTTTCGCTCCCATGGCGTGGAGCCTTGTTGCATATCCACGATCGCCCTCAAGAACCCCTGCATGTCGGTCATGGATGACACATACATCGTAGGCGGTCCTGGACAACCGCCATCTTGACTCTTTTCAAGAAACCAGTTACCAGATTCTCCGTGTTTCCCACTAAGGCCAATGCGACCGGTAGAACCCTGGTTGTTGGCGCCCACCGCGACAGAGTAGAATCGCCCTTGTATTCACGTGAGGAATGTGCCATCCATGCAAATGATCGGGCGATAGTGTCGGAAGCATTTATGCATGCGCCGAGGGCGAAGAAGGCTCTATGTGAAGACCCACTTGCCACAGCGCATGCACTATCTCATGGAAACTCCGAAGGTCGATGACCGTCATCGGGATTCCTACTTGATATTGCCCCGAGCAAGTGTGGAATATTCTCGTAAGAAGCATCGTATGTCCGAACCGTATTTGCAAAGTCTGTCTTTTTTGCTCTCCATGCCTTTCCGTAGCTAATCTTGTCTGAAACCTCTCCTCATGCTCCGATAATGGATCGAGGCTGCAGAAAGTGATTGTCCACGATCGACCATAAAACACATTTGCCACTCAAGTGGACGGCGATTATGTGTTCTGCTCCGCCTCTAGTTAGCGCTATGCTCAGTCACTATGGAACATTTCCAGAGTCCCTCTACTTCCCTTGTATGCATGCACCGCCATGGGCACAAGTCAACCTACGACTTCACGTCGTAGTCTTTTTTGCGACTTCACTACCCTAAATTGCCGCCGAAGAGACATTGACCATACTTCACCGCATCCATCACGGCCTCCTTGTCTTTATATCTACGCCCTCGCGACCTCGCTCTCATGATACTCCCATACATCTCTGTTCCTTCATTCATTGTTAGGTCTTCAAATTATAATTAGTCCATGCACCGGGAAAGGCACCTCGAGAGTATTGTCCTCCTCGTCGGCGTTAGCCATCGAGACTTCTCATCAAGACGGTCCTCCTCCTCCATCAAGTCAACTATGTGCTCCACCTCCTCCCCTCGCCGGCCACCCAGCGCCACGATCGCCTCCTCATCCCCCGATCCGCCGCCACCGCCAACCTCGTGTCGCCTGTCTCGGGGTCCTCGCCACTTTCATCATCGCATTGTTGCATATCTGTCCTCCTCCTCCGTAATAACTACCCCGACATCACGAACCTTCGACACCGATGGAGGTACCTGGTACCAATCTACGAGCAACATGAGCGGCCAGCCCCGCCTACAACAGACACCAACATAGCTCCTCCATGCCGATGTCGCGTTAATAGGAACCAGCTCTCCATAAAAAGTCTGCGACGACTTACTCTGCTCTAACCCGCAAATTAACACTCTGGGTATCCAAATCAACATCCGAAACATCCACTCCAACAAACCCCTCAGTATGTCCTATCTCTCGGCCTAGATATGCCTCAGATGATTTGTTGAAAATGCCGACAAATCGACTCCATCCGATCCTCGTGCTATCTCCCCATCTCCATAGAATATTTGAAAATACAATTTCTCCGACATGCTACCTACAACGTCGAACCAGAAAAAATCATCATTTCTCCATCTAACCGCTATGTAAATGTTACATTATACTAATTTCTAGCGAAAGCACGGTGATTGACTACAAATCGTAATTCGACTACCCATTTTTTCATTACGAAATATTATTCGATTTTGTCCTAATTTTAAAAATCAGATATATATCGAGCTTTTATCGCATTTCCTTTAATTTCTACGTTGCAATTTTTGAAACATTGCCCACGTAATATATGGCTAGCCTACCATGTTAAATTAATAATATTAAATTTCTACCACATTACATTTCTAAATATTGACTAATATTTCTATTACATGGAATCTCAATATTTCTAAATACTACACAGTCCTAATATTTCTAAACACTACATACTACATTATTTTCTAAATATTACCTACAAAAATCACCACATAAAATATAAACTAAATACTACAATTTCTAAATACTAAACAATACTAAATACTATATTAAATTTCTAAATATTACATATAAAATTTTGAACTTACAGAAAACCGAAGAATCAACTTTCTTTTCCTTTCCTTTCTGTTTTTCCCTCTCCTTTCTTTTCTTTCTTCCCTTCTCCTCTCCTCTCTTTTCTTCTTCTCCGTCATTTGCGCTTCATTGCTCTCCTTGTCAAATGGCAATAGCTTGGTCTCATGAGGATTTAAATGTCACGATCGCCCCGCCATGGGCGATCGCCCACCATAGGCGCATTTACCGGCGACGGACGACACGTGGCATCACAAGACGGCAAACGATTAAACGGTCGGAACGGCCGCTTGCTTTCGGCCGTTAGGGCTAGCCCCGTCGCCCCAACCATAGGCGATCGCCCGTGATTAGGCGACGGAGGGTATTTTCGAATTTTTTGCGGCACCTATTAGTTTTGAAAAAGCGATTTAAAATAATTATTAAATAAAAAATCAACTTATGTCGGGGTCAAATAACAACGATAGTATTGGGCCGTGCCATATTGCACACGTACTAGCTAATACCAAATCACACAGGTTAGCCGTTAAATTTTCCAGTATATACTATACTAGAGTTTTTACCACCTCCTATGTGGTATGGTCAAATTACCTATACAATCTTATATATCTCGATACCTCTACCTTTTAAACTTTTGTTATATTTTGATACTAACTCAATGCATATTTTGATATCTTCCAAATATGATAAAAAGTATCATATTATATACATCCATGTTTGCGCGAGAGTCGTGACCTTTGGCTCATACTAGGGTTCACAAAATCGACGAAAATCACTCGAAAATTGTGAAAATCAAGCGTATCAAGGCAGATTGATATCTGAAACTGCTCGGTAAACTAGTGGAGTTTAGATTCAAATTCAAAAAATTTAAAATATTATAAAAACTGTTAAAAATTTTTAAACTTTTTTGTTTGAGGTCCTTAGGCAATTCTAATGATGCTGTAAAATTTTTAGATCATTATCTGACCTGTGTATTTTTTTAAAATTCTAACAGTTCTACCGTCTTTTTATACACTATTCTGTTTATGATTTTCTAGGGGCAATAAATGAAGTCTGATATTTATAAATTGTGTGAGGTCCAGAGGAAATGATAATGATTTTGTAAAATTTCCAAATGATGATCAGACCTATGTAGTTTTTTAAAATTCTAACAGTCTACTGTCTTTGTATATGCTCTTTAGTTTTTCATTTTATAGGGGCACTAAATGAAATCTAATATTTCTGAAAAGTTTACTACGTGATCCTTGGGAACTCTTTATGATACTATTAAAATTTCAGAGTAGATCAAGCATATAAATTTTATAAAAATCGACAAGGTCTCTATTCTTATTCATTAATTGTTGTTTTGAATTTTCAAAAATATTAAATGATTTTAAAAATTATTAAAATTTCTCGAGACATTTTATATATTAATTGGGACTTTTTATAATTTTTGAAATTTTTATGATTTTTTAAATTTTTAAAATTTCCTTCATTGTGTTGAAAATTGAATAAAATTGCTCGTAAATTAGAAAAATAATAGCTCAAAAGTTAAAAAACCACTAAAAAAATTAAAAATCAGTGAAAATCACTTGGAAATTAGTAAAATCGTTCAATTTTCTTTTTTTTTACCATTGTTTGACAGCGAATTCAAAAATTTTGAATTCAAACTTCTTCTTTTTTTTATCAATTTTTGACTTGATTTTTGCAGATAAATAGAATTTTTGATTTTTTGAACCCTGGCTCAGACAAATGCACTTCTGGTACAAGTGATCTGCTCGCGGATGGAAGGAGCAGAGAACTTGCTTGTGTTCGACACTTTGGTCTTTTCGACGCGCTTTGGGGCCATCAGAACCGCTAATCCCTTCAACACATTCTGACCACTTGAAGCTTCTAGGATTCTACGCAGAAGAAGAGCTGGAATTTGAATATACATGCATTCATGCGCATTTTACATCCATTTGTTAGCTAGATATTGAAATATCTCGCACTGATTTCTTAACGTTGGTATATAATGCATACCAAGTTAGAAAGCTCTTAAAAAATATTTGAGCTTGGCGCTTGGTCCGAATTTTTCTGGGCAATGTATTGTAAGTATGACTAGTCAGAGTAATGCAGCACGGTACTGTAGCATCTTGATCTAGACGTCGCAAAGTATGTGTCAGTAAAATGAAGCTGTGAAGCATATATGGATCATTATTGATCATCCATCTATTTGCTAAACTATTTATATGAATTTTACATGTCCATTATACTGCCATATATATAGGGCTAGTAAAAAAAGCTCGTGAGCTGCTCGAACTCAGCTCGAGCTTGGCTCAAGAAATAAATGAGCCCTTCTCAGCTCGGTACCTTAACGAGCCTAGCTCGGCTCATTATTCCCATAGATTTCCAGCAGTTTCAAGCATGGAAAAGGATTTCTTAACTATACCAATTAGTACTATATCTTTAAAGTCAAATTTTAGTACTGCAGGTAAAGTCCCAGATGATTATAGAAGTTCTTTCCTTCCACCAATGTTTGAGGTACTAGTGTGTGCTTTTAGCTTGAAAAGAGGTGCTTGCAATATCATGATAAGTATTTTAGTTGTGGTACGCCATTCTATACTAATAGCTTTATTTCATCTTAATTCTTTGTTAATTATCTAAATCCATCTTAATTATATTATTTTGCTTGTTCATAGGAAGTAGAAGATCAGTTTGATGTTGAACACATTTCTTTAGCTAATACCAGGGTGGGAAGCACTTTTTTTTTGCTTATGATTGCTATTCATTTTGGTTTGTTCTCTCACCACTTAAATTGATTAGCAGAATATTTAAATTAATGTGTGTCCATGTAATTATCTCCTTGCTAATTACCATAACTCACATAGCTTAGCTCAACTCATCTCATCTTCGTTGATGTACCTCACGAGCGGCTCAAGCCTTTTGCTGAGCCGAGCTGGGACATATTTTCAACTTGTTAGTTTAATGAGCTGAGCCAAGCCATTTTTTTTTAACAACAGCAAGAGCTGAGCCGGCTCGATAGCCAGCCCTACTGCCATATCAGTAGTTTTAGCTAATTAAAAAGTCCAGTTTGCCAATAAGACATACAACACATACAAAAGTTACAAGGTGTTAGGATCTTACTGAATAGCTCTTAGAATTGAACATGGCACTACAGTAATCCCGAAAATTAACATCGGCCGAAAGCCGACGTTAATTAGCCATTTGCTGACGTTAATTATAATTAACGCCGCAAATGGCTAATTAATGTCGCTTTCAACCCACGATAGTTAATCGACGCTAATTATGATAATTAACGTTGGCCGACGCATTAGTATTAACGCCGCCGATGTGGCCGACGCATCATCGCTGCGTCTTTCGCTAATTAACGCCGGCCTCTCTTGGGCCGACAGTTAATTATTAATTAACGCCGCCACAGCCCGCCGACGCATTAGCGCCAGGGATAATTAACGCCGCCCAGATGTGGCCGACATTAATTAGCTATTTGCCGAGATTTGCCGAATTAATACAGAATGCGGAATTACTAATTAACGTCGGCTACCACTTGGCCGATTTTAATTATTTCCCTAATTAACGCCGGCTACCCTTCGACCGACGCATCATTTCCTAATTAACGTCGGCTACCCTAGGCCGACGTTAATTATATATACCAGAGGCAACTTTTTCTCCCTATTTTCATGTTTTGCCACACAATTCAATACATAATATAATCAACATTGATGAGAATTCATACATCAACACATACAATTCATGAATATAATCAATCCAAAGACGTAACATCCATATAATCAAGTCATCGATCCATCATAATATCCAAATTGTCATAACATCAAAAAAAGGCCAAAGTGACACAACTATCAAACACATCCAAAATCCAAATTGAATCATACACATCCAAAGTGACACAAGTATCAAACAATCTACAACTACTGGCCGCCATCTGGATCATTGGAGTTCTGGCCGCTTGATCCGGAAGCAAAGAGCGCATTGACAAAGGTAGTTGGACCGTCGGTTCCCTACACAAGAAAATGCAAGATTAGACAATAGTATAAGACTGAATGTACCATAAGGAAACAAGTAAGAAACGAACCGTCGGATCTGCAGGTGCTGCAAGCGTTGTAGGCGGAGTACTGTAAAACGGGGACCCATATACCGATGATCCCTACAAAAGGCAACAATTATAGCTAGATTGATCAAATTTTACTAGATTTACAAGTTTTGACAAAGTTTAGCTAGAAATTAGTAAGTGTAGCTATATTGAGTAAATTTAACTACATTTACAAAGTTTAACTAGAACGGACCAAGTTTAGCAAAAATGAACTAAATATCGTTAAATTCATCAAACTTAACTCTAGAGATACTTAGTCTTGCTAGATTCGCTAAGTCTCGCTAGAAATGACTAAGTTTAACTAGATTGACTAAATGTAGCTAGTTTGAACAAGATCAGGTACAACAAACTAATATTAGCTAAATTGACTAAGTTCAACTCGATTCACAGTGTTTAGCAAGAATACCTGAGCTACAGGAGGTGCCGGAGGATACATCCCCCATTGTGGCGGTGGCGGCGGCGGCTGGAACAGTGGAAAGACAATGTTTTGCCCCATCGCCTGGAACATTGCCTACAAATACAATGTATAAGTATTTTGAATTAATAGATTCTCTAAATGCAATAGATTGAAGACTCGGACTTACTTGAATCGCCGATTGCTGTTGTGCATTGTATGAAGCGTAGTACTCTTGCTGCACCTTGCATAATCATCACGTTGGCGCAGCTCCTCACGCAGCCTAGTAAGCTCCAACTCCCGCCCGAGGGGCGACGGCCACCAACCCCGAGCTCCGGACGAAGAAGATCCCCTCTCACTCACACCTCCACCGAGTTGATCACTCCATTGAACATGGAGTACCTTCAAAATGCGTGACCACAAAGGCTTGAGCACTTCAAATTATGACTTCATGAAATTTTAGAAGGTATGACATCTCACCGTCCATGGGCCTTGCCGCTCCACTAGCATGCACACCACGCCGTCAATCTGTTCCTTCCTCCAATCATAGTCTTCACCATGGCGCTTGACCATTTCCTCGCCATATTTCTCCTACATAACCAAATCGGACAATTTAAATGGGAACCGCAAATCAAACAACTTAATTTGAATTGGATCAAAATTGTGACCACTAACCACCGATCAATAGTCAGTCTGATCCGCACAACCGCCGTGGTGTGTCGGGTTTCACCTTTATGACCTTCCACGACACTTCAATATCACTCGCTGAACACCGGTCCGAGCAACTCAGAGACATAAGTTAGGTGCATACATATACTTGATAACATGTACTTTGCAAAAGATTGCTACGGCCAGACTTACCATGCGCTTAGCTTTACGATATGTCCATCGGCGCCATACGTAGTTTTTTGATTCTTTGCCTCGGCGCCTCGGTTCTTTTTGACTTGGCGATGAACTCGTGAAGCCCAACGCAAGAAAGAGCTCAGTAAGCTTCGACGGTCCCCAACCATGGAATCATGACCTGCACAAAGATATTAATACATTAAAACAATATTACCAAGAAACGTAAAGCTCAAATAGCTCCAATATGCCAATTACCCGCCCTGCATTCTTCCTCGGTCAAGTAACTTTCAAGACCCATGAGTCCTGTTATTCCATGTTCTTTAACAAACCTCAAGTAAAGATTTGTTGCTTGAATCCGAGCATTAGACAATGCATCTTTGGTCACCCGACGCATTTACATGGAAAACTCTACGAGCATGCTCCATGTCTACACCGTCAACCAAACGGTAACGCTTCGCAATTGTTCATCACAAAGAATAGTTAAAATAGTAAAGAATCGACAGTTGAACCAATACCAATTGGCACAGAGAATCTTACCCAAAAGTCACTTCAAACTGCCCCCTGAGCATTGAAGTGCTCGGCATTAGGAGCAAGCAGGTAATGATCCCAACTAGTAGCAACAAATCGCCGCTATTGGCTGCTGTGACCAACCCGGTAGTGCAAACGGCAGAGGTTACCTAGCACGTAGTTAACTCCGCCTATGGTGTCTCTCGCCGTCAAACCCGAAGTCATCCCATGAACTGCAAGACATATAAATGATATAGTTCCGTTAGGAAAGAAATGAAATAAGACATGGTTTAGAAAATACAAACCTATCGCCAACAGGTGTGATCACAACCTTGTCCTCCTCCCGTCTGGGCGCTAGAGGGGGCCGACAGTATGGCTCCTCCTAAACCTCAGGCCGGCTCCGGTAGAACCCTCGGTCGTATCCCCACTCATTGGGTCCTCTTCTCGACCCGCATCATCCCCTTGGCCCACATCGGCCTCCCGATCCTCATCGATCCCACCTACAACAATAATAATGAATGAATAAAGAAGATAATAATCAAATAAATTAAGAGAATATAACATTCTAGTTTACTCCGTGATCAACATCCATGCTAGCGCCACTTCTTCCTCCGACGATGTCTCATCCTGCTAAATAATACAAGACAGCTTATATTTATGTCATATTTATGTTTTCTTGATAGCTTTTTTATAATCAGGTAAGGCTGAATATTGCTACTGTAATAGGGTTGTTGGCATATGTGGTGAATTACAAATTTGAGAGTTTGGCCTCATCTCCGTAAGTATGTAATTTGTATCAGTAATTTGAGGAAGTTTCATAAATATATCAGCATTTCCATATAGAAAACTGACAAATACTTATTTGGTTCAATCTCGATTTCTGATATTTAATTTACATTCATTAAAGATCAGCAAGTAAAAGTTTAATAATAGGTAGAAAATGGTGGTCCTTAATTTTTTAGGCCAGCCCATATTGCACCCTCCTCGCGTACAGGCATGCGTTGTCTTCAAGAAGCAGCAGCATCATTTCCATAGTAAGATCATAACCACGTGTACAAGCTAGTGTGTGTGTGTGTATATATATATATATATATATACATACATACATATACATATATATATATATATATACATATATATATATATACATATACATACATATACATATATATATACATATACATATATATACATATACATATATATACATATACATACATATACATATATATATACATATACATATATATATACATATACATATATATATATATACATATACATATATATATATATATATATATATATATATATATATATATACATATATATATATATACATACATATATATATATACATACATACATATATATATATATATACATATATATATATATATATATATATATATATATATATATATCCAAGAAGGTGGCAAACCCCAAACACTAAGTACCAATTAAATTGTTAAAATTAACACGAGTATGAACGTCTGCTAGCATGGATTGCTGGCCACGGGTGCCCTAGGCTAGCTCCAGGGCTAACTCAACACATAACCACATATTTACATGAAAATGAATTCAGTGTTGCTTCCATAATGCAGCACTCGCATGTATGACAACACTTACAAGCACGCAGGTGCATCAGCATTGATCCCTGACTTGTTCAGTTTTATATGAAATTAAATGTCCCAGAATGATACGTATTGCATGCACATTCGCTAGCTCTTCAGGCATGAACTAGCCGGGAGAATGTTTCAATTGAAGCCAACAGTATGCATCCACAGCTCAATTTCCATAATCCTAAATACCTGAGGTCGCCGCTGGTGGAGAGGAGGACAGGTCGCCGCCGGGAGAGGAGGACGCGCGCTGTCGGTGCAGGGCGGGCGGCCACCGCGCGTGGCGGCGGGCAGGGCGGCGCGTGTGGGCGGGCCTTGGGGCGGGCGAGCGCTTGGCGCGGCGGGCAGCGAACAGCGGGCAGGCGGCGTGGCGGCGCGGCGGAAAGTGCAAGTGAAATGTGGAGCGCGTGGCTGCGGGGTATGTATGGCAGGCCAATTAACGTCGGCCAGGTTGGCCGACGTTAATAACTAATTAACGTCGGCTAGAGCTCGTGACCGACGTTAAATAACTAATTAGTGGGCCATTTAGGGCCGACGTTAATTATGAGGTTGATTAACATCGGCCCACGGATAAGCCTGTAACACCCCGGCACCCCGTGCCCCGAATGTTACCCTCTCTAGCACCCACAATTCCAAATCGCTAAGATTAAATAATAGCAAAACAAGCGAACAACTAGGAGGTTGTTCGCCTTATTAAAAATTTCAAAGACCTCCCCTAAAACTAGGACATCCACTCAGAGAGAAAACATTTGCGTTATAAGATATCATTCTAGCAGGTCCTTAGTTAACCAATCACACATCCAATAGAAAATTAATCAACTCCACCACATGACTATTACAGACAAGAACTCATTAAACAAAACCACGCATAACCTTTTACAAGAATTCTTCACGAAGTTATTAAGATCGAATTATGAATCATTAGGATGGAACGGTGATGATGTGAACGTGATTGTGCTTCTACCCCCAACCATGCATGCCGGCTTCAAAACACCTACAAACATTAAATAACAAGCGTGAGTTCAAACTCAGCAAAGTACACGAGAATAACAATTCCAATTTATCAGAAGTAAAACAAGAGCTTGACTATAAGAGCAAGCAATACAATTGGAACAACCACCAGAAAATTACGCATTTATACCCAATTTAAGCAATAACTTGACCATATCAAAAATTACCGCAATCAAGTCATCAACTCGATAACAAACCCATTCGATGTAAAAGAGGCATCACGTGGCTCTATTTTACTACGTCTTCCGACTCAACCACCCCTTGTTGCAACTCAAACCATTTTCATCGACTTTATTAGAGTTCAAAACTCAAATTTCACTCCACGATATTCATACAACTTAATTAGCAAAGTAAAGAAAAGAAATGCGCTAATTCATCAATTCAATTCAATCTCAAGTAAAGAAAAGAAATGCGCTAATTCATCAATTCAATTCAATCTCTCCTTTTTGGGTTGAATTCACGACTCAACCTTCAATTACCATAATCACCATCCATATGACACCATTTACCACAACACTCATTATTGAAGATGCAATGCACATGAATGCTCATTTCCATGCACGCATCAGACGCTGAAAGTGCCCACCCGTCGGTGTGCACCCTCACGCCCCTTCCATCCCGAGATGGAAGGTGCCTACTTCATTGTCTGGCTCCCATTCACCTCGATGAATGGGACTACGAGGTAGGACTTTCATGTTCACTACGTGAACACAAAGGCCCTTGATCGAATGGGTCGCCTCTTCCATTATGAATGCATATCATGAATGCAAGAATGCAACATCAATTCTCAACTAAAACACATTTCAATCATCAATTCTCAACTAAAACACATTTCATTCATCAATTATCAACTAAAACACATTTCAATCAACACACTCAACTAAAACACATTTCAATCAACAATTCTCAACAAATACACATTTCAATCAACATACTCAACTAAAACACATTTCAATCAACATAATCAACTCAATTCCCTAGACAAGGCACAATTAAATACATCTCTTGTATATTAACCACAAGTATCCCGTGCCCCATTCTCGCTACTCTCAAGGTAATATTAACAAAGGTACAAGAAACTCACCGAGATTAAGGCTTACTAGTGACCACCAATCCAATAGCTAATCACGTCCGCGAAGAGACGATCACCAATATAACTCATACTTGCCAAAATCAATAGAAATTAGCTATGAACAGATAAATAACAACGAACAACTCAATTAGACACACAACTCGATGTACTTGTTTTTCTGGGAAGGAGTGGAGGGCGCGAGGAAATGCTATGCACTCGAAACTACTTCACAGAAACAACCGTCGCAAAAGCGCTTTACAACTATACTCTTTCAACAATGCTCTACGCCTCCAACAGCCCAAAAGGTTTATGCTATCAAACCATTTATTTCGCTAAGAAGATGAAATCGGTCAACAAATAATATATAAACAACAACAGCTCCCCACTCAGCCAATCCCTTCAAACATTCAAGAACTATGACGATAAGCAATCTACCAGGTTACGAGTAAACAACAAGTTCAATCATTGTTATCTACAAATCTTTCATAAACCATAGTAGCAACAGATTTGCTTGAAACAACAGGGGACACAATCCTCTCACCACATTCAGGTTCAACTAGATGGATTGCATCCATGCATGACAATTGATAAGGCTAAATTTTAAGTCACACTTTATTGTATCTTATCCTAGTTAGGAAGAGAAGCATTTGTAGTATTCCATCAGTTCATATAGCAATTAGCAACCAGAAAAAGGAATAAAGCCCCAGCTCATTTGTGGCTCATGGAAAATGATCCATTTTACCACATGGATGAGCATTAAGATGCCTAGTGACCATAACTACATAAGTTCACAAGTTAATCTTTCCAGTCAATCAAACAAAGGAGTGCATAGAGAGTAGAAATTATCATGAACCTGAAAAAAAACTCAACATGTACACCCATCACAACACAGTAATAGCAAAAGTGCCATAATTTTTCACAATACCTTCTCCAGAAAACAGATCTCTAGAAATAACAAAGGATATTGCATACTATCTTAGAGACCACATTAATAAGTTGCAAGGATTTGGTAGATAATGACCAACTATAAAATTCAAGAACATACTCCCTCCAAGAATCCACAGAATAAAGCAAATTTTCATTGTCATCAAGGACCACTGGTCAGGATTAGCAAAAATATTATAATCTAATTAATACTACTGGGTCCATGGGACAAAATATCACACCAAATAGAACATCCTCAAACAATTACAGCAATAGGTGCAAATGAGAGCTACTTCATTCTTTGTCTTAGAAGGAGTTCACATAGAAATTAACTAGCTCTTAAAAACTTCTGTCCATGCCTTATGCCAGAAGACAAAAAGCTGCATCTGAGATTAACATATTAATCATGACTTTACGCTATTGGCTTTTACGAAATGACAATTAACAAATGACTATAGAACAGACAAGTGCTAGACCTCTAACAAACATTGACTGCAAGTCACAAATATAGGCAAGAAAAGTAATGTCGATTGGCATTCTTGAAATCCACTTGGCCTCCATTCCCAATCTAGACCAACCACTTGCGAGAAATTGAATGAGAACAACCACTTTTGAGTCGAATTCATCTAGGCACAAAATAACAAACTAAACAACCAAAGGCCCAAAGATCCATCATGCATAATTTGCAACCCCGCTAATATATAGTGTAACACATGAACATTGTGTAGCACCTCGGCCTACCATGTGAACAACATGACGCAATAAACATCCAATCAAAGAGAAACCCTAAAGCGAAGAGAGGAGGGGCGAGGTGCAATCTCACCACACGGAGAAGGCAAGGCAAAGTTGCCACATCGAGCCTCGGCGGGCACTGGAGCTGCTCGGGGGGAAAAGGGGCCTGCTGGCTCAATTGCATTTGGGCTCGCCGCTGCAGTCGGTTGATGCGGCCGCCTCGATGGCGCTGCTGCCGATAGCCTTCTGCTGCCCTATCTCGGGCCGCTGGCAGAAGGGGCGATGACGCCAGCCCTGGAGGGAAGGCCAGAGCAGCGGACAACAAGGGGGGGGAGGGGGCGCGCCGACCGGCGGGGAGGCCAATGGCGTCGCCAGGAGGGAGGAGGGAGGAGGCATAGGGCAACCTCGGCCGAGGTCGGGCGCATGGCAGGAGGCAGCCCAGACTGGGAGATCGGCAGGAGAGCTGGCACTTGGGGATATTTTAGGGAGAAGGCAGCCAGCACAACAAATTTCAGCCACATACTTGGGAAAAGGTGAGGAGAGGTAGGTGAGGAGGTGAAATTCCAACAAAACCCCTCCCACACAAGACTATTTTCAACCCTAACTCCCCTAAATGGCACAACCATCCCCGAGAATATCTCGCTGCCAGCCATAACACTCCGTGAAGGCCCAAACTTTGGCGCGAGGCTTTGCAGTATTACATTAACCCTAACCTCCCCCCAGATGGACCATCCACCTCTGAGATTATCTGCCAGATGGCCCCAAGTCAGACGGCGGAAGGCCGAAAATTGGGGCGAGGTTTCGCAATATTACAAAGCCGACGTAATTAACATCGGCTTTTCCGTGGGCCGATGGTAATTAATGTGGCCGACGTTAATTTCCATGTTTCCTGTAGTGTGGGAATGAACAAATTTGTCATAGGGCCCACGTCGAAACTCACAACACTAAGAAAAATTTGCTGGTAACACAGCAAAGATTTATAAATTAGAAAATAACACGATGCCGCATAATAGTGGACCTCAGTATAATTTTCCATCGTACGATCTTTACTGTGAGTCAGAGCAAATTACTGCCAATAAGTAATCGTGTGGCGAAACTCGTGTTTAACGAAGGAACGACACTGTGCAATGAAGTGTTGTACATATTTCAGGCTAGCCACTACAGCTAGTGCGTCAACCGTTAGACTATCTTCAGCAATTTCCCTTCATCTTCTTCTCTTCTCTTATTCTCTTCCCTATATTCATTCCCTTCATTACTATCATCTCTAGCAGCATCCCCTCGAAGGGTTTTGTATAGGGATTGGAGAGAGAATCCCTTTCTGAAGAAATTCTCAGAGAGAATCCCTTCCGAAGGGAACCGTGAAAGGAATTCGTTGGAGTGCTTGGGATCTGTCTGCGAAGGAATTTGGAGGCTGAAGGGATGCCGCTAGAGATAGTCTTAGGATGCCGGTAGACACAAACTCCCATATGGACAATCTTAACCAGGACTTGCCATCAGAAAGTTCGGTTTAAGATGTGTTTGCACTGGCATGTTTACTGTAGCACCGACCTCGGGAGACTTGGTTCAGCCAGACCAACACCCCATACACTACGTACCATTATGGTGTAGGCTCATTATGTGCGCGGGCGTTTGTTTTATCCCGTTGAAGTAAATCACAAGGCAGAACTGAGTTAACACTATGTGTGTTCAAGTTTCTAGAGAGGGGTTCAGCTAGTGGGCACATCACTGCACGACCCTGTAACTGTTAGAAATTGGCTCATTGGGTGGCCTATTTCCTTTACTTTCAAAGCATGTATGATTTAGTATCATATTGCCTAGCTAAGTAGAGGAAATGCCACTTAAAAGGTGGAGTCCTTGCCACCTAAATTACACTTGGTATAAGAATGGCATAGGGTGGACAGTGGCTAAACACACACATGCACGCATTCGTATATTTTCATGTGACTTGTGACTTGCGACGAGCGACCGCGCTATGTCATAGTGTGTCTCCTACCACTTTGAATTCATATTTTAATTTGTTTTGCTGAACCTTCCAATTATATCTCCAATCAATATATTTAAATGTGATTTAAACATTTGTTTTAATTCGATGTCATTATGCAGTCAGTTACTAGTGAGTTAATTGATATTATGTAGTTAGTTACTAGTAACTGCCATATTCAACTATCATAATATTGTCAGTTACTGGTGTGCATGTATATGAACTCTTGGGGATGTCCAGGACAAGGACACTGAATTCCTCCTCCATTCTTCCCCCTCATCTCTGAAGTGTTGTACTATTGTATTGAGCTGTTAAACCTCACCAGCTTTCCTCTTCGGCGTGCACTGTGAAGGAGGGTGAGTAGAATCTCCGAGCCATTGCAGCAGAATTCACCTGCACAGGCCGGCAATAAGGTTTGTAGGCAGCGCATCAGTGCGACCGCTCTGCTTCTTCCTCGACGTCGACTACTTCCATGACCGCATCTGTGCTGCACTACTTATTCTTCAACAATCCCAATTGTAAGTTGTTCGTGTGATAAATTGACTCCATCAATATACAACTCTTGAGCATATTCTGAAGTACAATGTGTTACCTGCTAATGTTTGCATCTCTAGTCTTTTGTCACATTTGCCTCAATATAAAATCTGGAATAAAAATATACTCTGCTTTGTAAGACCTTATTGTATAAATTATCATTATCATATGTAATATTGAGTGTGGATGTGTAATCAATTTTTGTAAATGTGCGTACTAGCTACTGTTTATAAGACTAGTATTGTATGCACATAGATCATCCTTCTTGGTATTCTCAGACCAAAAAGAAAGGTCATTACATCCTTGATCCAAAAGAACTACAGAAGTAGAAGGAGGAGAAGCAAAACTCAAGTTACAAGAAGAATTAAGACAAAGTTTGCTTAGATGATTGGGATATGATCTGAAGAAGATTCATCGATCAATCATTCATCATTGGCATAAAATTTACAAGCATTTAGAAGGAGGAGAGATAAATCCAAATGTGCGTAAAGTAAATTGCAAGAATTTAAAGTGCGGAATGTAAATTGCCGGAATTTAAAGTGTGGAATATAAATTGCAAAATATAAAATTAAATTGAAATTTCATTGATTTGAGAGGAAGGTTTATAAAGCCTCGTAACCAGGTGAGCAAAACTCAAAAGAGTACAAAGAAACCAAAATCCATCTTAAAGACTTGGAATGGGGGCATCCTTCCACTCCTCTATTTATAACACACCTAGTCAATATTCACCCTTGAATGACTTCCTTGTCCCATAAAGGACCTCATCAAGGGTTGGGATTCTCCACCCTTGATGACTTCATTCTCCCATAAGGAACCTCATCAAGAGTTGGGATTAACTCACTCACTCATATATGGGCAAACCTGAAACCCAACAATATAACAGGTTTTAACTATTTGACATTAACCTAACCACTACTCCACCTACTAACACTTCTTCCAATGATCCTCCTTCACTTGAGTATGGCTTAAGTTAGCATCTCATCCATCTAATTGTCATCCCGACTTGCAATGACTCCCGGCCTTAGTCATTTTCAATGCCGACTGACCGTCTAGATCTCAACTCTCCTAGCTTAGTCCTGATCTTCTGAGCCTCTCCATGACCTAGGTCCAAGTCCTACAACCATCACACACAAGCAAAACATCACATAGCATTACACACCATAATATACAATATTTAATTAATAGTAATATGAATTCCAAATTAATCATCGCTCAAGCTCATTGGGAAGGCCAACAGCAACCGAGAATTGCAAATTAAATTTTCCAAACCAAGACAAACTCACACAAATTAACACAGGTCTAACAAATATCAAATACTCATCACACATCTATAGGTTGATCTTCACATGGTCTCCCAGTAGGATAGCCAATCCATGACATAGCCATGCATATACTTATAATTTTTATATACTATAAGTTTTGCTGATTATAAATGTACTCAGCCTTGCTTGTTGATATTCAAATGATGAAGGGATCATCACCCTCAATGATTCATATTTTACTGTAGTTTTCGGGGAATATGACAATGACCTTTTCAAAGGCATGATATAGTCTATTGCCTGTGGATGTTTTTGGGTTATGGTCCTATTGCATTATTCCACTACCTTACTATATTATTCCACTACCTTTCTATTGCATTTTACTTATTCAGGCAATGGTCCTTTTGTTGTAAGAACGATGTACTTTTTGTATATATGACACATATATATGCTTTATCGAATATGGATGTGATGACAATGTTCTAAATGCGTATACTAGCCAATGTGTGGGCACTTGGAAATGTGAATTGGATCTTACTCGTGCATTGGACTAGAGGTTACACCCATACTTCACTTAAGTATATGCTCATTGCCACCAATAGTCCTGTGTATGGAGTATTAACCAAATGGCCTTTACTCAAACAAATATGAGCCACTTAGTTGCACTGTACACGTTTACGCATCTGGGAGAGTTCCGATTCTTTTTCAAACAACCGTACTAGGATTGAAACCAACCCATCTAAGCGTAGCACACACAATCCACCTCAGGACCTTGGTATCGCCCACACACACTGAGGGTCGTTGTTGCAATAGTGAAGAAACGACGGCCGCACGTGCACACGCATTGAACAGTTGAGAACAATTCCGGGTACCTGCATATGTGGTTGGCACTAGTTCCCAAGATCAACACCTAGTGCCCCTATATCTCACATTCGAGATGTACTGTTACTCATGCACACATGTCTAAGCATTTGGCATAACATAAACATAGACTAGAAAGCTGTTACAACTACTTATTATTACAAGTATGTGATCGACCGGCCAAATAATACACACAAAAGTAGAACACAGTGGAAATTAAACATAAAGCAAAAGTATGAAAGCGGTATGCCTATCCATAACCCAAAGGCAATCAACTAGGAAGAGCCCAAGTTCATCCATCCACGTAGTCGTCGGATGCCAATGCAAAGTACGAGTCATCGGAGATCTCTTCTGTACCTTCATCTATATATTATGGATTAAGCAACGGTGAGTACACGTATGTACTCGCAAGACTTTAGTATATAGAAAAAATACATGCAGGGTTAGTCTAAGGATAACAAGTCACTACACTAAGTCTCATTTTCAACCTAAAGCAGATTATATTTGCAGGTGAGTAGTTCATCAAATGGTAACAAAATTTAAAAGAGCATTTGATATGAAGGTAATAATAATAAGTAGAGTTCAATACTATCATTTCACAGCCCTCCGTGGCCATGAACAGGGAGTAAATCACAACCAACCTTGGTTTACAAATACACCAACCCATTCCAACATGATTTCCGAAACTTTTGCGAAAACAAAGCTATATTTGACAATATTTCCCTAAGTTGCTCATGACCTTGAGCACGGTTAATTAATTAGATTTAAATCTCTGTAGAGAGTATACACTTTACCCACACATGACACATTCTAGCAATCCTGTCAACCATGCCTCACGATACTTACGTACTAGATTTGCTAGATTGTGACGAATCCATTCAACTAGCTAAAGCGTAGCCTTGCACTAGCCCGGTGATGACAAACCCTTGCCATGATCTGGAAATTCGGACCTGCACACATAGTATTATTGATGGTTTATGCCCCATCATGTCCTTTCCCCATGGCAAGGCATATATTGTTATATTGGAATGCTTTAACCCCAACACGTCGATGAAGAGAGTACCTATGAGTGACACCGTACCCCGAAGTGCCCTTTCTACTTTGGCTTACCTAAATACAAGGTTAAATTTCAGCTAATCTACTAAGCTAAAGCTATCCCGTACTAGCACATGTGGAAGCATTATTTAACTTAGGTGATAGCATTAAGTTGGGTCCTTAACTGACCCGGTGAGAATCACCCTCTAATTACACGTAAGATTCCTTCTCATGCCTCAAGTTTAAATAGTAACTCGCCCGTGTCTAAACTATAAGTTCTGGGTTGGATTTTTTATCAAAATACACGGAGGCCATAACTCGGCTCCATACCTTTAAAAATTGCTCAAGTCTGAGTGAAATTGCATCTCAATATTTAAATGGTGTTGTAAGTAAGCATGGCTAAGCATATGTGTGATATCTCACTAGCGACACCCATAGTGACATTATCTATTGTCTAAACCATAAACTAAGGTTACAAAAGCAGGTAAACAAAGTGTCATGGTAATGGTAATGCATACAAATTGGAAGTATCTACCGGTGCCGACAACATAGCAAGTTTAGTGTAAACATACACGCATGCATATAACATTTGATAAAACAACATAAACTCCGTAAAATAATGGGATCAACATGATCAAAGGAGGGTGCTTGCCTTGCTTATTATCATCCGGTATGTAGTCTGGGTCGTAGGCATTGTCATCATCAACGAGTACTGAACCGTCGATATCTACTCGTTATACAACAAGAAGCTTGGCAAATAGCAAACAACAATTTGTCTAAAAGGGCAAAAAAAAAATCAGATGTAACATCAAATTGAAATTTATTAAAATAGGTTGGGGGTGTCTTTAGGGTTCTCGAAGTTATCATTTTATGCACAAATATCACTTTAGTTCTATGCTCATAGGTTGGCTTTTGTGTGGCACAACTTCTTATTCTTATAGTTATATTGTTTTTGACTTTGAATTCAAGAGGCTAAAATTGTGTTTATGTGTGTGAATATTTATGATTCAAGAGGCAAAAATTATATTTGGATTCTTTAAATCATGAAACCACATTAACATGAAGTGGTGTGTGTGCACGTATAGCGTATATCTCATGGGTCAAGCATAAGGTAACTACTAAAACATTTTTAAACAAGGATTAAACTACTGGTACAGAGCTATATACTCACAATTTTTCAACAAGTTGGCTCTATTTCAATAGGTATTAGGGACTATTTGGCAATTTTTCAACAATTTTTCAACAACTTTACTACGATTTCACAATTTAACACTATTTGACCCTTCCTATTCATGAATATGTGTAAACTGACCTCAAAACTTAAATGTTTTTGCATAAACAGCACGAGCATTATTTTACAAGGTTGTAGAAATAGATTTTCACTGAATTTGAATTCTATTTGTACAAGTTATGATTATTTGAATTTTCGCACGTATTAAAATTGGCCTATTTAACTATTTGATACAAACCACGTCAAAATTTTGGAGAGCTTGTGATCTCAGAAACATGGTAAAATTGGTTTCATCAATTTTAGACTTGATTTGTGAAAATTTCATATTAAGCACATTTTGGGCCTAAACCATATATTTGAGTTCATTTATTGTACAAAGGACCAAAACTATTTACATATTCTAATTCTAAATGATTTCACACAAATTTATAAATTTGTTTCACTAAATTAGGATTTTCTAGTAAAAGTTATAAGCATTTGAATATCCTAGGGTTTGAAAAATTATCGAAAAAGAAAATTTTCTGAAAACGGATAGTACATTTTCCTTACCAAAACGCCTTCCATTTTTAGCAAGTGTTTAAAATAGTTGTTCTTTGCCGGAGACACTGGGCCCGCTGTCAACAACTGTGAGGGAGCGAGTGTGTGTGGATCGACACCTAGGGCTACTGTCGTGACTGGGAGAGAGTGGCGTGCACGCAAGAGGCCGACACCCCGAGCCCGCTCATTAGTGGCGAAGAGGACAAAGCGAGAAGCTAGGGTAGGTGCCAAGGTAGAGCGGCAAGGGCGATCTCAGCGGTGGCTCGGTGAGTAGGAGGAGTGTGCAAACCTAGGGGACCGGTCAGCGGTGGCGGTACGATGGCGAGGAAGGCTGTGGGCGGCTCACAGAGGCGCTGGTTGGAGAGAAAGAAGGGCACTTGGGCTCGATCAAGGTGGGGAGAGCACCAGGGGGTGAAAAATGCGCCGATTAGGCTATCTGGTGCGGTGGGCGCGACTAAAGTGCCTTGCCACCGTGTGGTCAAAGGCGGAGAAGAAAGGTGATCACAGCGGCGGTTCAGCCAACGGAGCTATAGCCAACATGCGCATTAGCTTTAGGATGTTTTGTGCAAAAGTGATTAAAGAAAACCTCACCAATCTTGAGCAAGTTCAGCTCAATGAAAATGAACAAAAAGCTTGTGGTGATGATTGAATACCCGTTGCTGGAGGCGGCAAACTGGAAATTTTGACAGAGTGATGTGCTTAGTATCAACAGGTTTAGTTGCATTTGGTTTATATATTCTCAGGTAGCCGACCGAGAATGTATCAGGTGCAAATAGACATTTCTCAAAATCTGAAAACTTTGATTGTGTACCTTTAAGACTATCTAACTTGCTATTGGCTTCACATTCTGTTCACGATGCAAATAGCTAGTTTCTGTTGTGGGGCTTCGTACCATCTTCTATCTTGTGTCTATATATCATGTAGCCAGTATATGCAAACTGGACATTTCTAATTTGTTCTGCTTCCTGTTCCTATTCATTTGTTACTCTTTTTTTCTGATATTCTAGTAATCTGTTTGTCTGATCTAGGATGTATTACCATATGCATGTTTTTATATTGTACAATCGTTGGCATGTTTTGCTTCCTGAATACTTCAATACATCAAAACTAGCCGCACGTAGCGTACCGCGTGAAACCTACCAAGTTAGTTTTAGGACGGCTCAGGGATGTTTTGTGCAAATGTGATTGAAGAAAACCTCACCAAATCCCTGGATCCTCCATTGCCTAGCTTCCCAGGCGAGCTCTGTCAATGGTGGCCACCTACAGCAGGGAACTAGGGATTAGTTGGGGGTTTTAGCTCCTAGAGGAGAATGTCACACTATGACATAGCACAGCGTGACCGAGACTCACAAGGGGGGAGAAAACGAAAGGCGTGCTCACTAGCCTCTCCCCGAGTTCGGCTGGTTCGGCAATGGAGGAGGCACAAGCGAGCTAGGGTAGCTCATGGGCACACGCTGGGTTTTATGGCGAAGTGCACGGAGTAGGAGAGGCACGACATGGGCGACAGAGTCAGCGAGGGCACGGTAGATTGTGGCCGTGTGGCACGAGCTCCCTGTTGCGGCAGCGTGTGGCGAAGCTGCGCCCCGTCGCAGCAGGGAATGGGCAGTGGAGGGAAGAGGAGGAGGGATGAGGGGAGAGGAGAGGTTGTCCAGTGGGCCTATGGTTGGGTGCGGCCCACTGTCAGCGGCAGCCTCGCAGACACTATCGAGCAGGTGGCTAGAGTATTGTAGCTCACGAAAGGGAGTATTGTAGCTCACGAAAATTGTGATAGAAATAGGTTTAGTAGTTAGGGTGATTCAAAAATCGTTCAAGCCTATTTGAAAAATTCAAGAAAAATTAGTGGAGATAGCTCAGAGACCGTAGTTTCCATTTTCCTTAGTTTCATTCAATTTTCTACTGTAGTTTTAAAATGAAAATTATTGAAAATTTTCTATTTTGCAACAATATTTGAATTTTTAATGCTCCTAAATTTTATGTAAAAATTCTGGAAAAATTATATTTATTCATGTAAATTATCGCAGTATTTTAGAAAATTATTCATTTGGTTGAGTTATTTGAAGTTTTTATGAGTTTCTTTTGAATGTGTTAAATTGGGTGGAAAAGTGCATTAAATACAAAAAAACCTGAAAATAAATAAATTCATATGTAAATCCCAATTCCTATATAAAATAAATTGTTTATTGTAAATTCTTGTATTCTATATAGATCCTTAGAAATAGAGTCTAAATTTCCAAATAAACTCACACTCAAAGTGTAACATCCGAAAAAATTCAAAAATAGGAAAAGTAAAAAATTTAAACGTTAAAAACGGAATTAAACAAAAATGTCAACTAGAATCAATAAATTGATTTAAAACAATGTCTTTCCCTCATTTTCATGCATTCTAATTTTAAGAAAATGATGAATAGCAATATTAAAAGCCTAATCATGATATTTTTACCTGAAATCCTGACAACCTTATGTACTTTTGTTAAAAATATCAAAAATTAAAACTTACATTAGTGAATTTTAGAAATTCAAAAACAAAAAAATAAAATCAAAATGCTAATGTCAAAATTTTTGGGAATTAAATATAAGAGATAAAATCTTGAAAATTTTGCATAATATGAAAAAATACTATTTTAGATCTTTATAAAATTTTCATAAAATAATAAAATCATTTTGATCATTAATTAAATATAAAACCGAATAAGCGTAAATTTAGAAAAATGCACTGTCAGAATTTTAATAAAATTTATATCCATAGTTTTTGGCTGAAAATTTTACTAAAGACTTATCTTTTCCTTGCCGACATCAGTAAAACTTTTCATAAAATCTAGAGTCCATTTTCTGTCTGAACCATGTGGATTAACCTAGTCCTGTCCAGAACCTTTCCTTGAGCTGTCCCCTCCTCTTTTCACTTACATGTGGGTCCCCTGCCTTAGTTGGCCCCGTTGTCAACCTCTTCCGACTCCGCTCCCTGCCATCGTCCCCACACGCCAGCCACCTCTCCCGTGCCTTCTTCACCCTTCTTCTCTCGCTCGGTCTCTGCTGCCGACTGAATCGAATCAGCCGTCAGCACGCCTCTCTAGTTTGTCTTCACCCGCGCCGCAACTCCTCGCCCAAGGCCGACCCTGACTCACCTCTGCCACGCTGTTGCCACGACTGTTGTGCCTTGCCATACGTTGAATTTCCCTGTGAAATATCGGCTGCCACTCAGTCTCTGCCAAATCCTTGCCACGGCAAGCCTCGACCGCTAAATTGCTGCCACGGCACAAGCTGGTGATTCAACTTGCTGTGCCTCTCCTACCAATCGTTGCCACGGCAATAGTTTTCCTCTGAAATTGCTGCCATGGCGACAATTCGGCATAAGACAATCTCAGCGCCGCCTCTCCGTTCCCTTGCGCTGCACACCAGAACCAAATCGCCTCGGCCTAACTATAAAACTTAGCTCGACTAATCTCCAGAAACCAACACGGGCCATTTTCTCTCACCCTGAGCTTCCCTATGCAATCAACTTCATCTTCTTCCTCATCCCCAGCAAAAACCCGAAAAGAGGAAAAACTGCCCGCGACGCTCCACACTTCAAACCAACCTGAACCAGTAAAGCTAGAGCATCCTTGTGGTCACAGGAACTCATCCCATGCATCAATTCTAGTCCATCTTCTCCGTTGAGCCGCGCAACCGTGTTCATCCCTCCGCCATAGCCGTGCACGGTGAGAACACCACTTCACATGCAATCTCTTTGAACGAAGTGTTAAAGCGTGATGTTTAGTACCCACTGATGCTCATGCTGCTGAAAATTTCATAGAAGAGTTAAGCTTTTCACACTTGTGATCACCGGCCATGGCGTTCGCCGCCTCTTCTCGATGGCGCACCGATTCGCCACCACCGACCGCATTAACACCACCCCTGTGTGCGAAATCACGAGTAGAAGCTAACCGTGGAACCCATTCCATCTCTCTGGCCATGTTTTGCCGCCGGTGAGCTTTGGCGTCGTCTCCCTACCTGAGTCTCTGCCGTGTGGGGCTGGTGTCGATGAAATACACTGCGTGTCTAGTCCTGTGACCGGGACCCCCGGTCGACCCCTCCAGTGCTTGGGACCCCGTGTCATTTTCTCGCGTCGCATAAGTACACGGGCCCCCACATCGATCACATGTGCTGCGGCCTCACTGCCATCTGGGCCTGGTCTGACAGTGCCTCAGCCCGCACAAGTCCAAAAATGGAAGGCGTAAAATTAAACCGAAAGTGTATTTACTAAAAATGGAAGGATTCTGATTTATTAGTATATTTGAAACCCGAAAATATTCAAATGTTAATAACTTTTGAAATAATAGGCCAAATGAAGTGAAATAAATTCCTAAATTCATGTAAAATCCTGTAGATTCAGAATATGCAAAAATATTTTGAATTTCAACTCTGTTTAGAATTTGAATTTGAATTTAAAGAAAGAAACCGAAATATGCTATTCATAGAATTTTTGTAAATAAGCTCCAAATTAAGTAAAATAAATTTTATCAGAATCCTTATACCCTTAGGAACCTGAATATGTAAAAACATTTAGGGTTCATCATAGGAAATATTTGTGTTATTATATAAAGTAAAGAAAAAGTGAAAATTAATCAAAATAATTAATAATTGTGTAAATCTGAAATTTTGATAATAAAATACATGATCATAGAATTCTAAAATTTATAAAATAAAGAAATAAATCCATAAAATAAGAAATAGTATCATTGCTAATTATATAAAATTAATTAAGCTCGAACACGTAAAATCATAAGAACCCAACCTTAAATCATGCACTTTCTATGGTTTATTTATATTTGGATTTCCATCTTATTTCTTTTTGTCCTTATTGAAACTTGTTATTTATTATTTGTTATGTTCTTCGTTCGCGACGTATAGAACTCGACGTCACTACCTCCATCATCGACCATGTCGACTGCGATTTCAACTTCGTTGAAGACATCAATAAGCAAGGCAAGCACCCCCTTTGATTATGTTGATCCCAGTTTTATAAATGTTTTATTAAATGTTTTCATTGCATATGCTATTTTCATTAAATGCTGCTACTTTGTGGGCATTGGTAGATATACCTGATGTATTATGAAACTTCCTTTAGTGTTGACATGTGAACCTTGATAACCCTAGAATTATGGTTAGACAATATCTGATGTCAATTTGGGTATATCGATGATTAATAATCATGCTTAGCCATGCTTTAGACTTGGGGTAAATCAATTGGAAAATTTGATCAATGAAACTTGGAAATATTGAGATATGATGATGGTTATTGGTATTTTGGTTAAAAATGAAAATAAAACTATGTTCTTGATGCGGGCAATTATTGGCAATAGCCGTAGATGCATGAATTTGAACGTAGTGTAGGGGGAGATTATTGCCCATGTCAGATTAAGGACCGAACTATGGGTTGTTTTCAGGCCAAGATAACCATACAACCACAAGTACTGGTATGGGACAATCTTAACCTATTAAGTTCCTTAAAATTAGCTTTGCACATTGGTAGGCTGGACAATGGTGTACGCCATATTATGGGGGAGAAGTGGGACACTCTGGTGTATCACTGATTGTCGTACTATGTACAAATATCTTCTGTCCTGTAGGGAGAAGTGGGACAACTTGGTACACCACCGTTTGCCGTACTAGTACAAATATCTTACGCCTGAGAGGAGAAGTGGGACAATTTGATGTACTATCATTTGTCGTACTAGTACAAATATCTTTTACTGCCATAGTATGGGTTCACCAGGCTGGTGTAAAGTTAGGGTTAAATAATGTAACGGTTATGTTATGATCTTCTTGCCGACACACCAAAGGAAGTGTGTTATCAGCCTGGCAAAAGAGGTTGATCATTTCTTGTGGATAAAGCTGTACAACTCTGCAGAGTGTGAAACTAATCGATTAGCCGCGCCCGCGGTCATGGACATTTGGTAAAGTCATCACATAGTTAGCTGTTTTTATTTTCATAAAACTTTGGATTCTACCGGGTGTTGGTAGAAATTGGTTTGGATTCTACCGAGTGATGATAGAAATTGATTCATGGATATGATCAAGATGCTCAGGTTCGTGATTTTACTTATTCGTACTTACATTCTGTTATTTTCATATTAAATTGCTTTTACTTAAATTCTGTTTTGCAATTATTACTTGTTTTACAATTTAAATTGACTTTATGCAAATTAACCGTAGTAGCCTTTCCTTTGAAATGGCCTGCATATATTATAGGTTTTGCAAAAGTCTTGCTGAGTACGCAAGTACTCACCCTTACTTATTCGTTGTTTTTAGGTGAAGAATCAGATTAGCTCGATGAAACTTATTTGACGCAAGATTCGGGAATGTTAACGAGTTTTTCTAGGGATTATGCCTTGTCAGTTGTCTGAGGGATTGGATGGGCATACTACAAGATTTTGATTCTTTCCGCTGCATTACTTTAAATTGTAAGACCTTATTATGTAAATTATCTTTATTATTTGCAATAAAGAGTATGGATGTGATATCAATTGTATAAATGTGCGTACTAGCTACTGATCCAGGAATTAGTACTGTGTGCACATAAGATTTCTATTTTTACATTTATATAAAAATGAGGGTCACTACACAAAGTTATGTTTGTTTCAACATAAAATGTGTCCCGAGCTCCCGGGCCTGGCCGACGTCGAAGCAGATCTCAAGAGAAACACGGTTTACAAAAGAGATTTCAAGACCAAGTCAGAGTGGAGTGCACCAAATGGCAAATGCAAGCAACAGATCAAAGCGGAGAGCTTTTTTTTTTTTCCAAAAGGAAAACTGAACTGGCGAGCAGGTACAACTCCAGCCGTTCTTTGCTTCTCCCAATGGCCTATCACACTAATTATAATTAATCGTCATGATCACCTTTAAATGGCGTACGTCCATGGAACCACGGTCAAAGGCAACTCAAAGCGTCAAACACCTGTGTGTGCTAGCGTACATACTAGCATGCAGCTTCCTGTTACGTTAAACACATTATATGTCGTTAATTATCACTTAATCATTGGGTTTCATTAGAGACCAAGCATTAAACCCGGAAAAAGCTCAAAAGAAAGGCGAATAATTTGTTGTCCCTCCGTGAATGCAGGAGAGCAAAGTTCGAGACAACTAGTAGAAGAAGCAAGCGAATTTCTATTTGTGCGTCTATACGGCTAGCAATTTCTATAAATAAAGCTAATCCATAACACATGCAATAATATCTTCTCATCTTCCATCCTAGTTCTAAGCTATTGCTCCTTTATTAGGCACTTAAAGATGGCGAGTAGATAAGGAAAGCAAAGCTTCTATTCCATATGGTACTCTTCTTATTTACCATATATCTCTTATAAATAGATAAATAGTAACATATCACGTATTACCACAGACTTCTAGATGTAACTAACAAAAGTCACAAAAATTCTGAAAAAATTGTAGATGTATTTCATAGATTGCTCTACCTATGTATGAAGTTTCAAGATCAAATTCATTATATATTGAGAGTTACAAAAAAAGAAAATTTTGACAAGTTTAAACTCTTTAAACTTGTCAGAATTTCTCTTTTTGTAATTTTGATATATAATAAATTTGAACCTACAATTTTATACATAGGTAGAGTAATCTATGAAGTACATCTACAATTTTTTTCAGAATTTTTCGTGACTTTTGTTAGTTCGTGTGCACGGTGTGTACACGGGAAGGCCTGTGTGCACAGGATATGTTGCCTAGATAAATAGGTCTAAGCCGTGGATGAAAATGATTAAGAGAAGTAGACGACCAAGATTTTTTTTTAAATAATATAAGATTTTCTAATAATTTTTTTAAATTAACGTGAAAATTTTTAGCATTTTCCGATTGAGGTAGAGGCTTCTAAAAAAAGCCTACAATTAGCATATAAAAAGATGCGTTCCTGAGGCCTTCCAAAATTATGGAAGCAAGCAAAGGGCAGTGACGTTTACCAGTAACGGATCCGCACAGCTGGTGTTGATGTCTTGTTCTGCATGACACGCTTCTTTGGTATATATGCAAAAGTAACCGTGCCCATCACTCAGCCTGATAACTCCGATCCCCCACTGGAGACTTTTTATCATTTTTTAAGAGGTATCAAAATATATATTGATCTAATATTAAAAGGTATTAAAAGTTTAAAGGATAAAGATACTAAGAGATATAAAAATTTAAGAAATTTGATAATACCTTATAGTACCTTATAAATACTAAAAAAGCTATATAAAGATGCATCCAGCTGTCTGACTCGATTTCTGAAGAGGAATTAAGCGCGGAAAAAACAATGAGAAATGAAAATTCACCAAATGTGCATGCAAAGGAAGTCGTACATGATCAAGGGATGAGTTGTTGTTGCTAAATACTCCCTTCGTTTCAAAATATAGAACGTATTAGAATTTAAAAAGGTTTTAAGTAAACTTTGACCATTAATTTCTATTATAATATATTATGAATTGTTATGAAACCAATAATAATTGAAAGATAAATGAAATATGAATCAATTAATATATCTTTTGTAAATTAAATATGCACATAATTTGACTAATTCTTGATCAAAATTTATGTAATTTGATTTTTCTGAATTCTAATCTGTCTTATATTTTGGAATAGAGGGAGTAGGTCATTTGCATTTTGATTTTACAAGTGGATTAAAGGCTGGTCTCAAACACCGTTCGTTGGGAAAGGCTCGGTCAGTGGCTGCTAGCTAGCTCTCATGCACCTCTCATTCCATGTACGGCTTGCATGTCTAGATCCTTACCTAGGATAGCAACTTGGAGTGCACAACAATTTTACTAGTCCATGCATTGAGCTGACTAGTTGCTCCGTGGTCCTGAGCAAAAAGAAGTGTCAAGATAGGTAGAGATTTTAATATAATTTTTTTGAAAATCTAAAAAATTACTGATTTTTTTTTAAAAAATTGCAAAAAATGTTGCTTTAATTTTTTTAAAATTATTTCTTAAAAAATGAAAAATTTAATGCCACGTGTCAGGATAGTTAGTTTAAAAAATTTTACAATTTAATTTTAAAAATAATAAAAATAATGTAGCTACTATAGCTTAGCACTGTATAAACTACCCCGTGTGTGTATATATATATAGTTCGATTTATGAAAGAAAAGTAGATAGGCACTCTCTGTCATGCTGATGATTACCATGTTTCTAGTTTATTCAATCTCATGGCTCTGATTGATCAGGAATAGTTTGTGTGTGCGCGCTATTGGTGTACAGGGTCGCACACCATAAGTCATGTGTACCTTTTTAGCTTGGTGTTTCCTTCCTAACACTATATAAACCCTTCCAGGGTCTTCAGATAGCTCCCGTCAAGGTTTCAAGCAAGAAAACTCAAGTAGTAGCTGTCAAAACTCCCCAGCTTCCCATTGACGAAAGATCAAGTTTTGATCAGCTAGTCAGACAAATTAAGGCCACAGAGAAATCCTTGAAGCCTATTATTACCTAGCTAGTACAATTAATCCCATTGATCCCCTCAACAACTCTCATATACAAAGCTAACGGTCTTGCAATGGCGGGCCTGTCTCTTCATAATCCCTGGGCCTTCGCCTTTGGCCTCCTAGGTATATTATCTCAAGATTCCTTTAAATTTTGGTTCTTTTCTTTCTTTTTTTTGGGTCTTCGTGCTCTTTTCCTTTAATTCTAGTGTCCTTTGCCAAAATCACTGGATCAATTTGTTCTGTCAATTTGCCGCTTAAGTGTTACCTATTCGCCCTAGCTAGCTATGTAGCTAGTTAGTGGGGCTTGCACTTTAATTTGGGGTGCAATTGAAAGTGGTTTGCATTTGAGGGGGCCATAGCAAAACATGAACTTGTCAAAATAAGATTTCTCTAGCTTGTTGCACCATAGTGATCCTTCCCCTTTTGTTCCCCTCCTTATCATTGCAAATCCCCACTTTGTTTTGTGTCAACTGAAAAGGAAGAGGCATTTCCATTCAACATTAATTGCAGGAGACGTACTTGCATTGTGATGGCTGCTGTCCATTTAGGCAAAACTAAAGGCCAGGAGGAAAATAAATGAATTAGAAAAAAAAAAGAAGCATGCATGCATGTAAACTGAAGGGCTCCGGTATCTTCTTGCGCAAGCTAGGGGCCCAGCCATTCCTAATGCTAGCAAGAACGTTGCTTGTAACGTACTACCTCCTTGTGTCACGTTTGTTGTGCATGCATGTATAAATACTGGCTAACTGTTGTCCCAGGTTCATATATGCTCACACGAACTAATTAATGTTTGAATCCATTAGCTCTAATAGTTAGCTAGCTAATAGTTAATAGCTGGCTAACTATTAGCTAGGGATTTTTTGGATCTACTAGCTAATAGGTGGTTGGAAATTTAGTTGTGGGTGTAAATGTTTATTGTACC
Source organism: Guadua angustifolia (assembly GCA_036346375.1). Lineage (NCBI taxonomy): Eukaryota > Viridiplantae > Streptophyta > Magnoliopsida > Poales > Poaceae > Guadua > Guadua angustifolia. The sequence continues at coordinate 26,688,477 of CM070520.1, forward strand.
TTTGCATTAATTAGTTGTTTGCGGTGGAGGGGCCGAGGGTAAATTGGTCTTTTGACTATCCATTAGCTGAAATTAGCAGAGGAGAACCAGCTAATGAGATAACTATTAACTGGGTTGTTGGCTAACTATTAGCTGCGCTGTTTGGATCCATTTCAGCTAATTTTATTAGCTAATTGTTAATGCTAATGGAAAGCATTACAATAGCTGGCTAATTGTTAGCAGGAGTTGTTTGGATCTATTAGCTAATAGGTGGTTGGAGATTTGATTGTGGGTGCAAATGTCCATTGTACCCTTACATTAATTAGTTGTTTGCATCCATTAGCTAAAAGGGGCCTTCGGTGGAGGGGCTGAGGGCAAATTGGTCTTTTGACCATCCATTAGCTGAAATTAGTAGGGGAGAACCAGCTAATAAGATAACTATTAGCTAGGTTGTTAGCCAACTATTAGCTAAGCTATTAGCTGGACTGTTTGAATCCATTTCAACTAATTTTAGCAGTTACTGTTAGTGCTAATAGATCTAAATATGACCTAACTACTTGTGATCTGATTGATTGTTGCAGGCAACGTCATCTCCTTCATGACCTACCTGGCCCCACTGTAAGTGTCAGACATCCATCTTCAGCTTCTCTCTGATCGATCTCCCTTGGACCAGCTGTAAGTAATTAATCAGTACCGACTGACATCGATGCAGGCCTACGTTCTACCGGATCTACAAGAGCAAGTCGACGCAGGGTTTCCAGTCGGTTCCATACGTGGTGGCGCTGTTCAGCGCCATGCTGTGGATCTACTACGCGCTGCTCAAGTCCGACGAGTGCCTCCTCGTCACCATCAACTCCGCCGGCTGCGTCATCGAGACCATCTACATCGTCGTCTACCTCGCCTACGCGCCCAAGAAGGCAAAGGTCAGCACATATCACTGGCTATATAAGTAGCCGGTTCTCTAGTAGTGAGAGGTGTACATCAATATCCTGTACTCATCTCTGACATGGTGCGTAATGGATGGATGCAGCTGTTCACGGCGAAGATACTGCTGCTCCTGAACGGGGTGGTGTTCGGGCTGATCCTGCTCCTCACCTTGTTGCTTTCGGAAGGCAAGAGGCGCGTCGTCATGCTCGGCTGGGTCTGCGTCGGCTTCTCCGTCAGCGTCTTCGTCGCGCCCCTCAGCATCATCCGGAAGGTGGTGCGCACCAGGAGCGTCGAGTTCATGCCCTTCTCGCTCTCCCTCTCGCTCACCGTCAGCGCCATCGTCTGGTTCCTCTACGGCCTCCTCATCAAGGACAAATACGTCGCCGTAAGCAAACCCCAAAACTATACGAAACATATGCGTAAACTTACTCAGCAAGGCGACTATAACTAATTAACGTGCATGTGCCACGCTGCTTCGTTCCAGCTGCCCAACGTTATCGGGTTCACCTTTGGGGTCATCCAGATGGGGCTTTACGCCGTCTACAGGACCGCGTCGGCCAAGGAGGCATCGGTGTCCGACGGCGTCGCCATGGTACCCGAGCACGTCGTGAACATCGCCAAGCTCGGCGCTGAGGCGGTGGCAGCCGTCGAGCCCAAGAGCTCCGGGGTGCACTCCATCCAGTCGCCGCCGAACGAGGAGAACGGGGCAGTCACCGCCGGCGAGGCGCCGATGGAGAAGCACGTCGAGAGCAGGGAAACCATCGAGAAGGAAGAGCAGGAGAAGCCGGACATGGCAAGCCACGTCGAGCAGGTGTAGAAAAGCGCGCACGCATGCATCGGTCACAATTATTGTTGCACAATTCGTACGTACGTGCAACGGTCAAGGTTTCCAAGCGAAAAAACAAAGGCATTGGTACGGTCGAGCTGCTCTGCTAGGTCATTGCCATTGCTGATAGCTATGATCAAAGGGGAGCAAAGAAGAGACAGAATAGGGGGTTCTGCTAGGTCCACCGTTGATGTTTTATCATTTGATCTCCATCCATTAATTCTTAGCTTGTTCGTAAGGGTTCTTAAATTTATTCTGGTTAATAAGCGTGTCGATCGATCACTTACATGTAATGATCTTATTATGAATTTTTATTTGTATTGACTGGGGCCGGAGTTAATTTGATTTATTCTGAGATGTTTCATATGGACCTGCGACGATCACTTCTAGAAACGGCGTTTGTCTGAGTCACGATACGGGATTCGGGTTCACGGTTACTACTTTTTCTTCTAATTAATTTTCATTGTGAACACAAACCACGTATCGTAACTGGGTTCGGATTCGATGAATTCACTTTACGATTTGCGAAGGTTTAGAGTAAATCCGGTAGGTACGGTTTTGAAGCATGTACGATTGACATGTGAGTGTCAAGGAATTAATCATGCTTGCTGACTTGCCTTTTGTGCGTTTCTTTCGGCGGCAACATTGTAAACAAGCTCGAGCTTTTCGCATGTTTTGCTGCCGACTTCTCCGCTATAGAGTTTACATTTTTTTCTAACGAATCCGCCTTTTCGGGAGCACCGTGGCATGAGTTCGGTGTGTGCGCATCTTGCTCTTGCAAATCTAACCACACACTTTACATATTTCATTTTAACTCTTTTTCGAGGATATTTATTTTTATCTTTAGCGTGCTAATTAAGCCTGCCCACAACAGAGAAGCCAAGTCGCGCGCCTGCCTATTGGCTACCGGGCGATTACAAAGATAAGGTACGCACACACACCACCACGAAATTAAGTAGGTGCATCTGATTAACATACGTCTAAAATGGTGAAGGTCAAGAATAAATCCGTAACCTCACAAAGTTTTTACCGAGACATACTCATATGATATGTGCCTAGAGATCGATACCAGAATTTGAACCTAGCCGGTGGAACCGTACACCGCCTCAAGGAAGTGGTTCGCTATGGCAATGGGGGCTTCTTTCTGTGAAGTTACAAGTAATTACACGCAATGCCATCGATCCCCTATGCCACCATCGATCAACCTCTCTGCCCATCACCACCGGCCGTTAGACCTGATATTCCGTGCAAGATTTTCTTCAATGTCACCGCAGGGAAATGTTGCAAGAGGTAGAGGAGCTCGCAAGTCGCAACTTATAAACATTTGGATGTGTTGAGGCTGAGCCACTATACACAATAGGCAATCCTTGCCGCCATATCACTGCCGGTTGGGCTAGAGCCGTCAGTGATAACATATCACTGCCGGTTTGTAAGCTCAGCCGCATAAAAAACGTATCACTGCCGGTTCGAGAAACCAACCGGCAGTGATAACACACTATCATTGCCGGTTTATACCCAAAACCGGTAGTGAAGTATCACTGCCGGTTCCAGTTATAACCGGCAGTGATATCGGAACATTTACTACCAGCTTTACTCTTTAATCGGTAGTGATATGTATTTTCCCGTGCAATCGAATTTTCCCGTGTAATCTGACCTTATTACTGCGGTTCTGCGCAGAGCCGGTAGTGATAAGGTATTTATATAGCTGGCCCCGACCGACGCCTTCCCCGACCGAGCAGAATAGAGAGGAGCTATGTTTTTCTCTGTTGTTATTTTCTTGACGAGTTGCTGCCGAAAAATTGTGTTAACATTATTCTCGTATTTCTCTTCGAGGCGACATCTTCTCCGACCGAGCAGAACAGAGACGAGCTTTGTTTTGTTCGGTACTTATTATCTTGGCGAGTTGCTGCTGAAAAATTGTATTAAAATTTGTCTCGTACTTCTCTTCGAGGTTACTGACTTGATCTATGTTATATTTGTAGTAAAATTTTACTTTATAGATTACTCTAGATGTTGATAATTACTGATTGTATGGTGTGAACATTTTAGGTCGGTAGTGCTCAAATTAAGATCTAGCTAAATTATCGAATAAATTATAATTCTTATCCATTTTAGTGATGTAGTGGATTTTTAAGTAATGAAAATTGCTAGATGGACAATTATGCATAATTGTAACTATTTTAAATAATGAAAAATTGTGTGAGACTCCAGATTTACCATCCGGAATCTCCTGTGTATTTCTGTACTAGTTCCAGATCAGTTGCTAGTACACACAGTGAAGCAGTGATAATCATAACCAGAATTGAACGAAGTAATAACATAAATATAAAGTACCAGCCACATGATTATTTATTACATCTCCTGGTCACATGACCAAAGTTCACAGCAGCGGAAACAAATAACAAAGAGGTAAAACCCAAAAGACACCACAGGCGACGACTAGGAGCGCGCGCTTAGTTATCTTGACGATCTCTAACGAACTCCTCTTCATAGAACTCATTGTCTTCGACTGCTTCTTGGTAATTTTCTGATGACAAAATTTTGTGTAGCATGTGAGTACAAACGTACTCCGCAAGTTTGGGAAAATACAACATGTAGGGCTTTCCAAAGAAAAGCTTAATAGGGTTCTTTTACATAAAGCCATGTTTCATCAAACCATACTTAATAATAATAATTTTCACAAAGCACATTTTAAACAATTATTTTAACAATTGAAATATTTAATATTCTAGTGAAGATTCTATCCACCATCACTAGTATAAAGGCTCTATCCGCCACATTTAAAAGATTAAGGTAAACAACTCATGACTCCATCCGTCATGATCAAAACAGGTTCCATCTACTTGATTGGCTCAATCCGCCAAATAAACATCCGAGAGTTCTGTGAGATCATGTGATGAAAAATTGGTTGAATGGTGAAATTGGCATTGTAAAGTGATTTTGGTTATGGCATGTGTGGTGCTTGTGCATGTGCTATGTTGAGATGATTATCATGCTGGTGATAGCATGATGGAGTTTTGCTTAATGCAATGCACTCGTGTGAGTGGTTGCATGGATTAATCTTGAGTCAAGTCATGGGCTTGTGCTTGAGACGCGTTGTTTGTTACTTCATGTGCGGTGTTGCTCGAGGGCTAACGTGGTCGATGACGGGACCGGAACTAGGTTCATGGAGGAACCGAGGTTCGAGACTAGGTTCGGGAGGAATCGAGGTCTTGGTGGTCAAGGATGTCATGCTTGGGCGTTGGGCCAGAGAACATGCATATGAAGGTGGTTAGTCACGTATGTGCAGAATTGGGTGATCATGCGTGCAAAGTTTTGGTTTTGGCCATGTTGGGTCAAGTTGAGATAGATCTGAACTCTTTCCATGTTGGAAGTGGAGTTGTATTCAATCTCTCTGTTCTTGCATGCGTGCAAGAGTTGTTTTTGGTCATGTTGGGCCAAGTTGAGATAGATACGAACTATTTCCATGTTGGAAGTAGAGTTGTATTCAATCTCTGTGTGTTTGCTCTGTATATAAATAGGGAGGTGTCCCCTGTTTATTTTTGAGCCAGTATTAGGTTTGTACTCTTGTGTGGGAGTACTTTAGACAAAAGAAATAAAGATAAATCTAGCAATCCAAGTATCTCTGTGTGGATGAGTTTTCTTGCGTGAGTTTTGTGATCATGACAAATGTGAAGAAAACAAATCAAGATTGATCGTGCATGCCTGCATCACGTCAACTAGAAGATTGATGATGATCTGGACATGATCTTGATTTTGGTGATTAGAAGATTGATCTGTGGCAACTGAAGCCCTCTCTGGTGTTTGGTCCGTCACAGCTTTGAAGGTGAAATTTGGTTTCCTCGTCATTAGATGCATTAGTCCAATTGCGAAGGTAATATCTATTGATCCGTACATCCGATTGGATTGATTCTTGTTGGGTTTGATTCATTATTGAATCTAGTTTCTACAGTTAAAATTTCATATCAATCCAACGGTTAGATCTTTGGCAATTCATGGTTGCCCAGATTGCTAACCTGGTCACCAAACAGTAGATCGCTAATTGGTTCAGTCATCTTGCGAAGGTCATATCTTTTGATCCGTAGATCCGATCGAGTTGATTCTTATTTTGTTCTCTTCGGAATTGAGTCTAGTTTATACAGTTAAAATTTCACATCAATCCAACGGTTAGATCTTCTGTAATTTGTGGTTGCCCAGATTGATGTCCTGCTCGCCCGACTGCTCGCGTGGTCGCCCGAGTTCAGTCATCTTACGAAGGACATAACTTTAGATCCGTAGATCCGATTGACTTGATTCTTTTTGTGTTAGCTGCGCAATTAAGTCTAGTTTCTACAGTTAAATTTTTACGTCAATCCAACGGCTGGATCTTTGGGAATTTCTATTTTAGTAGACAGGTATCGGTCTGCTCGCCCAGACCGCGCGTGCTCGCCCAACCTGCTCGCCCAAGTGCCAGAGTGCTCGCCCAAGTGTCCTACTCTCGTCCAGTGTTTCTACTGGTCGCCCAGTGCCCAAACTGGTCGCCCAAGTGTCTCATCGCCGCCAAGTGCTCTCATCGTCGCCAGTGCCCAAACTGGTCGCCCAAGTGTCTCTTCCGTCACCAAGTGTTTCATCGTTCAAGTGCCAAAAGTGCCAAGTGTCTCTTCAGTCGCCTCAAGTGCTCTACTAGTCGCCCAGGTGGTCATCTGGTCTCCAACTGCAAACTGGTCTTCAAGCAATTTGAGTTCAATTGGGGTGTTTGAAAAGTTTGAAAATTTGTTTTTAGCTTCGCGCAATCATTCACCCCCTCGATTGCTACATTAGTATATTTCGATCCTACAAGTGGTATCGAGCAAGGTTTTTCTAATTAATCTTAACGGTGATTAGAAACCGTAGTGATGGATAGGTATTCGACAAAACCTTGTGTTTTCGATGGTGTTGATTTTCGATTGGAAAGCGAAGATGGAGGCATACATTCAAGCTCGGGCTTTGCAATCGGGAGAAGGTGTACAAACCATATCAAGTTCCCGAGAATGATCAAGTCAATGAAACCAATCAAGCACAAGTTGAAGCGAATAGCGAGCACTAAATTTGATTATCCAAGGATTGGGAAGAAGTGACTTGATAGCGTGATCCATCTCAAGTGCGCATATGAGGTATGGAAATCTCTTTGTGATTATCATGAGGATCTAACACTATCAAAGAGGTTCGTCAAGACATTTACAAGAAAGAATACATGCGATTTGAGATGAAGCACGGTGAGTCACTAGATGATTTCTTTGCACGTTTCAATAAGATTCTTAGCAACTTACGTCTTTGTTGGAGTTTACTTTGATGAGGCTACTAATGCTAGACAATTGCTTGGTGCATTAGACATGTCTATTTGGGAAATGAAAGTTACATCCATTAGAGAATCAACTGTCATGAGTGATCTTACTGTAGATGTTCTTTTTTCTAAACTAAAAACTCATGAATTGGATGTTCTTGCTAGGAGGACTGATTATAAATCAATTGCATTAACCTCTCAATCTAGCATGTCTCAGAATAATGCTTCTTCAAGTTTTGCCTTGTCTTTCTTGTCTTCACTAACCGATGAACAGATTGAGGAATTCCCAGAAGAAGACTTGGCATCACTCTCTTCTCGTTTTAATAAAGCTTTGCAGAATGTGAGAATGAGAAAGAGAGTTGGTGGTGGCCCTCCAAGATGCTATGAGTGTGGTGATTTCAACCATATTCGTCCAAATTGTCCTAAACTTGCAGGAAAAGCATCAAGAGAAGAGGACAATGACAAAAGAAAAGAGAAGAAGAAGTTCTTTCCAAGCAATAGAAAGAAAAAGAGCTTCATCAACAGCAAAGTTGTCCACCGTGTCCTTTCCGCTCTTGAACAAGTCAATTTGAGTGATGTGGATTCGGAGAGCAGTGAAGATGATACAACAACTCCAAGCAAACATGATTTGACAGGGTTGTGTCTCATGGCTAGGAGTGATGTAAGCTTCACCGAGGACGATCATGATAGCGACTTTAATGAGGTAGAACCTTCTTACGATGATTTAGCTATTGCTGTTGCCCGTCTTGGAAAATTGCTTAACAAACGCGACAAGAAAATTAAGAAACATGATGTTCTTGTGGAATCTTTGCATGCTGAAATTGCTAGACTTAAATCTTTAATTCCTGATGGTGATGCTTGCAAATCATGTGACTTAATCTACAGTGAGCTTACTGTGCTTAGGAAAAAACATGTTTCTTTGTTAGAACAAGTCAATGCTGAAAAGAAAGAAAATGAGAAACATGTTAAAAATGCTAGCTGTTCAACTGTTGATTTGCATGATACAACTCATTGTTCTAAATGTGCTATACTGGAATTGAAGTTGCATGATGCAAATGCTAGGGTTTCTCAAATGACAGATGATATGCTCACTCATGAAGTTCTCTCATGCTCAACTTGTCGCAAACAGAAAGGAAAAGTGGACGTTCCATGTAATAACTGTTTAACTCTTTCTCGAAAGGTTGATTACTTGGAAAAATCTTTAGAACGGTTCACTTCAGGAAAGAAAAACCTAAACATGATTTTGGATCAATCAAAAGTCAGTACTCATCACAAAGGTTTAGGTTTTGATTCTTATGCTCATCATAAATCACATGCTCCAACTGTTGTGAAGACACTTGAAAGTGGAAAATTCGAAACTGTCAATGAGCCTAAGAAAACTGTTTTCAAGTCTGCTGGTGTGTTATCTTCTACTATGGAGAATGCAAATGTTATACATTCCTAAAGCTAAACATCATGTTAAGTACACTTGCACTCATTGTGGTAAAGATGGACATTTAGTAGATTTTTGCTTTAGGCTAGCCAAACAAAGAAAAGAAAGAAAAGGCTAAGGCTAGATCTAATTTCAGGAAGGCACATTTCACTCCTTATTTTGTGCCTAGGGTGATGCAAACACCTTTTGTTGCAAGAAACACGGGAAATGGCAAATCTGATTTTGTGAAGAAACATACTCGTGTTGTGCCTAGGGTGATGCAAACACCTTTTGTTGCAAGAAACACGGGAAAGGGCAAATCTGATTTTGTGAACAAGCATACTCGTGTTGTGCCTACTCATCGTGTGTCTCAGTACTGGATTCCCAAATGCTTTATTTCTAACTTGAAAGACTGAGGCCTCGACATCTTCTTGTGCTATGTAGGCTTTTCAGGATTGGGTTGGAGAACAGAAGCTTAGTGGATCTTGGTCTTTTGCAAGATGGGATCAAGACTTGGATGGTTCTCACCCTTGAGATGGTTTTCAAGAGGCATGTGCAATAATTCTTCATCTACTTTGTGAGCTATATTTTTTTCACTCATGTTCTTTACATTCACAGATATCTAATTGTGGCATGAGATGAAATGATTGTTCATATGCTCATATGTATCCTCTGGCATGTTCAATAATGTTATATCTTATATCATGCCTTTCTTGCTTTGAATTCACTTATCATGATTCATGCCTATGCTTAATTGAACATACCATGATAACTCAAGCTCTTGTATATCATCATCTCCTCTCTGTTGATCTCATTGGTTATCCATTTGAGAGGAGTTATTGGTTATTGTTGAAAATTCCTTTGGTTGCCTTTTGGGAGGTTTGTTCTTGATCTTTTGTTTTTAAAATATTTCCTTGGTGACAATTTTGTAGAAGGTTTTTAAGATGGTTGTTTTGAGGAGTACTTTGAAGTTTTTGTAATATTGTGTAGCATGCTTTTTGCTTCGTGTGTTTTTTAAATGAAAAACAAATTTTTTAAAAAAAACAGTAAAAGTACTGAGCATTGTATTTCATACACATATGTCATTTGAAGCCATGTTTATGCTACAAGGTCTTTGCAACTTCCTGTTTATACATATATGGTGTAGTTTATGTCATGACTTTTTAAATGGAATGACAACTTGAATTAAATCTTGTCATGGTTGAACTTTCTTGGCTATCTTGATCCTGTTCGAAAAAGGGCTAAATATGAAAGTTAAGTGCTAAAGCTCAAAAAGTGATTATTGATAAAAGCAAGATCAAGGTTATGTCTTTGTCGCACTTCTTCTTTTTGAGACGCATATCATTGCACTATGATATGAACTTGGAAGAGGTTGTGTATGACCAAACCATGAAACCTTAAGCTTGTGATTGCTTGGCATGGTTGAAAAGTAAAGGTGATGGTGCATGTAATTCCTTGCAATTGTTATTGTTGCAATCAAAGTAATGAATCAGTTTTTCAAAGCACAAATAAAAGTGCACAAAAATTCAATGTTTTCAGGTTTTAAGATTGTTGAGAAAGGGAGATCATGTCATGCAAAAAATCGTTAATAGTACTTGATTTCTAGTTATGCTTACTCTACATTGTTTATGTGTAGATTTGAGAGTGCAAATCTTGTTGATAGCATGACTTGGTGATCAAGTTGTTACATTTGTGCATGATTCATAATGCTCGATATAAAAAAAAAAGAAAACATCAACATAAAGGGGGAGAAGTTTCTCTTTTGCTCTTTTTTTGCATTCTTGATGAATCCATTGTCAAAGGGGGAGAAAGTTTGGAGTCAAAGGGAGAAACTTTTGGTCACACATTGCACATTCACACACACATTTCTTCTTTCTGTTAGGGGGAGTCTTTCTTTTTGATAAGGGGAGATTTCTTTTTAGATAGGGGGAGATTTTTGTTCTTTGTAGGGGAGATTTCTCTCTCTGTCTTTTGGTCACTTTACTTCTTTTAAAAATGGTGTTGCCAATGTTTTCATCAAGGGGGAGATTGTGAGATCATGTGATGAAAAATTGGTTGAATAGCGAAATTGGCATTGTAAAGTGATTTTGGTTATGGCATGTGTGGTGCTTGTGCATGTGCTATGTTGAGATGATTATCATCTTTGGTGATAGCATGATGGAGTTTTGCTTAATGCAATGCACTTTCGTGTGAGTGGTTGCATGGATTAATCTTGAGTCAAGTCATGGGCTTGTGCTCGGACGCGTTGTTTGTTACTTCATGTGCGAGTGTTGCTCGAGGGCTAACGTGGTCGATGACGGACCGGAACTAGGTTCATGGAGGAACCGAGGTTCGAGACTAGGTTCAGGAGGAATCGAGGTCTTGGTGGTCAAGGATGTCATGCGGGCGTTCGGGCTAGAGAACATGCATATGAAATTTGGTTAGTCACGTATGCGGCAAAGTGGGGCGATCATGCGTGCAAAGTTTTGGTTTTGGCCATGTTGGGTCAAGTTGAGATGAATCTGAACTCTTTCCATGTTGGAAGTGGAGTTGTATTCAATCTCTCTGTTCTTGCATGCGTGCAAGAGTTGTTTTTGGTCATGTTGGGCCAAGTTGAGATAGATACGAACTATTTCCATGTTGGAAGTAGAGTTGTATTCAATCTCTGTGTGTTTGCTCTGTATAAATAGGGGGAGGTGTCCCCTGTTTATTCTTGAGCCAGGTATTAGGTTTGTACTCTTGTGTGGGAGTACTTTAGACAAAAGAAATAAAGATAAATCTAGCAATCCAAGTATCTCTGTGTGGATGAGTTTTCTTGCGTGAGTTTTTGACAGTCGCACAGTGTGAAGAAAACAAATCAAGATTGATCGTGCATGCCTGCATCACGTCAACTAGAAGATTGATGATGATCTGGACATGATCTTGCTTTTGGTGATTAGAAGATTGATCTGTGGCAACTGAAGCCCTCTCTGGTGTTTGGTCCGTCACAGCCTTGAAGGTGAAATTTGGTTTCCTCGTCATTAGATGCATTAGTCCAATTGCGAAGGTAATATCTCTTGATCCGTACATCCGATTGGATTGATTCTTGTTGGGTTTGATTCATTATTGAATCTAGTTTCTACAGTTAAAATTTCATATCAATCCAACGGTTAGATCTTTGGCAATTCGTGGTCGCCCAGATTGCTAACCTGGTCACCAAACAGTAGATCGCTAATTGGTTCAGTCATTTTGCGAAGGTCATATCTTTTGATCCATAGATCCGATCGAGTTGATTCTTTTTTTATTCTCTTCGAAATTGAGTCTAGTTTATACAGTTAAAATTTCACATCAATCCAACGGTTAGATCTTCTGTAATTTGTGGTCGCCCAGATTGATGTCCTGCTCGCCCGACTGCTCGCGTGGTTGCCCGGGTTCAGTCATCTTACGAAGGACATAACTTTAGATCCGTAGATCCGATTGACCTGATTCTTTTTGTGTTAGCTGCGCAATTAAGTCTAGTTTCTACAGTTAAATTTTCACATCAATCTAACGGCTGGATCTTTAGGAATTTCTATTTTAGTAGACGGGTATCGGTCTGCTCGCCCAACCTGCTCGCCCAAGTGTCCTACTGCTCGCCCAAGTGCTCTACTGGTCGCCCAGGTGCCCAAACTGGTCGCCCAAGTGTCCTACTGCTCGCCCAAGTGCTCTACTGGTCGCCCAAGTGCCCAAACTGGTCGCCAAGTGTCTCTTCGCTCGCCAAGTGTTTCTCTGGTCGCCAAGTGCCCAAACTGGTCGTCCAAGTGTCCTACTGGTCGCCCAAGTGCTCTACTAGTCGCCCAGACTGGTCTACTGGTCTCCCAACTGCGTAAACTGGTCTTCAAGCAATTTGAGTTCAATTGGGGTGTTTGAAAAGTTTGAAAATTTGTTTTTAGCTTCCGCGCAATCATTCACCCCCTCTCTGATTGCTACATTAGTATATTTCGATCCTACAAGTTCCATCCACTCCCGAATCCCAAAATAAAACATCAGTTATTTTTAAAAACCAAAACCAAGTCTACCAGTATGAAAGCATTCTTCGCTTTGCCTTTGACCGTAGGCACGCTATTCGAATAGTTTTAACTCTGCAGAGGTGTACAGCTTTACCCACAAGACATGATCATCTCCTTAGTGCCACGTGATTAACACACTTCCTTTGGCGTCTTAAGCAGAGAGATCATGACAAGGCCTTTACAATGTATACACCTAACCCGACTCACCCGCGAGGTTTTCTCGCTATTAGGGTTCCATCTCACCGATATAGAGGCCCCTCTTGCGCCGTGTGTGGGAAAATACGACTTGCCTCCATCCAAGCACCCACATTCCACACCGCCCGGTGAGTCTAAGTTAGGTTTCTACAAATTATTCAACCGGTCGAGCCCATATTGACATGTGGTTGCACGGTAATGCTTAGAATGGACAGTCATAAGCGTCGGTCCTTAAATTGATTAGGGCGACCTTCACAAACCAAAACCAGTGCTCCATTCGCACTCACAGCAGCAATAACCTTGCTACAGTTTTGATAAAACACGTTTCAACAACATTTTGGAATTTATCCCACCATAGGCATTTTGATCAACATTAATCCTAAGCACAGTCTAACATACTAAACAAGGTTAATCACATGATACATGATTTCATGATTGAATCTTAAGGTTACAACGGCATGGTAATCAAACAGCAAGGATGTCATTTCAAAATGGGTATAACTACATCCTATATTTTAACATCATCATTTTATATAAATAACCATGCAAGTTGTAAACTTTTTATAAAACAGTTGCAAACAATGGGATCAACATGTGTCAAGGAGACTTACCTTCGTCGACGAGATGCGATGTGCTGCACTAAAATCTTCTTCCTTAAATGCATTTACGGCCCGCTTCTCGACTACGCGCAAAACGGTGCACGAAATGAATAAAATAAAACAGAAACTAAAAATTATAATAAAAAGGCTGGCAGATAGAGGATGAATTTAGATGAATTTAGCAATTTGAATCACTCGATTCGGAGTTACGACGGAAAAGATATGAGCATTTGAATTCTCAAAATCCTGAAAATTGAAAAACCGAGGAATATTCCGGAATCTTTCTTTTTCTCCGATTTGATTTTCTGTCTCTCTTGCAAGCGGGCCCCACTTGTCATAGACTCAAGCCTCTTCTCCATTGCTCAGACAGAGAAAGAACAAGGAACGAGAACGATGGTGGAACAAGGCGTCGGCGAGAGGACTTCATGGGGTGGGGCTCACCGCATGCGTGATCTGACGTGGCCATTTGGCGTCAGGTAAAGTGGCGCCAAATGTGGCTGATGGCAAAGGCAGGTGGTATGTGGCTATGGCGTATGGCGGGAGCGGCGTGTGGATCGGTGTTAGCGCTGGTGACGTGTGGTGGCCACGGCCGGTGAAAGTGAGGTCTGGGACAAGGCACGGGGGCAACGATTCCGGCGACGCCAAAAACAGGCCAATGGCATGACGGTCAAAACAACTCTAAAACGCGAAATTTCTCCAAACTAAGGTGAGCACGGGATAGCTAGCATCAAGGGGAGTATATGGTTGCAAGGAATTGAATTGGTTCACACCCAAACAGAAGAAATCGACGACAAACGGAACGACGACCGACGATGAACAAACTCAAAATCCGGGGTCAAACTGAAACGAAAATCAAATACGATTGAATGGTTGTGATCACGGAGGCAAATGGCACAAAGTGACGCGGTTGATTTACCTAGAAATTCACCGGAGCAAAAGATGGCACAAAGTGGCTGGCTAGAGGTGGAAGAAGCATGAACAGTGATGCCATATGTCACCTCCTCATTGGCCAATGAATAGTGTTTCAACAAAAGCGCGCGGGATAAAATAGTAAAAAGGGTTTAAAAATCCTGGAAAAATTCCTAAAAATATCAGAGAATATTTTCAACCCAATAAAATTGGTTTCACTGAATTTGGAAGAATTTTGGAATTTAGACAATTCCGAGACGAATATACTAAATTTGATGAAAGGCCGCGAGAGATAAAATAACGAAGAGATTCGAAAAATCTTGAGAAAATTCCTAAAAATGTTTTGGAATATTTGAAACCTAATGCAATAGGTTTCGAGATTTTTGGAGAATTTTGGGATATAGGTGGAATTTCGAGTAAGGACCGGAATTTGAAATTTTGATTTTGCGGACGGTAAAGGATTGAACTTTAATTTCAGAAGAATATGGATGCCAGGTTAAATATAACACCGAGGAAGATCCAAATTTTGAATTTAATTATTTTAAATTAGCTTTTAGCAGAAAACCCGAAATTGGGGATGTTACTAGTTGAATTTAATTATTTGAAATTAGCTTTTAATTTCAAAAGGATTGTTATATGGAATTTTAAATAGTAAAATTGCTAGATGAAATATAAATAGTGAGAATTGCTAGTTGAATATTTAAATAATGAAAAATGGTAGATGGATTTTCCAATAATGAAAGTTGTAAGATACATAATTATTTAGAAATATATCCTTATATTCAATTATATGCTTATTTGATGTATATTAATTTTATTTAATAACGCTACATAACAAAATGAAATGAATAAATCTTCTAAATAATTAAAAATGCTAGATGGATATTTAAATAGTGAAAAAGGTTTGATGTATTTTAATATAGGCAAAATTACTATATGTATTTTTAAATCTAATCATTTACAATTATATTGTTATTTGCAGTTATATGCTTATAATGTGTTTATCATTTTAATTAATTAGCACTGCATGACTAATGCAAAGAATAAATTATTTTGGTATCATTTATTGATATACTGAAATGTAGTTCGATATAATTAACTGTAGATGGACCAAAGGTGGATGTATGACACGGACCGTTGTGGTCCAGAGTTCTTTAATGGTGTGACTTGTTTTCTGAATACGGCTACGGCACATAAGTCGAGGAACTTGGCGGACTATATGTGTTGTCCATGCATTGATTGCAAAAATGAGAAGCTGTTTTCTAACATAGAGTCGATACGTGCACACTTGCTTCGAAGGGGTTTCATGGCTGCTATATCTGTTGGACCGAGCACGGTGAAGATGATATTGTACATGAAGGGCAACACATTAATGAAGATGATAGAAATAACGATATGACGGCGGTGAAAGATACGTTCATTGATAGCCACGAAGATGATCTAGATCAAATGTTGCGTGATGGGGAGGGAGACTTCACGAGTGAAAAGGGAGTTTCAAAAGTTCCAGCGTATGGTAGAGGACTCTACAACACCATTGTACCCCGAATGCAAGGAGGAGCACAAAAAGCTGCATACTGTGCTTTCACTACTACAGTTGAAGGAAAGCAATGGTTGGTCCGATAAGAGCTTTACTGAGTTGTTATGTCTCTTGGGGGACTTGCTTCTAGAGGGTAACATGTTGCCTGCAACTACGTACCAGGCCAAGCAGGTTGTCTACCCGTTGGGCCTGGAAGTACAAAGAATATACGCATGTCCAAACGATTGCATATTATATCGCAATGAGTTTGCAGACTTGGATGCCTGTGTTGTTTGCAAAGCAAAACGGTATAAGGGCAACGATGATGATATCTAGAACGATGATATCAGGGTGAAGCGTAAGAAGAAGAGATGTCCCCGTAAGGTGGTGTGGTATTTTCCTATAATCCCCCATCTGAAGCGATTGTTTGGGAACAAAAGGTATGCCCAATTGCTACGATGGCACGCCGAAGAGTATAAGAAGGATGAAATGCTCAGACACCCTGCTGATTCTGTGCAATGGAGGAACATCGACAGAAAATATAAGAAGCACTCTGCATAGGATGTGAGGAATATAAGGTTCGGGTTGAGTACAGATGGGGTGAATCCTTTCGGCAACATGAGTAGTCATCATAGTACTTGGCCGGTGACTTTATACATCTACAAACTTCCTCCTTGGCTTTGCATGAAGCGAAAGTACATTCTGATGCCACTACTGATCCAAGGGCCTAGGCAACCCGGCAATGATATCGATGTGCACCTCAAACCATTGGTTGAAGATCTTATAATATTGTGGAGCGATGGTGTACGGATATGGGATGAGTATAAAAGAGAGAACTTTATCCTACAGGTATTGTTGTTCGTAACCATCAATGATTTCTCTGCTCTTGGCAACTTCGTCGGCCGCATACAACAAAAGGCTTCAACGGATCGCCCGAGGCTTGGATGATCTGACTAGCCGATGGTCAAGAACTGTCGAAAAATGGCTTACATGCGGCATCATAGGTTTCTCCACAAGGATCACCCATACCGCAATAATAAGAGAGCTTTTGACGGGACAAAGGAGACTGCCTTTGCTTCGAAGAATCACACTGGGAAACAGATATTTGCTGCCGTAAAAGATCTTACAATTATTCACGGAAAGGGAGCCGGCAGTACATCTATCCCGAGTTCCTGGGATAAGGCTCCTTTGTGGAAAAAGAGATCAGTATTTTGGATTCTACCTTATTGGCAACACTTGGAAGTTCGATACGCAATCGACATCATGCACATAGAGAAGAACGTGTGAGATAACTTGCTTGGTATCTTACTGGACATACCTGACAAAACGAAAGATACACTCCAAGCACGGATGGACCTCAAAGATATGAAACTCAGGAAGGAGCTGCATCATGAAGAAATGGATACAGGCAAAAAGTACCTTCCCGCAGCCTGCTACACTCTGAACAAGAAAGAGAAAATTAGCGTTTGCGAATGCTTGCACGGAGTCAAAGTTCTGTCTGGTTACTCTACTAATATAAAGAGACTAGTCTCAATGAAAGACTTAAAATTAATTGGCATGAAGTCTCATGATTGCCACGTGATGATGACACAGATACTTTCAATTGCAATTAGGGGTGTTCTGCTAGAGAAAATTCGAGACCCAATTATCAAGTTGTGTTCATTCTTCAATGCAATTTCACAGAAGTCCATCGATCCGTTAAAACTAGATAAGCTGTAGGAAGACGTGGTCCACACTTTGTGTAGGCTTGAGATGTGTTTCTCTCCATCTTTTTTTGATATTATGGTCTATCTCATTGTTCACATTGTGAAAGAGATACGGATTTTTGGTCCCGTATTTCTACATCAGATGTACCTTTTCGAGAGATTCATGGGGGTTATAAAGAAATATGTTCGTAACCAACATCGACTGAAAGGTTTGCATTACCGATGGCTGGGGAACCGAGGAGGTCATTGAGTTCTACGTCGATTGTATGGATCTCAAACCAATTGGTGTGCTCAGATCTCAAAGATGAGGAGGCTACTTGAGTTTGGTATTTAAATTTTACATAACTATAGAAGCTCATATCCCCTGGTAATTTTTTAAGAATTTTTAGAACTTATACATATATTTTTCTTAGATTTGTATTGCCAAATAACTAAAAAACTAAATGTAAATATTGTGAAAATTTTAAAAATTACCATATGTAGGAGATATGAGGTTTACACTCCTATAAAATTTGAATGCCAAACTCAATGGTAATTTTATATCTTTCAAATGCATCGAGTTTGGTATTCAAATTTTACAGAGATGTAAAAACTCACATTCCCTCCCTATGGTATTTTTTAAGAATTTTTTAAAACTTATACATATAGTTTTTATGGACTTTATTGCCGAATAACTAATATGTGCAGAATATACTAAATATGTAGTTACATGCAGTTCGGCTAAAGAAATGAATCAAGTAAATGATAGTAAAACAAAACATATTACGTCAGTAGACGGTAGTAAGGCATAACACATCGTGTCATCATTTCACCATAAAGCACATATATGACTATTCTATGGTTCCAGTATATAGTAGTAAATTTAAGCTATTCAAATAGTAATACTACATAATAGATATAGTAAAATTTGTCAATCTGCTTATGTTCGTAACATAGTAACTACTGTTTATCCATCTAGTAATAGTGTCCAAATGAAATAGTAACCGAGCCATACATTACTATCTTATTTACTACATTTTACTATAAGACAATGAAACATAATTACTTTCAATCAATGACGAAGTCAAACTACTAAAAAAATATGTTTTGTAGTTTGTACATGTATTTGTTCATTCTTTATTTTAGCCATAACTTTTTATTCGTAGCACCGATTCACGAACAGTTTTCATCAGTAGATTAATCACGACGAGAGGAAGAAAATGATATAAGTCTCACTAATAAATATTAAATTAATGTTCATTTAGCAGAATTTATGAAAAGTTTATTACCGAAACTTATATTGTATTATTCCTCTCATCGTCAGTAATCTATCGGTGAAATTTGTTTGTGAATCGAAGCTACAAATAAAAAGTTATGGCTAAACAAAGAAAAACAAATTCATGTTCAAACTAGAGAACACATTTATTAGATAGTTGGCCATGATTCCGATGTAGTAATAGCATCATTAGTTCTTTATAGTAAGATGGAGTGAACAAGGTACTAAAAGTTAGTGTGTAAAATAGTAAAAAGCAATTACCGATTCTACACAAATAAGTCATTTTAGTAGTAAAATTCTATAAAAATATATTTATAAGTTCTAAAAATTCTCAAAAATTACTATACAAAGGGAATGTAAGATTCTACAGCTCTGTAAATTTTGAATACCAAACTCAGTCATATTTGAAAGATATGAAATTGACAAGCGCTAGTCAATGATAAATAGTAAATTTGTCATTTATACATCTTTAAAATGTGATTAAGTTTGGTATTCAAATTTTACAGAGCTATAGAAGCTCATATCCCCAACTTAGGGTAATTTTTTGACAATTTTTCATAACTTGTACATATAGTTTTTAAAGACTTTTATTATTAAATGACTAAAAAACTATACGCACAAGTTATGAAAAATTCTCAAAAACATACCATACGTAGAGGATATGAGCTTCTATAGCTCTATAAAATTTGAATACCAAATACAGTTGCATTTTATAGATATGAAATAGACGAGCGCTAATCAGTGTTGAATTGTAAATTTGTCATTTACATATCTGTCAAATGTGACTGATTTTGGTATTCAAATTTTACATGACCGTAGAAGCTCACATCCCCTACCTACGTTAAATTTGTAAGAAATTTTCAAAATCTATACATATAGTTTTCATGAACTTTTACTACCAATTAACTGATCTGTGTAGGATTAATCCAATTATCCTAGATGATAGCAATTTTTAGTTGTAGATGTAGTAATTTTATGTTGTACATGTAGTAATTTATGTTGAATATCTAAATATGGGATATAGACATGCACCAGAAACTCAAAGACTGTACTATATATGCTCAAGCAAGCATCTGAAAACTCTAGATATCGCGGGCCTAATTCTATAGGATAAGATATACACGGAGGGGGTATCTCCATATAGGGAAGGAATCGATTGTTTTCCCATTATGAGGGAACTAACTCGAGTATGTCTGATATTCAGAGAAGTTTGGATATGCTGCAAAGACCATGCAACGATGGACTCCTCATCGATTATGATCTAGTATCTTAAATTGACTATAACTCGACCTGAGGTAAGGCTACCTCGACTATGTAAAGACGGGGGTAGCATCCCTAGAAAGGACAAGCAATTCTCAGAGAAGCAATTCTCAGACTACAAGCCATCCAGAGCTAGACAAGTAAGAAGACCTTTTTGAGCAGAGCATCCAGAGGCGGCGAACTGCGCTTCGTCAATCCTTAACTGTAGCTTATCCACCCCCCTAAGTTTAATCTTCATTGTACTTAGAGTTAGGCGTCCTGCTTTGTACTCTATTCATCGACTCTATACATCATCCACACAGGAGTAGGGTGTTACTCCATCCGGGGGTGCAAACCTATCTACATTGTTTGACTCAGATTTTATGCCTGACTTTGCTAATCCGAAGGTACCCGAAGTTATAAGTTTATTATCGATTTCTAACCTTCAACAATTTCTTTTACCAGTGTAACATCCCAAAATTTTCCCTTAATATTTGTTTTATTGCTATTTCTGCATTTTATGATTTCTCTAAATTTATTAGATTTTTTCGAATTTATTTGAATATATTTTAAATTATGTATTTTGGCCTTTGTGAAAACTAATTATTTATAGATAAAATTAAAATAAAGTTTTAGTAAAAATATTTTATTTTGGTTCAAAATGTCTCAAAGTATTTATGAGAATTTTCTTAGATTTTTTGTGATATTTATATTGCCTTAAATAAAATGATCTATTTTTTAGAATTAAATTAAATCGAAAAGCGTTCAGAAAATTAATAAACAGTAATGGGCCGAGCCCATATACTGTGCGCACTTGGCCTATGAATGTGCGACCTAATCATTCAGAGCCGTTGGATTTCCATCCAACGATCGCATTCCAGGCCGAAACCCTAGCCGATCTCTTGTGTTCGTTCCATGGACGGCTCAGATGGTATCGCCGTTGTGCACATTGTGACCGTTGATCTTCCACGTGGATGGTTGAGAGGAGTTCGCCTCTGAAACAACACTGGAATCCGCCGCCAGTACGTCGTCGCCGCCGTATAACCTAGGAGTCCGTGTAGGGCGCAATATACAGGGCTATTTAAGGGATGGGTAGACTCCCGAGGATCGCCGCAAAACCCTGCACCTTTTTCCCCAAGAATCGTCGGCCGAGAAGTCATGAGAGCAGAGAAAAAGCTTGCCGGAGTTGTGGGGGAGAGGTGGTGGTTTGTTTTGAGTGCACCTCCCAGTTCGTGAGTTCAAGGGCTATCGGATCCGTGCCTTTCCGCATCAGATCTGCGCCGAAACCGCCGTGTTCACCATCGTCTTCTTCAAGTGCGGTGAGACCTCATCGTTCCGCTGCCGTGCATCTCCACCGTTGTCCGCCACCATCCAATTTACCGTCAACCGCCCAGATCCTGTCGCGTCACGATACGTTCACCATCGTCCGATTCGGTGAGGCCTCGTGGATGGACACCATGTGTTGATCATCAGCAAGCGACGCAGTAGCCAATCGATCTTTGCCGCGTGGCCAAATCGATGCAGGCCATTAAACCACAGATTTGCAGTTCAGATCGAGTCGTCGGGTGCCCTAAACACGCGTTGACACGTGTCGTGCGGAGCGGTAAGCCGTGAGCCAGGTCTATGGTAGACCAGAGGAGGTTCTGTGGACCGAGTGCATGGACTGAAGCCACGTGTTAGCCGCTGGTTGGCTCGGTTTGGCGCTGACATCAGCATTGCGCAATAATACGAATTTTCTTTATAAAAATAATTCAGTTTATTATTTGATTTTCTAATTTTTAGATTTTTATGATTTTTGAATCTTCTGAGAGCTCGTTCTCCCTCATACGAACTCCGATTGAAGTGATTCAAATTTTTAAAAATTTGTAAAATTGAGATATAGCTAATGGTGAATTTTATTTGATTTTTAGAGTTTGTTTGCTCTCTATTTTGGTATTTATTTGCCTCTCTCCTTCGTTTCGCGTAGACGTTAAATTGGGCAACGCATTCGGGGAAGATCTATCAACCCAAGACCAAGGTCTAGAGAAGAAATAAGGGCTTTCCCAAGGTAAGTTGTGCTTTGATCATGTTGAACCCATGTTTATAAAGTTGCTATTTTGATTTACAATATTGCATGTTATTTCATGTGTATAAATGCTTTCAATCTAGTTTGGGACTTAGCTATCATACCAAATTGATCTATACCCTACCTTGTCATTTGTATGTCACAATCTATTTCTCACCCTAGATTGGTTCACTATAGTTGATGAATATTAAAGTCAACGGGATGGTTAGAACGTATTAGCTTGCTTAACCACGCCACGTCATCACATGAATATGAACCATTGATTATTAATCTTGACTAACGGATTATGGAACAATGATGTAAACTTGTGTGTCGTGTGGTCACACAAAAATATTGAGTTGTGGTGGCGAGGAGGTCACGCAACGATGTTGATTTGTGGATAGCACGTGGTGCTTGGTGGGTTGGTAATCATTTAGATCGGAGCAAGTGGCAAGGGCAAGTGTGTCAGGGTGGGCCCGATGGGTAGAGGGTATGTGCAAGTCTTGTTTTGATCACCCTAAGGATTTAACCTTGCAAACCTTTGACTTGAGTCAATCATGCAACCACATGTCTGTTATGGGGCAGCCTAGCTGACTAATTTGCAATGTCTTAGCTTTAGTACTACTAGTGGTGGTGTGAGACCCAGGTAGTGGTAACCAGTCCTCGCACAGGGTGGCTCACATGGCACAAGAGGGGGGCCCTGGATGCGGTAACCAATCCCACCAGTGTTGAAACCTCAGCGGGTAGTACTGGGTTAAGACAAGGCACTGTAAAGGTTTGTCATGATTTCTCTACCGGCACATCAAAGGAAGTGTGCTAAATGGCCAGGCACAAAGAGATTATCATGTTGTGTGGGTAAAGTGCATAGCCTCTGTAGAGTGTAAAATCTATTCGAATAATCGTGCTCGTGGTATTGAGCAAAGCTCGGGAATTACAGTCAAGGGTTAGACTTTTGCATAATAAAACCTGGGTTGGATGGTAGGTTGCCATGAGAGGTTGAATTTTGACTTAGGACTGGAAACTTGAGAAACACTGAATCTATCTATTACTGTTATTTGTTTAACTGTCTTTTCAATCTATTTATTGTATTTGTTCATAAATGTTGCTTTACTGCAAAATAGCCATTGTTAGCCATTCCTTTGGAATAAGCCCTGCATATAGTTATGTTAGAATTGCATTATGTGCATAATTTGTTAAGTTCTTTAAGTACTCACCCTTGCCATCCGCAACATCATCAGTTGAGGAGCCTACATCAGTTGAGGAGCCTACATCAGTGCTAGAGGAGAAGTACCATGAAGAGACGAATGTTTAGGGTGCGAGTCTTGTCAGTTGCATGTGGTATACTGATCAGAGGTTATCTAAGTCTTCATTTTGCTGCAGTTCAATTTGTTGTTTAGCCTTGCGAGGCAAAGTCATGTAAGTTGACCATAAGGTCGTACAGCTAGTAATATTCAATATATGATGCCTTTTATTTTATTTCCACTGTGTATGATTGTGATATTTACTGATGTTGAGCCTGTGTGCACTAAGCGTGATCTGGACTAGTGCAAGATATACACGAGGGTCGGATTTACATATTGGTCCGACAACCACCGATCAATGAGGAAGGAGAAGGGAGAAGTAAGGAGGGTGAATACCTGGCCTATTAATGTGAAGGTCTATGTGGCTTATGTAGAGTGGTGATGGGATTAATCCCACATCTTGCATAAAGTGAGTTGTAGTAGTATACAATACCTGTTGGGTCCAAACATAGTACCTACGGGTTAACCCTATTATAAGAAGCGAAAACAAAGTGTAAGTGGGGTGCCATGTGTCCACGAGTCCACCCCATAAGTGGGCTGGGCATTGACCAAAATTTGAGCCAGAGTGTTATAGATGGTATCAAAACATCGACCTTCGCTACATAGGCGCGTGTGGGATGGAGGTGCGGGCATATAGTGCATGGAGCATGTAGACTCAGAATGGTCACATGGCATGGCATATTTGCCAGCACTAGACGCATGCCCATGCACTGAGGGGTGGTCTTAGGTATCTCCTATTTATACGGTGTGCTACTGAGAGTGTTAGACCTTAAGGTGTGAGTGCAATATCTCGACCTATTAATGTGAAGGTCTATGTAGCCCATATGGAACAGTGATGGGATTAATCCCACATTTGTTGCATAAAGTGAGCTGTCGTAACATATAATACTTATTGGGTCCAAATATAGCAGCTTCGGGTTAACCTTTTTACACAAAACAAGAACGAAAGTGTAAGCGGGTTGCTACGTGTGCATGGATCTGCCCCATATGTGGGCATTGAGCGAAATTTAGGCCAGGGTGTTAACCTTCAAGAAAAGTTGATGGGGGTGAAGTCCAACCTAGGGAATTGTAGCGGTGCTCAGGGAACTCGGGGATGGTCTTAGGAGCTAGCGTTGCTAAGGGTTTCGAGGGCCAACTGAGCAGGAGGAGATCGAATCTAGTGTTGGAGACGACAAACTCTGGGGCGAGGCTGGAGGCGGCAACAGAGGTGATCTGGATCACCCTTGCCCTATCATTTGGAACGCCTCTACCCTATCGCATCGGGAGCGAAGGGTGTGAACGGGTACATGATGGGACACAGGGGAGGGGGTGGGTAACTAGATGACATTTTGAAGGTAAAATAGCACAACTTCAAGGAGTATTTTACGGGAATCTACTGGAAGGGGTTCTCCTCCTCGCTAGTTCATTTTCGGGTCTACTCCTAGTGAGAAGTAGAATCGGCTGTTTTTTAGAAGTAGAGTGTTTATAGTACAACTTATGATAAGAAGAAGAAGCTAAGAGTAGAAGTTGTACCGAACAAGCCTTAAGAAATTGGGGATGCTTCCAGCTTTGCCACATGTTGAATATTGTTGACTTTTTCAGATTTGTCGTTTGTTTATCTGTCAATTACATTGATCTCGATCTTGTGCAGTCACTACTCACGGAACGTACTCTGCGACAAAATAAAAGCGGTAGTCCGAATGAACTGGGAAAATAAAAACAAAAACAGCACCTACCTCTCGAAAACCAAAAACCTGTACATGTTTGGATCGACAACCTGCAGCCTCTTGTTATTTGTTCACTTCTAGAGGATGTACTGTTAACTAAAAGGTAAGCCTTTAAGCTATTGTACCATTGTCTACTATAAAACCTGAGTATATGATTGTTTACTTAACTTTTTAGAAGTACTCTTGTACTACAATATTATGTGATAGTTAGAGTGCACTTTTTCTTATAAAAGATCAGATATTTTATGAGAAAACAAAGGATATTGATGTAAGATATAACTACATCAAAACAAGCAAAATAAGAACTAATGATAATTCAGCTGATATATTGACAAAATTAATTCCTTCCACTAAGTATGAGTTTTGTTCGGACTTAATTTGTATCACTCGCTGGTGTACCGCTAAGTGTTGATGTTGATTTGATCGAAAGAGTCTATTGTATTCTTTGACTACACGAGGAAATTCGGTTCAAGGTGCACATCATTGTTTTGTGACCCAAATTCCTATAGTGTCCGTACCGGATATGGACGTTGAGCGGGGCAGCACTAGGTCTATGTGCCAAGCTGTGTTTAGGGTTGTAAATGAGTTGAACTCGAGCGAGACTGAGCTAAGTTTGAGTTGTGGTTCGAGTCTCGACTCAGACTCGAGCTCGGCTCAGTCTCGAGCTTGGCTCGACTAGACTCGAGCTTGGCTCGACTAAGCTCGATAAACTTGATAAGCTCGAATAAGCTCGGTTATTCTGTAAGTTCGGTAGGTTCGGTAACAAGCTCGAGTAAACTCGGCTCGAGGAAGCTTGGTAACAAGTTCGAGAAAACTCGACTTAAGAAAGCTCGGTTCAGGTTCGAGTAGACTTGCGAACTATTCGAGCTCGGTTTGGTTAAGCTCGTGAGTTTGAACTCGAGTTCGACTCGTTCGGAGCTTAAGTAACTCGCGAGTCTCGAGCTTTTTTTATAGCCCTTGCTGTGTTGATGTGTATTCGTGATTCATGTGCCTTACAAATAATTATTACACAAGTGCATGTAATTCTTCGTAGTATTTCATCTTAAGAGTAGTTTTTTTTTTTTAACTCTGAAATGTAAACGTGGACTTCACTAGCCGGTCGGTCGATTGTAATAATGTCATAATGAGACGGTTTGTCAGTCGCTCATGAGTTGATTTCAAATCGAAGAATACTGGGAAAAATGTTTTCTACCTTCTATTCATATTTACCGAATTATCGCACGGTGTATTTATTCTACTGTCTTTTAATTAGTTGATTACTTAATGTACAAAAAAAATGACTGTTTATATCTAAGATCTGGGATCCCGTTACGACACATGGCGCTTTATCCTACCTTTATTAAACTTGGCAAGATTGCCGGCATATGCTGCGTTTGAGCCGAGCCGGCGGCTCGGCTCGAGCCGGCCGGCCGGCTCGGCTCAAATTTTTTTTTACGTTTCAGTCCTTTCAAAAATTACAAACAGGTCCTTCGTGATTTTTTGAGAGAGAAGATTTTTCCCTCAAAATTTACGTTCGGGTCCCTCCTGCGCTATTTTTCGAAAAGAACCTCCCGTTAGATTTAAATCGCGAATAAGCCCTTTTCTAATTTTTAAGGATAGCGGATAGGTCCAAAAAAGTAACATTCAGGTCCTTACTCGTTACGTTTAGGTCCTTTCTCCATTTTTTTCGGAAAAAATGTTTTCGTCGCTAGAAATATGTGTGCGGCTCTATCTCTAGACTTTTTCCCCATCTCGATTTCCCATCTCGATCTCTAATATTTTTTAAAGCGTGTATTATTACTCAGCGAACGCGTAGAGTGTTAGACTCCGTAAAAAAAGGTTGTCGTCTCTAATAATTTTTCGCACTTTTCCCTCTGGACTTTTTCCCCGCCGCGGTTTTCCAGCTCGGCCTCCAATATTTTCCAAATAATTCGTCGAAGTAGATATTTCTACACCTCTGTCTCTCTATTTTTTCCCCACGTTTCGCTCATTATTTTGGCGATTTAAGAAATAAAACGTTCTCGGGAAAAAAAAGAAATTTTTTCTACGAAAAAATGTCACGCGGAACGCAGATGCGTTTTTGTTTTTTCAACCGTTTCGCGTGTTTCTTTGAGATTTTTTTAGCAAACACCGACGGGAAAAAACCGAAATTTTTCACGCGAAAAAAAAACGCACGCGGCGTATACGCCGCGCATACTATCCTAGTTAGTGCGAAAGCCACGCGCTCACTCGCACGGAGCACTCGCCACGCCTCGCCTCCCTCCGACCGCTGCAACGGCCTTCATGCCGCGATGTCGGCACGGCCGCTCCCTCCTTCTCCTCCGGCGAGCCCTCCTCGCGGCCGCCGTCTCCGCCGCGGCCCTCCTCCTCCTCCTCTACCACGACGGCCCTAAACCCCCCAAACCCTCCTCTTCGTCCCCCGCCTTCGCCTTTTCCGACGAGCTACCCGCCCAGCCTCCCCCCGCGACGGAGGGCTCGGAGGAGGCGGCAGCGGGATCGTTCGGCGGCGGGGCCACGTGTGCGACGGTGGAGAGGATGGGGGAGGAGGCCGCTGGCTGGGGCTCGCCGGAGGCGGCCAGCCTCCGGGTCCGCGAGCTGATCCGGCGCCACTTCCTGCTCCACGGTGCGTACTCCGATCCTCACGAAGCTGACCAGCTGGATGTAATGCTTCGATCTTGAGTGCTCTCCTATCGTGTAGGTTCGTCGCTAGGCGCAATTTTTATTATCATCGATTATTTTAGGTACATCGAATTATTTTTCCTTGCCTACATACTTTTTACGTGAAAGAACTGAGGCCCCGGTTCAATTGATTCATTGCATTACTGACGTGCCGCATGAATAGTACGTATCAAGAAAGCAGCATAAGGACATTTTTTCCTTTTGTTTTTTCGATTAGGGAGGCAACAACCATGCAACCTCCGGCGTCTCCTCTCCAGAGAGAGGGAACATTTCTTTCTAGCACACCAAAAGATTATCATAATTGGCAAGTTCAGAAGTCATACAATTAGTGTTACCTGTAGAAGCACTCGTCAATTCTGTTACACATGCTTTACGAGTTACCATGTCTGAACCTGACCGCAGCTCTTGTTTCAGTCATTCAATGTTGAAGTAAACCTCTTTCTAAATGATGTGTACCATTGCTTTTTTGGTTCACCAGAATAAACAATCAGACTTTGATGTTGTCCAGAGTTTATGGTTAGCCAATCTAATTTTGAATAGAAAATTGTAGTTCCTGGTGGGTTCAGGATCCCGATGTTTACTTCTTCAATTAACTTGTCAGGAGCTGCGAGAGTGAGAGCGCTGCCTGCATATGAGTTCTGCAGACAAGGCTTTGTGTTGGGGAAAGCATCTGAAGCTGGGTTTGGCAATGAAATGTACAAGATCTTAACAGCAGCAGCTCTGAGTGTTATGTTAAACCGGTCCCTGATCATTGGGCAAACCAGGCATATGAATTTACACTGAGTTACTTTTCTTCTTTATCTATGAGGGGTTTCCTAGATCTATAAATTAATTTATATGCAATAATCATTGTGTATCAGTAACATAATTTGATGCAAATGATTTAGAATGTAGCATAGAAATTGCAGTGATCGATATACACTATCTTCTTACCATTTGTTTGTTTGTTTGTTTGTTTCACAGGGGATTATATCCTTTTGGAGAATACATTTCTTATACCAACCATTCGTTTACTATTGGAGAAGTCAAGCATTTATGGAGGAAAAATCGATGTGCCAGAACATATGGTAGAAATCTGAATATGAGGGTAGACAATTTTGAAAATCCATCCGAAACAAATGTTCTATGTAGTGACTGGAATAGCTGGAAAGATCCAATCATCTGGTTAGCACTACATTTATATCCAAGTACAATCAGATTAGATTTTTGCAGTTATTTTTCTTGGCATCACCTCAATATGTTTACAATGCAATTTTCTATTTCCTGTATTGCCTTAATTTGCCATGTGCTTATGCAGTTGCAGTCAGCAAAAGGAAAAGGGTAACTTAGATGAGGTTTTATATACAGGGCAAATTTTGCATTTATGCTTACTTCTAGAAACACATAATGGTCCTTTTGCAAGAAGGAATTGGAGAAAAGAAATGGGGAAGTGGATATTCTGACCAAGTAAACATAGAACCTCTGAATGCACTAAGTGCTAAGACTTGCATTTCCTACCAAGCATTTTGCCTTTTGTGTTAGAACTGCCAAACTAGATCTTTAGTTAACAGTGCAGCATGTTTGAATACAAGCACTAGCCAAACTTGCATTTCCCTAGCAACATTTTTTGCCAAATAAACATTGGAAGCACTAGCCATGCGTGATGTGTTGTGATTGCTACCCCTACCCCTGATCATGTTTTTTTTTTTTTGGGATGTGGATGTCCTGCCGGCCGGCTAGCTGGCTAGTGTTGGTAGTCAGCAGTAGTTTATTAGGAAAGCTAGAGGCTAGAGATAAGAAGTAGTTGTATGGAGAGAAGGGAGGGCGCAGCAGCAGTTCAGGAGAAGAATTAGGACAGAGATAGAATAGGGGCTGTAGAAGAGAGAGGAATAGATGGAATTGGCCGCACACCTCCTTGGGTGGTAGGGCTCTGTTATATAAACATCCTCTAGGGATAAGTATGGAAGATTACAACAGATTTGATCTAATCTAATCTGTCTATATATAGCTGGAACAAATATAGAAGGCTATAATATTAACCATACAACAGATATGAAAACTCCTAACACCCCGCAATGAAGCGGAGGTTGGCGAACGCCGAGCCTCGGCGGAAATCGTAAGCTTGACTTGGAGGAGGCCCTTGGTCATAATATCACGCAAACCGAAGAGCGGAGGAACGTGAAGAACTCGGACTTGTCCAAGGAGACTTTTTCGCACAAAATGAATGTCAATCTCAATTTGCTTGAATGCGCTTATCTTTGGGCGGAGATTGGCGGACATATAAATTGTCCGACATCGCTGCAATATACAACAATGGCCTTTTGAAGAGGAAGATGAAGCTCTGCGAAGGTTCCGCGCCCAAAGAAAGATTCAAGAACAACATGAAGCGACAATATGGTATTACTGCAGTATTGAGCGAGCGAGAGCGATGGCTTGCCGTTTAGATGACCAGGAAATTAGGTTGTCTCCAAGATAAACGCAGAATCCCGTGGTAGAACGCCGAGAATCGGGACAGCCAGCCCAATCAGCATCGGAATATGCAATCAGATCGGTTGAGGAGGATGCATTGAGATGCAAGCCAGCATCAATAGTACCCTTAATATACCTCAATATACGCTTGACCAGAGCCAGGTGAGGTTCACGGGGATCATGCATATGCAGGCATGCTTGTTGAATAGCATATTGGATGTCCCAAGTGTCAAAGTGAGTCTTGAAGAGCACCTGTGAGGCTCCGATATTCAGCTGGATCAGAGACTTTGGGACCTTCAGTGGCGGAGAGCTTGGACTGAGTGTCAACCGGAGTGATGGTTGGGTGTGATCGCTCATACTGCATTGACGCAGAGGTCAAGCTTATCTTGTCATTTGAGATAAGAATAACCCATCGGTGATCCGCAGCAGAGATGCCAAGAAAGTAATGAAGGTCCCCAAGATCTGTCATGGCAAACTCAGAATGAAGAGAAGCTGTCAATTTCTGGAGAAGAGTACCATCAGAGGCAGTGATGATAATATCGTCCACATAGAGCAGAATATATGCAAGCTGAGGACCAGAACGAAGCACAAATAATGAGGTGTCAGAGGTAGCAGCAATAAAACCAAGACTGGTGATATAGGTGGAAAACCGGTGATACCAAGCACGTGGTGCCTGCTTGAGACCATAAAGAGACTTTATCAACTTGCACACATGCTGGGGGTGACTAGGATCGACAAACCCGGACGGCTGCTCACAATAAACTGTCTCATTGAGATTGCCATGGAGAAACACATTCTTCACGTCGAGTTGTCGAATAGACCACCCTTTGGAGACGGCAATACTGAGGATAATACGAATGGTGGCAGGCTTGACGACAGGACTGAAGGTCTCTTCATAATCGATGCCAAGCTGCTGGGAATAAGCACGCACGACCCAACGGGCTTTGTGACGAGCAAGAGTCCCATCGGAGTGGTGTTTATGGCGAAAAACTCATTTTCCGGAGACAATGTTGGCACCAGGAAGACGAGGGACAAGGGCCCATGTGCCGTTATCAACCAGGGCCTGAAATTCCACTTGCATAGCTTGCCGCCATTGAGGATCCTTCAGAGCAAGCATGTAGGACTTGGGCACCGGCGAAGCATCAGCAGTGGTGGCGGAAAAACCATAACGTTGGACAGGAAGCACAAGCCCGTCCTTGGCGCGTGTCCGCATGGAATGAGGACCAAGACCGGACGGCTTCTTTGGAAGCGCTGTAGGCCGGTCTCATGGAGGCGGCAAAAGGTCAGGCTTTGGAGAGGAGGTCGTTGCCTCTGAAGTCATGGCAGGACACCGAGAATAAACCAGTCGGACAGGTGGTCGAGGAAAGGAGGCAAGAACAAAGCAGAACACTTGGTGAAGAGCGTAGGCTGCCGTGTGTTTGTGCGCCAGAGCGGATCGACAATATCCTGCAAAAATGAAAATCGTGTTCAAGGTTTTGAGCGATTTAAGAGTGGCATAAGGGAATGTGGATTCGCCAAAGATAACATGACGGAGATGATGACACAGCTTTGCGGATCATAGCAGCGGTAACCTTTGTGGTTAGCGGGGTAGCTAAGGAACACACAAGGACAGAGCGAAATTTGAAGTTTGTGTGTCGTGGTGGCGATAATGTTTGGAAAAGCGAGACGACCAAAAACACGGAGATGATTATATGAAGGCGGCTTATTGAACAAGGCTTGGTACGGTGTGGCATGCGCAAGAGACTTGCTAGGGCGGCGGTTGAGTAAGTAGGTTGCTGCAACGAGAGCTTCTGCCCAAAAACGAGGCGGAAGTTGGGCCTGAAGAAGAAGGGTGCGCACGACATCATTGATGGTGCGAATGGCGCGCTCGGTGATTACCTTTTGAGGAAGTGTAGAGGCGGGGCGGCGTAAAAGCAACTCCATTGGCGGCAAGAAATTACGTGGGCGGAGTTGACAAACTCTTTGCCATTGTCATGCTTCGCAATGCACGAATGTGAAGCCCAAATTAAAAGTCGACGAAAGCAAAGAAATGGCATAGAGTGGACAAGACATCGATTTATGATGAAGAGGAAATGTCGATAAAAATGAGAGAAATCATCTATTATAACAAGATAATCTTGATTTAGGACATGCTTGAAATTGGAGAGGTCCACAAATCGCAATGGATTAAATCAAACGGACGGCAGGACATGTTTGCCGAAGAATGAAATGGCAGACGGACACTTTTGCCGAGCTGACACGCATGACATAAAGAATGACATAGTTTTATTGTAGCAGGAAGCATCTTTGGTGATGTCACGACCAGGGATGGCAGAGACGGCGGTGCCACATACGGAGAAACAAAGAAGGGAGGCGAATGCAGTGTTGCATCTGGATGTAGTGGCAGGGAAGACATAAAGGTCGCCCTGACTATTGCAGCGATGAAGAATCACCTTCGTTCGTAGGTCCTTGACAGAGAAACCAAAGGGATCAAATTCAATGGAGCAAGTGTTATCATGAGTAAACTGACGAACAGGCAACAAATTATGAATTGGAGATGGAACGTGAAGAACACGATGTAAGTTAAAGGAAGAACCAGCCTGGGAAGGAAGGTGGCAAGAACCAACACGAGTGACCGGGATGTGAGAACCGTTCCCAACGGTGACAATAGAAGGACTGGAAGACTGAGAGAGATGATGTAGATTACCATCATCGAGGCGTCATATGGGCGATGCACAGAGTCCATGACCAAACCACCATTCTTTGAGTTGAAGGTTGTTCAACACCGAGATTAGATCGCATTGTCCCATCTTTGGAGGAGTGTGGTGTAGAGGCTGACGACGTCTGAAGTCTTTGTCGTGGTGACCTAACGCCGAGGAGGGCGGGGCCGAGGATGCAGGACCTCCACGGCCAAGAGGGAGGGGCGCCTTGACGGAGCTGGCGACCACGACCGATACTGTGATTGAAGCAGATCCATGGTCCTGGAAGAATGTATGACGATAGCCGCCTCCCGTGGGATGACCGCCAGAGCCACCCTTCTTCTTCCACGGTTTCTTGGGCTTGGTTGACGAAGAGGAGCCGTCACCGCGACTAGCATTGGCGCAGGCCGTCCCAGAACAGGGGAGTTTGGCGGTGGTGGTGAAGAGGGCGCTAGCAGCTTCGGCCTTGGCAGCAACACCAAGGCGCATCTCTTCCTTGAGAAGAGAAGTCCGAACCTCGACGAAGGACGGGAGAGGCGAAGTCATGGCGACTACTGTGGTGGCATGCGCCATGGTTTTGTTGAGGCTGCGCAACACGTTAAGTACCAGCATGCGATCGTCAACAGGGGCGTCGACATCGCGAAGAGCATCGACAAAGGCGCTTCATTTCCTGCAAGATGGCGGTGATGGTGAGGTCGCCCTGTTGGAGACCATGGAACTCGTTGAGAAGAACGATAGCTCGACCTTCTTTGTTGCCACAAAAAAGAGTTACAAGAATGACCCCGAGTCTGCCGATGATCTGCTCTTTGTCGAGGATGATGTCGAGAACATCGGCGGAGATAGACCCGTACATGACAGAGAGTACGGCGTAGTCATCGGACGCCCAAGTAGCATCGCCAGGTGCGGGGGCGATGGAGTCGTCGACATGGTGGAGAAGACCATGACGGCCGAGGAGAGCTTTGAAGAAGATGCTCCATTTGGTGAAGTTGGCGACTTGGAGGTCGAGTTGAACCGGCAGGGCGCGAGAGGAGGAGAGCGCGACGGCGCCAGAAAGCGGGGTGGCGGAGGCCTGGTGGGAGGCGAGGGTGGAGGATGTCGCAGAGGACATGGCCGGAGATGGGAGGGCAGCGGAAGGAAAAGAGGATCCAATCTAATCTTCTGATACCATGTAGAAGAGAGAGGAATAGATGGAATTGGCCACACACCTCCTTGGGTGGTAGGGCTCTGTTATATAAACATCCTCTAGGGATAAGTATGGAAGATTACAATGATTTGATCTAATCTAATCTATCTATATATATTTGGAACAAATATAGAAGGCTATAATATTAACCATACAATGCAGATCAATGAAAAAACTCTAACAGGGCTAAGTTCTGTTCGTTTAGAAGTTAAAAGTAAAGTCTTAGAGGTCAAGTTAAGTAACTCTATATAAGAGCATACGTTGTAATATTTCAGAGAAAGCAAGAAGAATTAATCTATTATCTCCCAAATACTCTCATCTCAACCTATGTACGTATCTCTTCTAATACCCTAATCCCTTCAAGCCATGCCGTCTTGCCTCCTTTGTATGGTGGTTATTTTGTTGTGGAACAAGGTTCACAACATTTGGTATCGAGCCGATCACCATGGCTCGATCATGAGAAGAAGAGCATCACCAACGCCGATGTGATGGCGGCAATCGCCAATCTCGGCAAGCGGATGAAAGAGGGTTTTTTTCCGCACTTCATCGAAGCTTGCGGCAATCCATCGTAATATCTCGGACCTTGGCTCGCATGAAGATCTTGGAGGAAAAGTCGGCTAGCTCTAATGTCTCGCTGTCCACATTCTTTGGTGCCTCTAAAGTCGACATCGAGATCCACAACATCGCCAGGGTTGTCAACCTTGCCGCATGTCGGTCCCATCGATCTTTCTTTGTCACACTAACGGCGGTGTTGCCACCATGGCCTCAACTAACCCGCTACCGCGCAACACTCGATGCTAGCCATGCGATTCTTTGCATCGACGAATCATCCATCATTGAGCAACCGGCGGGATAATGGGTGTCTTGACTCTTGATCGATCTTTGTCCACAACAACACAGCCTACTTGTCAAGGCGTCGGGACCTAGGGTAGGCCGGCCCTTGGCTGCGGAGTTCATGTCATGTCCGTAAATCGCCGAGAGTTTTGCCCTCTCCGTCGGCTTGTTGGGTGAGAGAGAGACAGGAGATTAGAGATAATGAACTTGCTTAATCTTCTCAATGTCTGCTCACAGAATATATGGCCAAGGGCCTAACCAATCTCTCTGGACTTAAGGAGTAAAAATAGAAACTAATCTCTCTTTCCAAACCTTAACCAATCTCTCCTAGACTTAAGGAATAAAATAGAAACTAATCTCTCTTTCCAAACTTAGCCACTCGTGGTGGCCTCTCTCTGCTGCCTTGTAACACGTTTGTGGCGCTTGGCGTCCGTCCCACGGCGCTTTGTCGTCGTCCCCAATGACATCTCTCCTCGAGACCAGCTCGTCCTCGAGCCGAAGTCCGGAATCGAAGCGCGAAGTCGTTGAGGTCTTCCCATATTCTGCCGAGGCTTTCGCCAGCGCCAATGCACGAGCACTGGCGAACTCGCGCCAGCGTAGCTTGTTTCTACCCGGAGTGGCTCGGGAACCACCGCCATAGTGGGTATCAGTAAGCGGTCGAGGCGTG